>JARHVA010004729.1:47500-345000 GCA_037957365.1 Torreya grandis | reverse complement strand
TTCAATGTCGATCATTGATCTTTGATTTGCATTTGAGATTATGCCACTTAGAAACTCCATGTGCCTTTTATGGGCCCTATTATCAATTCATTTAGTTAATACACTTATGTCTAGTTCCCTGACATGTAATCTAGTCTCATTAAGTTTTTGACATTGATTCATATCATTGATCTACTTCTACATGATTGAATGCATGTTGTCAATCTTTGATCTACCAGATCAAATGTAGTCCATTGATTTTCTCAAGATTTCATCATGATTAAGACAGTTGGCACCATTATGTTCATTCTTACAATCCTCCTACCTTTTACCTTGTGTTCTCTATTGATCTTCAATCTCATGATTGAATGAAAACCATATATCAACATTGACTTATCGACCTTGTTATGACATATTTTATATTGATCTTGATCTAATCGAGCAAGATTTTGACACTTGGAAGCCCTGCATATCACTTTTATTTTTGAGTTCAAACAAATATTTTTGGTATCTTTAATTTGATGTCCCTAGGCACATCTCACACTATTAAATCATTTTTTGATGTCTTATATCTTGAGATAGGAGACACACCAAGCCACCAAATTTACAAGAAATACTCATGGCATAAAATACATTATTTTTGTGTAATTTTTCAACCTGATCAACATCCCAAGTACACTTATTAAATCAAAAACAAGACCAACTTATTCACTATGTATTATATTAATTATTATAATGACCTTTCAAGACCAAATCACTAACTCACAACATAAATTGGCATGATGTGAAAAGTTTTGAAAGGTAGGGGTGACATTTTGACCTATGAGGTCAACATTACAATGACTTTATTAGGGATTATTCCTGTTATGCTTGAGAATGAAACTATTTACATGAATTTTTGGACTCATAAATAATGACAATTTTGATCCATGACTACAGGAAACCTTTTGACTTGAAAATATGAAATATTATTCCTCTAAAACAAGGAAACACATAAAATAGGGAAATTAACCAAACAAGCAAGTGTGAAAATAAGGAAATTATTCAAAACAAAACACAAACAAACTAATGTGCTAAGATAGCACATGGAAGAAAATAGACAAACTAAGTATGCATAAGAAACCTAGCACTCTAATAGCAATGTTTCAGATACATCCCATTAATTAGGATACGAAGTTCATCACCATCCATATTTACAAGTTGGAGGGCATTATGGGATTTGTAGGTTCAAATTTTATATGGGCCACTCTAAAGAGAGTCAAACTTTATATGTCTTCCTATTTTAACTCTATCCTCTTACCACTTGAGGACCAAATCTCCTTCTTTGAATCTTCTTGAATAATCTCTCTTGTCAAAGACTCTATTTATGCTTGGTGGATTTCCATGGCTAACATGGACTAATTTAAAACATCTTATAGATCCATAAACTTAGCATATCTTATATCCATTGGTTGATACTCCAATAATTCAAGTTGATGTATTAGTTCTAAAGTAGAAAATTAAGAGAATTAGGTAACCTTGTTCCTTACCATATACCATCTTATATGGAGATTTGTCTATTGATATTTTTTAGGTGATCCTATCAACCCGTAAAACTAATTTCAACTTGAGATGCCATGACCTTCGATTATCTTCAATAGTCTTTCTTATGATCTTTAATAGGTTCTTATTTGTGGACTCATCAAAGCCATTACATTATGAATAGTAATTTGATGAAGTGATGAGATAGACACTGTGTTGAATAGCCCATTGGTTGATCCTAGTCCCATAAAGGCCATAACATTATCAAAAATAATGGTTGAAGGAACTCCAAATCTAGTAGACAAACCTTCCTTAAAATCTAGAACATTGGATTTGTTTACTTATTTTAATGCTACTACTTTTATCCATCTAGTGAAGTAATCTATAGTAGTTAATATCCATTTATGCCTTGATATTGAAGGATGATTTATGAGAACCATAAAATCTAATCCCCATTAGACAAAGTTCTGATCCAATATAATTGATTGAAGAGGTAAGGCTACAAGTTTGACTTTTCCTACAAACACAACACATTATTTGCACTTTATAACCCATGTATGACTATCATGAAATATGATTGGATAATAATATCCATCTTTCATGATCTTTAAGGAGGTATTCTTTGCATAAAAATGTCCTCCACCATGTCCATTATGGAACTCTTCAAGTAATATGTGTGTTTGGATTGTCTCTATGCATCTTAGTAACATGTCATTGATATCTTTATTAAACAAAACACCATCAACAAGAAGAAATGGAATTGATTTCAACCTCAAATATCTTATTTTTGATGGATTAAGATGAGGAGGATAAATATCATCTTGGAGATATATTACAAAGTCATGAAACTAGCTGGAAGGTGAGGTATAATCAATCATAACCTCTTCATCATTTGACACCAAAACCACCTCATTTGCCTCTTATAAGTATTAGGTTAGATGTTCGTAAATTAATTTACCTCTAATCAACTTTGTGATCATAATTTCTACATCATACTCCATTACCTTATTTATCTAACTAGATCTCTTCTCATTTATATATTTGTTCAAGAAGAACTCCTTAATGCTTGGATGGGTAGCCATTAGGTGTATCTTATTATTATATAACAAGTATATAAACTTATTGAGATACCTTATAATTAAAATTACATGATTTTCAACAAAATAGTACCTTATTTCATACTTGTCTAAGCCTTAGTTGAAGACGACTATTGGCTGCTCTAAGGCCTCATGATTCTATTGCATAAGAATGCATGAAATGGTGTCCATATTAACATATGTTTACAATATGAAATATTTCACTAAATTTGGATTATGAGTGTAGGATCACTAACTATGGCCTTATTTATCTCTTCAAAAATCTTTTCTCCTTCTTTAGACCATCCAAAAATATGATTCTTCTTTAGCATGGATGTAAGTGGCTTAGCTAAAATAGAAAAATTTGAAATGTATCTTATTTTAAAGTTAATTTCCCATATGAATATTTTCAAAGCCCTTTTGTGATTGGGCAAGGAAATTGAAAGAATTGAATCTATCCTTTTAGAATATAAACTCAAACTATATTTTAAAACCACATGACCAAGGAGCTTACCTTCATTAACTGAAAAGACACACTTTTTGGGATTAAGAGATAGCTTTAATTGCCTAAAACTTTCAAACACATGCTTGTGGTGAACCATGTGCTCTCTTACATTCTTTGAGAACACTTTTATGTCGTCCAAGTAAACACATAATAAGAAGGCCATGGAATGCCATATCCATCGCTCTTTAGAAGGTTGCTCCATCATTAGATAAATGGAAGGGCATATTTATATATGCAAATGTCCTTCACTTTATACTAAAGGATTTCTTGAATTGGTCCTCTTCCTTGACAAAAATATTATTGTAACCACTATATCCATCCAACAAGGAAAACCTATTTGAACCTACAACTAGCTAAAAAATTTGTTCTATGGATCGTAATGGACAATGATATTTAAGGGAGGCCTTATTAAAATTATGGAAGGTAACACAAAGTATAATCTCATCATTATTATTCTATAAAGGAACAAGTTTTGACACCCAATTTTAGTACTTTATTTTAAATATAATAACTAGTTATTTGAGCTTAAGATGCTCGTATCTCATCAAAGGATCAAGCTTTGGATTGATAGTCCTTTGTCTTTGTCTTGATGGTTTAGTTTTAGCCTCTAACTCAATGGTGTATTGAACTATATTTGGATCAAATCCCTTGAGACTACTATATTGACATGAAAATAAATCAACAAAACTCGCACATAATTTAATGAAATCTTCCTTTTGTGAAGGTGTGCATACTTTACCCAAATGTAAGTTCTTATTAGATTTAATCTCCACATTGACATAGTGTTCTTATTTTGTTCAAAAAAAATACTTTTCATTTCTCAACTCATCATCACCAATGAATATTTTCTCATGTTTGACCAATCCCTTGAGCAACTTACTTGTTTTTAGTTACATAATCTAGTCACCATACTGTTGCAAGAATTTTGATTAGGTTTTTTAAGGAAAACTCAACCTATTCTTACAATAACCTAATAATTTAATTATAATATTAAAACACTTACAAATTATCATGGTTATCTATAATATAAGGCCTTACTACCACCTTAATGTGTGACTAAAAATTGTCACTTTTTATACCAACTGGGATACTAAATTGTGCCCTAATGGCAACCAACCTATCTGTATTTTTGTTCTAATCTCTTGGTATTATTTGAATGTTGAAAGCCTAAAAATACTCAAGTAAGTACCATAGTATATTTTTATAATATATATGAAAAAAAATCACACATTAAGACCTCACTTGGTGTACTATAAGTTCACTATCGCTAAAAACTTGTAAGGTGTTGACTTTCATCCTTTTAGTCCACTACAAACTGTAAATAAATGCCTCATATTCTAAAAAATTATTTGAAAAACCAAATTGAAAATTAATAAAGGATAATTAATTTTTATTATTTTGATAAATTAAAATAATTCTATCCTAATTACCTTTCTTATTCCTTGATCCATCAAAGTATAATTGTCATAAACCATCACTAGACTCATCATCTTTCATGATCGCTAGAATTAGTGAATTTATCTCATGGAGGCAATAAATATCAAGTCCATATTATTAAATTAGATTATAAGGATCATTATAATTAAATTTATAGTCCCACTCATCAATAAAAAATTATAGAATTCTATCTAAAGATGATTTAGTTTCCACTCCACTAGTTTCTAGCACCTCATCCGAGATGATATAGTTAGTGTTCACAAAACATGGCATATATGACTCCAAATTAAAATGTGTTATGGGTTTAGAGTGTATTATTAATATATTATTATACCTCATTATTAACATAAAATATTTCCAATAATCTCATATGTATCCTCCAATATTTGAGGTGAAATCCCTTGAAAGACAAATGGTAAAGTAGCGAGGCAAGTCTATCACAACTACATCCTATTAAATGGTAACATTGGGATGATCATGTAGTGTCATATTCATATGTTTAATAATTCATAATATATTTATTTTTGACCCACCTATTTTTAATACTCCCTTAGTATTTGGTTCATAAATAAGACCGAGTTTATCTATAATTTGTTGAGGCATAATAGTGCTACTAGCTCCACTATCTACCATGAACTAAAGTATCACCAACTTTAAAAGAGAGGTATAAAGAAGTTTTTTTTATTTTACCTCAATTTTTTCCACATTTACCATATTATGTACCTATTTTAATTTTTGGTTAGTTGACTAGTCTAATTTAATTAAGACAACACTTTCCTTCTCAACTAGTTTTGGAGATAAATTAAGAGATGAAAACTATTGAATGAACATGTCATTTTATCCTATAATATATAGGGAATCCCACATTATAATTTTTATGTTATACCTATTTATTTGATCCACTATACTAAATCAATCTCCCCTAACATTTTGTTGTACCTTTTGAACTACTAGCTACTCATGAACTATATGTACTTGATGAACCTTTCCAACCTCCATATTTAAATTTTTCTATGTTATAGGGGTAATATGTTAATATTTGGTACTCTAGGGAATAAAATTAGGAGTAATTTAATTACTTCTCACATATTAAGCCTCATCAATGACTATTATTTTATCAATAGTTATAGCTATAACCTAACCACTTGAACTGTTGGTCTCACCACCCTCATTAAAAGCAACATGATCATCAATTTACCAATTCACATTAACATCATCAGGATAACCTTGAACCTATTGAGTCTTTCCTTTTGATACCAAAATTATCTCTTGATATTGACTTTATTGAAGAGAAAATATTCTTATGTTAATTGAGTCATATTAATATTTTGTGACACCAAGGCTTGGTTTCAAATATCATTGAGATTGGATGGCTACCAACCTAAATCATACATCAAATTATTTTGTGGTAGTATAGGAATAATAGCCTTTAAAGTGGAAGGTGTATTATGATCAAGAGATGAATATGGTTTAGCTTTATTTATGGCTCCATATGTTTGTTAGGGTGGTTTATTCTCTCTAAATCCTTGATAAGGAGGCCTTTGATCTCTAAAGGGATGATAGATGGTCTTATTTTGTTTTTGATAAGGCCTATTATATAGATATTGTTGTCTCTTAAGTTTCACTATTTCATTTCTAATAAATTGTATCAAACTTTTCATCTCACCATTCTCATTAGCTTAACTAGAAGGGGATACAACTTGGGCTTTAAGAGATGGAATAGGAACTAATGATGGAATTTGAGGAATTTAAGGGGATATTATAGACTTAAAATCTAGGAATATAGTCATTATTAGCCTTAGACTAACCTTACTAGATTATATCAAACTGTTCTTTGGGCTTATTGCAACCTCATAAGAATTTGATAAAGTAATACCACCCATTGACTACATCATCATGCTAATATCAGAGTTAAGGGCTTTAATATATTATAATAAGGTATATTTTGGGGATGGTATAATCAATATAGGTATCTTGGTCCATGACTTTTAGAATTTGAGGTTAAAATCAGACATGAACTCATTAGGGGATCTATTTATGGTAGTTAGTTATTCAACTAAGGATAGGTGATCAAATTTATCCTAAAATTACTTGACTAAGGTTACACAATTTATCCCAGGTGGAAATGGAATTTAGCTAGAGGTTTCTATACCATTGCAATGCTTTTCCTTTGAAGGAAGAAATAAGCAGTCTAATAGCTACATTTTCCTGGACAACATTATGCATTGAATAAAGGTTGGCAACATCTTATATGTGCTCAATAAGATTTATTTGATTTTCCCTTGAGAATAATAGGATAATCTTAAGATAAAATATTGTAATGTCATCAAATTGGGATAAATTTAATGGACTACCTCTATTGAATGGAACAAACACTTAGTTTTTGATAGCCATCTAGATAGTGGGGATTTCACTACTTAGGGTAATAGGATGACCAGGAGATGAATATTACATTTGAGGATAAGGTATTATCCTATTAAACATTTATATTTTATATTAAATATAAGACAAATCAATGTATTTAAGAGAAATACCTTTATTATCTGACCTTGTGGTAACCTTTGGCATGGAAGTATTACCTCGATGATGTTATTAACTATGTAACCTAAAGAATATTTAGCTTCTGAAAATGATGGATGTCTTCCTCTACTACAAATACTTATCCTTAGCTCCAAACTTTATCTATGCCAAGGAGAATGGGTCCGAGAAGGTGTGTTAGAAACTATTCTTAATCTCAAGAGTACCCTATTTGAATAAATTCAAGAAAACCTTCTCTTCATATAAAATAATGGGATCTTCTCAAACCATGGGTGACACTAAAGTGATAAGAAACTCTAGAGAGGGTTGTTTCCATTTGATCAATTACCTAAACTAATCACTTGATTATAAAAGGGAAAGATAGTGACAATAATTCATGAAAACATGTAAAATAAGGTCATGCACCAATTATTTTAAACACTTATAATTGCACATAACACACACTATCAAACACTTTCAAAACTTGAAAATATCAATTCACTCACTCTTTGATCAATTTTTGCATAAGTATTTCAAAAAAAGGCATGAATTCACTATCAATATAATATGGGAGGGTAGATCTCAAGTACTTTCCACTTTGAAACCAATCAAAAAACTATCTATGGCACTTAGAATGACTTGTGAAATCTACAAAAGATGTTACAAAGGTGATAAAACCTAGACAGAGGCAAAGAAAAGTATACATTCACTTGAAATAATTAACAACTATATCTAAGTCAATCCTTGCTTGATAAAACTCCCATTACACCATGGACATGAATTAGATCATGCTATGTCCATGTGACCCTATCCATTACACTAAAATAAAGTGTTTAGAACCCCATTTTTATCCAACATTATTGAAACCTTCTCTTAAGGTTATCCTTAGCTCCACTATCCCTATATACCATTTTCACAAATGGTAGAACTCCCAAAACTTCATATCTATGGACTTGAATTTGATTTTTTAGTAGAAGTGTTGATGAAGTCTCTTACGGTAGCTTGGATAATATTTTATGGTGGCCTATTGAATTTGAAGTGCTTGATCTGATAACCCATGAATCTAATTATTCTTCTATTTTGATGTGTTCACCTATATTAAATCTCCTTACGACATCATTTATTTCTAACTAAAATATGAACATTATTTTGGACACATGTCTTCATCTCATACCCCTTATAAATTGATCAAATTTTCTCTATTCATCCCCTCAGGAGTCTCCAAGCCTTGAATTCAATGTCAGCCATTGATCTTTTATCTACACTCAAGATTATGCCACTTGGTAACCTTATGTGCCTTGTATGGACCTTGATATTAATTCATCCATTTAACATGCTTACACCACATGGCATCCTTATGTGAAATCTAAGCTCACTAAATTTTTGACCTTGATTTTCACCATCAATCTACTTCTAATGGTTGAACACATGTCATTGATCTTTGACCTACCAGATCAAATGTAATCCATAAATTTGTTTGGGAGTTCAATGTGATCAAAACAATTGGCAACATTGCATTAATTTTTAGGATACACTAACCTTTTAATGTCATGCTCATAATTGATCTTCTATCATATGATTTGACATGTGTCATAGATATACATTAAATTATTGACCTCATTATCACCTATGTGCCATTGATCTTAATATGATCAAGTATGATTTTAACACTTGGCATCCTTATAGATCACTTCTCTTTTTTAAATCCAAATGAATATTTCTAATAGATTTAATTTGACATCCCCAAGCACATCATACATTGTTAGATAATTTTTTCAAGGCTTATATTTTTATACACGAGACACACTAAGACACCAAATTTACGGTGGATACTTATGACACAAAATGCATTATTTTCATGTAATTATTCAACTCTAGTCATCATCCTAGGTACACTTATTAAATTCACAACAAAATTGACTTATTCACTTTGGCTTCTATGGATCATTTTAAATACCTTTCAAGACCAACTCACTGACTCACAAGACAAACTCACATGATGTGTAAAATTTTGAATTGTAGGGGTGTCATTCTGACTTGTGAGGTCAAAATTGTCAAAATTTTGGTGAATCTGTTGGGGAACATGCTTGATAACTAGACAATTTACATGAATTTTAGACTTATACATAAAGACAATTTTGATCCATGACTACAAGAAACCTTTTGACTTAAAAATAGAAAAACCTATTCCTAAAGGAAACACAACAAATAGGGAAACTAAAAAAATAATTAGGTGTGAAAATAAATAAATTATTTGGAACAAAACACAAATAAACTAATGTGCTAAGGTAACACTTGGAATAATATATGCAAACTATGTACAAGGAACCTATATATTCAATAACAATGTTTTAGATGCATCCCGTTAACTCAGATATGAAGTTCTTCACCATCCATCTTTACAAGTTAAAAGGCATTTTGGGATTTATAGCTAGAGATTATGTATGGACCACTCTAAATAGAGTCAAAATTTATATGCCTTTCTAGTTTATCTCTATCCTCATCCCACATGAGTACCAAATCTCCTTCTTTGAAACTTTGTGAAGAATATTTCTTATCAAAGATTCTATTTATTTATGCTTGGTGTATTTCCATGTCTAATATAGACTAATTTTTAACCTATTATATCTATATAAGCTCAAAATATCTGATCTCCATTGGGTCATTCTATAATAACTCAAGCTAATAGATTAGTTCTAAAGTAGGAAAATCAAGATAAATAGGTAACCTTGCTTCCTTACCATATACCATATCATATGGAGAGTTGGATATTGATCTTTTTTAGGTGATCCTACTATCCCATAGAGCTGATTTCAACTTGAGATGCTATGACCTTTGATTATCTTCAATATTCCTTCTTATGATCTTTAACAAGTTCTTATTTATGGACTTAACAAGGCCATTGCCTTTTGGATAGTAATTTGATGAAGTGCTGAGATAGATACCATTTTGAACAACCCATTAGCTAATTAGAGTCTCCATAAAGACCATTAAATTTTCATAAATAATGGTTTAAGGAACTCCAAATCTAGTAAACAAACCTTCATAGAAATCTAGAACATTGAATTTGTTTGCTTCTTTTAATGCTACTTCTATCCATCTAGTGAAGTGGTCTGTAGCAATTAGTATCCATTTATTTATTGAGATTGAAGGAGGATTTATGATACCAATAAATTAAAATCCCCATTGGAAAAAGGGTTGATCCATTAAAATTTGTTGAAGAGGTAAGGCTACAAGTTTGACTTTTCTTAAAAACATAGCACATTGTTTAAACTTCCTACCCCATGCATGACAATCACCAAATATGATTGGCCAATAATATCGACCTCTCATGATAGTAAGGGATGTAGTCCTTGAAAAAAAATGTCCTCCACCATGTCCATCATTTAACTCTTCAATTAATATTTGTATTTGTCTTATCTCTATTCATCTTAACAACATTCCACTAATATAGTTCTTGAACAAAACACAATCAATAAGAAAAAATGGAATTGGTTTCAACCTTAAATATCTTATTTTTGAAGGAGTGAGATGAGGAGGATAAATAACATCTTGGATATATCTTACAAGGTCATGAAACCATCTGGAAGGTGAGGTATAATCAGATACAACCTCTTTATCATTTGACACCAAAACCACCTCATTTGCATCTTACAAGTATTGGGCTAGATGCTCACAAATTCCTTTGCCTCTTTATCTAACTAGCTCTCTTCTCATTTATATCTTTGTTCAAAAGTAACTCCTTAATGCTTGGATTGGAAACCATTAGGTGTATCTTATTATTAGACAAAAGTATCTAAACTTCCTAAGAGACATTATAACTGAAAGTAAATGCTTTTCAACAAAAGAGTACCTTATTACATACTCCTATAAGACTTGGTTAAAAAAAGGCTATTGGCTTCTCCAAGACCTCATCATTATGTTGCATAAGAATATCTAAAATGGTTTCCATGTTAAAATAAGTGTACAATATGAAATATTTTGTGAAACTTGGATTTATGAGTGTAGGAGCACTAGTTATGGCCTTCTTGATCTCTAAAACTCTTTACTTTTTCCTTGGACCTACTAAAAATCTAATTCTTCTTTATCATGGTTGCAAGTGGCTTAGGTAAAATGGAAAAATATAAAATATATCTTCTTATAATATTGATCTCCCCTAAGAATATTTACAAAGCCATTTTGTGTTTGGGTAAGGAAAGTGAAAGAATTGAATCTATCCTTTTAGAATCTATACTCAAACCATGTTTTGAAACCACATGGCCAAGGAGCTTACCCTTGTAAACTGAGAAGACACTTTTTGGGATTTAGGGATACTAAAAATGACCTACACCTTTCAAACAATTACTTAAGGTGAACCATGTTCTCACTTGCATTATTTGAGAACACTATTATGTCATAAAAATAGACAAGTACAAACCTGGTGAGAATGCCTTTAAATGCCATATCTATGGCTCCCTAAAAATTTACTCTAGCATTGGATAAACTTAAGGGCATATTTTTGTATTAAAATGTCCCCCACTTTGAAGTGAAGGTTGTCTTGAATTGGTCCTCTTCCTTGATCAGAATATTATTATAACCACAATATCCATCCAACAAGGAAAACCTCTCTAAACCGAAAACTAGTTGTTAAATTTGTTCTATTGATGGAAACAGATAGTGATCTTTAAGGGAAGCCTTGAAAAAATCATGGAAGTTAACACATAGTATAATCTCATAATTATTCTTCCATATAGGAACAAGGTTTGTCACCCAAGTTGAGTACTTGATTGGAAATATAATAGATGAATCAATGAGCTTAATAAGCTTATCTCTCATCAAAGGCTCAAGCTTTGGATTGAAAGTCCTTTGTCTTTGTATCAGTGATTTAGTTTTAGCCTCTAACTTAATGTTATGTTGAACTAGGTTTGGATAAAATACCTTGAGATCATTATATTGACATGAAAACACATCAACAAAACTTGCACACAATTTAATGAAATATTCTCTTGATGAAGGAGTGTATACTTTACCCAACTTGCAGTTCTTACCAATTTCAATCTCCACATTGGTATAGTGTTCCTCCTTTGCTAGAAAAGATGAATTTTCATTTCTCAAATCATCATCACTAGTGAATATGTTATTAACTATGACTAATCCCTTGGGAAACTTATTTATTTTTCAGTTTCACAATCTAGTCACCATACTACTATAAGAACTTTGATTGTTTTTTTAAGGAAAACTTAGCCTTTTCTTGCAAGAACTTAACAATTTGATTGTCATTTTCAAACACTTGCCAATTCTCATGGTTATCTATAATAGAATACCTTACCACCACCTTAATGTCTGACTAATTTTTTCACTTTTTATAATAGTTGGGATACTAAATTATGCCCCAATGGCACCTGTTTGTATGTTTGTTATGATCTCTTGGTATTGCCTGAATGTTGAAAGACTTAAAATCCTCAATTAATTCCCATAATATGTGTTTATAATATTTAAGTAACAAATTTTTGTGCATATTAAGACCTCACTTGTTGAACTATTATAATTCTACTATCACCAAAAACTTTTGAGGTGGTAACTTTCATCTTCCTAGCCCATTATAAACCATGAATGAGTACCTCATATTCTACAAAATTATTTGAACAACCAAATTGAAAACTAATAGAAGAGAAATAAATTTGAGTTTTTGGATAAATAAACATCATTCCAACCTCAATACCATGATTATTCCTTGATCCATGAAAGTGTAATTGCCATAGACCGTCACTAGACTCATCATCCTTCATCATGGCTAGAATTGATGCATTTTTATCATATATATATATGTGTGTGTGTGTGTGTGTGTGTGTGTGTGTGTGTGTGTGTGTGTGTGTGTGGGTGTATAGAGAGAGAGAAAGGAATATTTTTACATGAAAACCCAAAGTGGGAAAAACCATAGAGAGCAATCTCAAGTATATGAATGAACACCAACTCAAATTATAAAGTTTGCAAGCACCAACTTTCAAGAGCACCAATCCCTTTGTTGAGCACCAACACAACAACTATTTGTGAGAACCAACCCATAGGAGTACAAACCCCTTGAAAATATTTGTGAGCACCAACCCACAAGAGCACCAACCCCTCTTGTGCATAAAAAATAACTATCTCTCAATGTTGCTTAATAAACAAATGATATAACTCTACAATATCTCCTCTAAAACAAATACAAACCATGCACTCTCTTGCATATAATAAATGGCTTCTAAAAAATTTATTTATAGCTTTCCAAATGAACTTTGGCATTCACCCTTTGTGAACCTTCAATCCTCATGGAAAATGGCACCAAACTTGCATGACCCTTTGTGTCCTTGCATTTGAAAATTCACATGGTGACCCTTCATAGGCAAATGCATCCTTTCTCCTTTTGTTTTTATCTTGGTGACTTTTCATATTCCTCAAGATGACTCTTTATCAAAAAATGCATCCAATTCCTCTTTTGTCTTTACCCTATGACTCTTTGAATTCTCTATGGGCCCTCTTTTGACTTATATGCAACCAAAAATATATTCGTTAATATTAAATAAATATTAACAAACATTAGCCAAGATATAAATATTAAAAACACCATTAAATGCAATGGGGTCTTTATCACCAATAATGCTAGACCTTTGACATTGATGACAATATTTCTAATAATCTCTCCCTTTGTCATGATGGCAACCTCAAACCAAAACTACCACATCTTGAAACTTGCACATATTACCATTTAAAAAACATAAAGTAACTCCCCCTTCCTGTGGTGAATTGTACCCATTCCTTATACGTATTTTTGCACCTATACTTGTTTCTATTCTTTTCCCACTTTGACATAAATGTCAAAAGGCCTATCTTAGATCTAACACTTAGCTCCCCCTCAACTGATGTTGATCCTCAATGGTAGGGAGTAAAAGAAATTACTTCAAACTTCTCTCACAGATACTCAACTATGTCTTTTGATAGTGACTTTATGAAAATATCTATAATTTGCTCTATATTACTGATATATTCCATCCTAACCTATTGATCTGCAACCTGCACTCTCAATAAGTGATATCTGATAGGAATATGTTCGTTCTTGAATGCATCATTGGATTATTATCAATATTAATAACACTTGTGTTATCACAAAAAATAGAAATAGGTTCATCAAATTTTACCTTGATATCTTCCAAAGTTTGCTTCATCGAAAGCACTTAAGTACAACACAATACCATTGTAATATATTTTACTTCATCTATAGAAAGTGATATTCAATTATTATTTTTTATTAGCCATGATACTAAGCTCTCATCAAGGAAGAAATTTCCTCCACTTATACTCTTTCTATCATCCAAAGAACCTACCCATTCTAAATCTATGTAAGAAATTAAATTGAAATCTCTGCATGTGAGATACCATAATCCATAATCCAATGTCCCTTTGATATATATGAATATTTTGTTCACAATATAAACATGAATATCTTGTAGAGATGACTGATATCTTGCAACCATATCTATTGCATGAATGATTTCTAGCCTTGATGCTATCAAATATAAAAGACTACCAATCATAAATCTATATAAAGATTGATTTGCAAAAGGTGAATCTTCATCCTTGATTACATTATTTCCTATACTCATTGGTTCCCAACTAGTGCACAATCCTTAAAACCAAATTTCTTCAACATTTTCTTGGCATATTTACTTTTAGATGTGAAAACTCCTTTATTTGACTGAAATCTTTGTAATCCTAAAAAAATGGCATTTCTCCAAGCATAGACATCTCAAATTATTTTTGCATATTATCAAAAATATATTTTGTCATCTTTTCAATGTTTCCTCCAAAAATGATGTCATCAACATATACCACAATGATCAATTAATGCTCACCTTCTATTTTGATATAGAGATTATTATTAGCAAATCCTCTCTTGAAACCTTTATCCTGTATGTACTTATCAAGTCTTGCATACCAAGCTTTGGGAGCTTATTTCAATCTATACAGTGCTTTCTTCAATCTACATACATGGGTACTAATATTTGAGAGAAAAAATCCCTTAGGCTACTCAATGTAGACCTCTTCTTCTAGATTCCTATTTAGGAAGGCAGATCTGACATCCATCTAAAACACTTTGAAATTTTTAAACATTGCATATGTAAGAAACATTCTAATAGATTCTAGCCTTGACACTAGTGCAAACATTTTTTCAAAATATATTCCCTCAATCCGAGCATATCCTCTACATACTAATCTTTCTTTATTATTGGTCACTTCTCCATTTTCATTCAACTTATTTTTATAAACCCATTTTTTTCCTATCACATTGTGATCTTTTGGTTTAGGCAACAATTCCCAAGTATCATTATTTTCTATCTAATTTAATTCTTCATCCGTTGACTTAACCTAATTCTTATCATGTCTAGCTTCTAAAAAAGTTCTAAGCTAAATTTTGGATAACAAAGAGAAATTAACTTACTCAAATTCACTTACCATCATTCTTCTGGTGCAAACTCCTTCATTTATGTCTCCGATGATGTCACTTTCATTATAATTTCTCTAGACATATTTGGATTGGGTTTTGGTGTCCTTTTTCTCCTTTTCATCTTCATCTAATTCTTCAAAATCTTCCTCTTCAATGATTTTAATAATGTCTATTAGATCACTAATTTTTTGTGCTCCTTCTTATTCTATCCTGACACTTGTAGTTTCAAGTATTTTATTTGTTCTTTTGTTATAACATTTATAATCTTTCATTTTTAAAGAATAACCAAGAATTATACCTTCATATAATCTAAATTCAAACTTACCCATTTTGTCATCGATTCTCTTTATGAAGCATCCACTACCAAAAACTCTAAAATAATAAACTATTATTGTTGTATATTTCCACAGCTCATAAGGAGTCTTGTCACTGTTGACTCTCAATAATGCTCTATTCTAAATGTGCATTATTTTAGCAATTACCTCTCTCTAATATTTATCTGGTATCTTGAATTAATTTAGCATTATCCCTGCCATTTCCTAAACAATACTATTTATTTGTTCAACTACTCCATTTTGTTGTGGAGTTTTGGTTGTTGAAGAATGTCTCTATATTCCATGGTCTTCACAAAACTCAATAAACTAATCTGACATGAATTTCCTCCTCGATCTGATCTTAGACACTTAATCTTCAAACTAGTTTCATTCTCAAATAATTCTTTGAATACTTTGAAATGTTTAAAAGATTTTGATTTTTTATTTAAAAATATTACCCAAGTCATAAGTGAAAAATCACAAATAAGCAACATGAAATATTTCTCACCTTGATTAATTTGAGTTCTCATGGCTCCACATAAATCAATGTCAACAAGCTCTAACATCTAGTTGTCAAGTACTCTTTTATTTTTAACCACCTTCTAGCCTACTTCCCATGCTGACAAGGCTCACAAAGTGTGTCATATGGCTTTGTAATCTTTGAAAGATTTTTGACTACTTGATTTTTCATGATGTTGACAATATTATCAAAATTTATGTGTCCCATTCTCCTATGCCATAGCCAAATTTTTTCAATATGATTCAAACAACATATTTAACCTTTAATGTCTAATAACATATATAAATTATTGCCTATTCTCTAAGCATCTACAACCAACACAGTAGAATATTTTCTCCTAAATTCATAACCTTCTACATAAAAAATTAGTGTGTGACCCTGATCACACATTTGACTTACACTCAAAAGATTATGCTTAAGACCTTCTACATACAAAAAAAATTCATTTTTAGTTCTACCACTATCCAAACTTAGTGTACCTTTTACAACAATTTTGGTAGTAGTATTATCTCCAAATTTCATTGTGCCACCATTTATCTTCTTCAAGGTTATGAAATTTCTCTTATCTCTTGTCATGTGCCTCAAACATTCACTATCAATAAACCATGGCTTTTCTTCATTTATTGCATGCAAAGCCATCTATACCAACATAGATTTTTTAGGTTATTTCTTCTACCATGAACTATCTAAACATTCTTCTTAATGAATGGAGCCTTAAAACTCTGGTCCTTCTTGACTAACTCAAGCATGATTCTATAGTAATAGGATATATACATGAAGTCATTTCACTTGTAACATATTATGGCCTCTTCATTAAATCTTGATAGAGGAGCAAAAGAGTTTTGGCTTCTACTTAACTCTGCATGAGTTTCCTTCTCCTTATTTCTAAAATTATTAGCCCTTTTTTGACATTCTATTTTCTTGTGACCATATACATTATAATAAAAATAGTAACCATAAAATTAGGACCTATTTTTGTATCTCTAACCTTATTGCCTTTTTTAGCTCTATTCCTTCCATCCTTCTTTATTTGAGATTTCCTCTATATTCTTAACTTCTTCCCTTTTTATTTCCTCTTTTGTAAGAGATTCAACATAGTTATTTCCTTTTTCTATGTTAACCTTGTCTATGAAAGTAGTGGCCTCCCCTTTTTATTTTTTAAATATAATATCTATCTTATCTAACATTGATGTTTGAATTTGTAATATCTTATTCAACATATTAGTGATATTCTGAAATTTTGAATCATTGCCTGCTCTAACATTGATTACTTTATTTATTTTCTCAATATTTATTTTTAAATAAGCAATTTCAATAACATACCTTTCCAATTATTCACTTATTTTTTAAAATTGTGTCATTAGATCTTTTTCATTATTCTTGGATTATTCAAAGTGTGTTTGTAGATCTTCAATTATTTCCTTTGAGTCCTTTTCATTTTTCTCGATCTGGAGCTTCAATATTTGATTCTTCTTCTCAAGAGATTTTAACTCTTCTAAGGCACAAACATGTTCTGATTCTAGATTCACTTCAACTTAATCTTGTTCTTCTTGTTGATCATCTATAATTTTAATTTTTGAGGCATCCTCATGTATGGCCATGAATATAATATCTTTTTCTTCTGAATCACTGACTCCACTATCTTCGACTGAGCTAGGATCTTTAGAATACAAACTCTTTTTCTGGAATCTCTTCTTGAATTTTCCTTTGATACTATTCTTATATGTAGACTTTCCTTCTTCATTATCACCATAACCCTTATCTAGGAACTTAGATAAAAAATTTCCAATCTTTCCACAATTAAAATATTTAAAAAGTAATTTTCCTTGATTTTTAATTTTGACCTTTTTTGGCTTGCAAATGAATAGAGCTCTGTTGTCATCTTCATCTCACTTGATTCTTAAATATTAGTCTTCTCTTTCTTTGATGTCTTGAAATAAACTTATCTTTTTGAGGGTTTCTCTTATTCGGTTTGCATCTCATATGCCATAAGAATACCATGTAGCTCATCCAACTTTAACTAGGCTAAATTCTTCATCTCTTCAATTGCTGAAACTTTTGCATCATATCTCAATGGTAGAGATCTCAAAACTTTTTGTACCACGGTTGAGTCTTCTAAATTTTCTCCAAGACATTTAATCTAATTAGCTATTTGATCAACTCATAAAAGATAACTCACTATATTTTCTTCCTCTTCCATCTTCAAACTCTCAAACTATCTTTTGAAAGTCTAAAACTTAACTTGCTAAACTTTTCCATCACCTTTCTAAATATTCTCAAGATTTACACAAGTTTCATGAGAAGATTTACATTGCATAACTTTAATGAATTCTTATTCATATAAACCCCATAAAATACCATTTAAAGATTTATCATTATTTTCACTTGCCTTCTTGTTTACCAGAGTAGTTACAAGTGTCTATGTCTCTTCATATTCCTCCACCAATACTTTCCAAATGTTGAATCCAAGGGCCATCAAATAAGTCCTCATCCTTATGTTCCAAAAATTATAGTTTTTACCATCAAATAAATCTGTATTATTTATAGAAAAACCTTCATGTGATCTAGCCATCATGCTTTCCCTGATCTATCTTCAAGCTGTAAATTTTTTTCAAAAATGAACCTACTTTGATACCAATTGTTAAACATGAAATATACTAGGAGGGATGGGGAATAAGTATATTATATATATTTTACTTGATTTGATTTATTTTCTTTAATAACTTTATCACACATTCAAGATATGTAATAAAACTAAAAAAATAACATGCACCACCCAAGAGAGAGAGACACCAGATTTTTATATGAAAACCCAAAGTAGGAAAAACCACAGAGAAAAATATCAAGTATATGAATGAGCACCAACTCAAATTAGAAATTTCACAAGCACCATCTTTTAGGAGCACCAAACCTTTTTATAAGCACCAACATAGAAATGATTTGTGAGCACCAACCTATAGGAGCAACAACCCCTCTTGTGTATAAAACACAACTATCTCTCAATGTTGCTTACTTAATAAATGATATAACTCTACAATATCTCCTAATTTTCTATCCTCTAAAACAAATACAAAACATGCACTCTCTTACATATAATAAATGGTTTCTCAAGCCTTTATTTATATATTTCCAAATGACCTTGGAATTCACCCTTTATGACCCTTCAATCCATATGAAAAATGGTGCCAAACTTACATGAACCTTCATATCCTTGCATTTGAAAAGTCACATGGTGACCCTTCATAGGCAAATGCATCCTTTCCTCTTTTGTCTTTATCTTGGTGAATTTTCATATTCTTTAAGATGACTCTTGATGAAAAAATGTGTCATATTCCTCTTTTGTCTTTACCCCATGACTCTTTGACTTCTCCATGGGCCCTCTTTTAACTTATATACAACCAGAAATATATTCATTAATATTAATAAACATTATCCAAGATATGAATATTAAAAAAAACATTAAATACAATACAACCTTTATCACAAATTTCCAACACTTGAGTGTATGCATTTCAATTATGTACTAGAAGTATGCCTCAAAAAATTTGTTAATATGTAATGTAGTAGGTTACATTAGTATTTTTAAATATTAATGGTTTTTGGATTGGATCAAAAAAATTAGGAGATATTACATGTGTTAAATATAATTATAAAACTAACACAATATAAAAGGGTTTGTTGCATGGATCCCAATATAACTTTTGGTATTGAATTTAGATAAATGGTGCTCAAGATATGGTCCTTTGAAGTTATAGTACTTGAAATGTCAATAAATAGATAATGATTTTTGAAAATAAAATTTCATTTCATTTTAATTTTGAGCTTCTAAATTTTTTTTGCATTATAGATATTATAAAATGCCTCATGGATCAGTTATACAACCAATGTAATTTGAGATACTTTGTGAGGACAAGATCATGATGATCTGGTAAGTAGAATAATTTTTTCATATTTTGGTAATTTATTTTTTTGACATTTTTTCATTTTCTTCATTTTTTAAAGATTTTTAAAGTCACTAACAATCCTTCGATGGTAGCATCCTATTTTCAAGGATAGTGTCATATGACACCATCATGAATTACTAGTAGTGTTTGATGCTACCATCCATCAGATTTATTTATTTATAACATTATAAAATGTATTTAATCTAATTAAAATTTATAATAGATAGATAATTTTAATTTTACAAAAAGATTTGCATATCCTCAAATTTTGGTTGGCTAACCATTTTATATCCTGTGAAGTTTGGGTTGGATGACATTGATAAGGGTATTAATGAGAAAACAAGATTGGGATTTGTGGCCTACCTAGGATAGGTCCCATATAATACATATCTCATTAAAAAATTATTTGAGAGATGGAATGCTGACATTTGAACTTCTTATATCCTAATAGCGGAGATGATGATCACTTTGGAAGATGTATACTAGATTTTAAGGTTACATATCATAATAAATAGGGCACAAGTATCTAGATATGCTATAATTAAGAATTTTTAAAGGTATCATATGTAATTTAATGGGTATCAATAGGAATATGTAGAGCTAATTATCATCATCCTTATGGATGTGATTATTATAGATGTTCTATGATGATAAAACCTAATATTTTGTTTAATAGATTCATTCATATCTTTTGACAGTGGTGGTGTAGAAATATATTATCAAATGTATCATATTAATCATCATATTAAGTCTCAGGGAGTGATATTTTCCTAGGGTCATACCATGATATCCTATTTGTACAAATATTTAAGTAGGTTATGTTTTAAGACACTAGATGGTATCTTAGGCACTTGTACACTTTTACATGTATGGTTGTATGATCACATTTAAGTTATATAACTGATTAGTGTTCCTTGAGTAGGATGGACCCACCCTCAAGTTTTTTTAGTATGGTATGAGGTATCATGTGGTATAATATATAATATTATGGTGTAACATATTATACTAGATGGATTGACAAAAGAATAAATTATATGGTGACCATATAGGACATTTTCAAGGTGGGTTGGGTATATTGAGGAGTTTCATCATGTTTGCACAATCATGTGGTTAATTGATTGCTTTCCTAAAGTTTATGTGAGATATATGGTGATGATGATTCATAAACACCTAAGATATGCCCCTACATGTGACTAATGTTATCTATTATATAAATGATGTTATTTTCCTATATTTGGTCTTATAGTGAATGTGAATTTATATTTATTATAGTAAATAATAATTTTAATGGTTAAATTATGTAATAAATATTTAAATATAACATGTGCATTTTTGAAAAAAAAATTGGCAATGTAGTTTTTAAATATGTTAGTGGTATTGAGAAAATCACCATACATAATCAAATACAATTGGGAAAAGTAAATATCGACTATTATGATTAGGTGGTAACCAATTTTTTTGTACGAGCTCTAGAATTATAACTAGTGTATATATAGGAGTATCAAGTGTATCTACAAGAGTATTAGGTTTATCTATGTATGTTGGTTTTGGAACCCAAATCTATTTGGTACATATGTAAGCAAGTTCTATTGAAATTATCTCAATGCTTCCTCCATGTGTCCCTATAGTGAGATCCCAATCAACCAATGATTCCTTGTTAGGATCAATGTGGGAAAGATTTGTCACAGTAGAGGGTACATTAAAAAGAGGAATTATTTTAGTGTTTGACTTCGATGAAGGCCAATGTGCCACATTCTCATAAAAAGGAGTAGAATGGGATGTCTCAACCCTCATATAATAATATATATAATAATTATGGGAAAAGGACCTCGATGTGTTATTTAAAATTTAATGATCCCTTGATTTGTAATTTATGAAATATTTTATCTTAATGAGAAACAATTTTTATCTTGATGTCCATTAATACCATGGAAAGTTCAAAAGGGTTGTCCTTTCACTTTTTCAAATTTGTGTGGTGGATGGTATTAATTAAGGAGAAGTGTAATTAATTATTTATCTAATAGTGTATGCAATATATCACATGGTCTATCTCTTTATTAATCAAACTTAAGTGGTTACCTCTTATTAGAGGCATATGTTCTAACTGTAGGAGGTATCATGTATGTATATTCATTTCCTCTATCTAAAATGGTTATTGTTTATTCATTAGTATGTATTATTGGTTTGAAAAGATGTTTTTTAGGTATCTCATAAGTATTTTTAGATATTTGATCAATCTATTAGGAATTATTTGTAACATTTTTATCTTTAGTGGAATTACTTTGAGTTGATTTTTTTATTTGTTAAGCCACATTCATATTTATGCACATCCCAATATAAAGTATCAAAATAAGTAAAGGGATTATTTAATTCTCTTTTAAAATGTGCGAAAATAAGACCCCTAATAAATATGAATTGTATCTCTAAAGCTGATGGGATGTAGTTCAAGGAATATAAGGTATCCTTAAATGTAATGACATAGTGTTAAAATACATTCATTATAATTTTGAGTTAAGGCTTTAAAATGATCCAATGGTAACTTTGGTAACTTATGATTGTGGAAATTTGATAATAATACATATTTAATCTTTATAAAATTTGGTAAGGAATAATCTGGTAGGTTATATAACCAATCTATAACTCCTCAAGTTAGGATTCTATGAAAATGTTTAAGTAACAAGTGTCCATCTTTATCCCAATGGTAAAAATTGAGTGTATATATAGTTTAAAATGGCTAAAAAGATCTCATTTACCATTAAAGGAATATAAAGATAGGCATAAAAATTAATAAGGATAGGGATGATAAAAAATACCTCATGTAAGGGGTTAGTCCTCTAAGATATTGTCATTAAAAGTATCCTCATGGAAAGACACTTGAAACTTAATAATATGCATTTGATGTTGAAGGTATCATATGATAGTCATCATGGAAAAAACATAACTAAAAATAATGGGTAAAGAGGGTGAAGAGGTGTATATATGTTCTAATTTACCATCCATGTGAAACATACCATGAATAATCTCTTTAAAAGAATCCTTTCATTCTAAGATATGATCATCATGAGATTTAGAATCATAACGTAAAGGAGCATCCATTCTACATGATTCTTCAAGAGAAGTCATTATATAATTTTTGATGTCATGAAGGTTGATATAAATATAATTAAAAAGGGATTGAATATGTGAACATTCATTTAATATAAGAGTAATAGAAGATGTACCTTCATTATTTTGATCTATAATTAGAACATGCTTTTGAATAGAAAAGGTAAAAGAGGGAGAAAGAGTAATATCTTCTATTTTTATTAAAGCATAATCACAAAGTGTAAAAATTCAAGATTTATTTTTATTTTCAAATTTAAAAGAGAAAGGGATAGAATATAAAATATCATTTTTTATTTTATATGTCTTTGTCATATGAGAGAAGAACATTAGCATAAGTAGTATTTGAATTTTTCATTCCATTTTTGCTACTCTAATTTGGAAATGATTTCATTATGAAACCTTTGGTAAATGTGATTTGATGGTTATCTTGAATTTTAATGAGGGTGGAAGTACATGCATCTACACTATTTTGAATAACACTACCATTTTCATATTTATATTCTAAAGGGATTTTGAGAGAAGTTGTACATGTATTTGTATCATTTAGCTCTAGAGATAGAGAAGTGATTTCACTATTTTTATCTCCATGAAGTAAATATCAAATAAAATTTTCAATTTGAATAATGTTTTCAATATTTTGAAAATAATGGAAACTTTCATTATTTGTAACAAACTCATCATTTTTACTAAAGAAGATGTAGATTCAAATATTGATTCCTCTTTTGAATGCTTAAATATTTAATCATTGGAATTAAAAGCACACAATTTAGGGGAGAAATAAAAACTAGTCTCTTCAAATTCCTCTTTAAAATATGTGGAATCATAATCATAGTCATAGGAAGAAAAAGAGTTTATGCTATTAATGTCACCATATTCATGACTATTTGTATTTTTTTATGGTCACTTCATTACTCTAATTGTAAAAAGTTAATAAAAAGGGAGACTATTTATTAAAATTTTGCTTTGCCATAAGATCCTTATAAGAAATATATTGATCATTAGAAAGATTTAAAAAATGATCAAAAGGATGAGGTTTTTGAGGATTATCAATAAAAGCATCCATGATGAGGGATACAAGTTTCGAGGAAACCATATAGAAAAGTAATATGAGACCTAGGTAAAAATCTAAATAAGAAATCCTTAAACTATGCCCATGAAAGTAATTTCATATCTAAAGAATAAAATATAGAAATCTAAAACTATTTTTAAGGAGAAACACTATTGGAATTTAGGGTTTGGTTCAAATACATATGACAAGTTCACAATAATTTTTTATGTGAGTAGGTCTATTACATAAACATGATTAAAACATAAAACATTTGAATGTAAAAAAATTAAGATTTAGGTCTGGGAAATACGTGATAATTTATTATAAATTAACCTATCCAAGCATGTGCAATAAATAAAATAAGTATTGTACAACCAAGGGATAAAGAGAGAATATATTATCTAGTATTATGGCTTGAACTAAACTAGTGACTTAGATTCATCTCAAACTTTTGAAGAAGCTATGTGTTTTCTTCGTTATTTTTTATGAGTGTTTTCTACCTAGACATTATTAGCACCTCAAGGCACTACCATTGATGTAGGTGTCCAAATCTAATGCAAGTGTCAAACCCTAAATATTTGTTAAAACTGATCCAAAATTGATCTAAAGATATGATGCCACCTTTAACACTATTTTATCCTTCTGAATAGATAAAATTATGTGTGAAAAACATCTAATGAGAAAAACATATCCCCTTTTTCCTTTGACCTCCTTTGACTTGGTAAAAATGGTTTAACTCATGAGTTGAGCTAACCCTAGACAGTTAGTTGTTACTAAATTATGTTGTAGTCATCTTGAATTAGACACTTTGTGTCAATTTTAACTATTTTGAACAACATCATTATGAATCCTAACTTCATTTTATAACTAATATTCTATCTACCATTCACCCATATTCAATTAATTACTTCTTCCATTATCACATGATTTCCAACAAATTCACATCACATTACATTAGTTAATTAATCTCAATTAATTATCTAATTTTATTCTAATGGAAAATTATTGAATACATAAATAATGTTTTCAATAAATCATTTAATATTATTTTCCCTCTCAAGATCATGACATCATCCATCATGACATAATACTCTTCTTTCATAAGGCAATTCAATGTAAAGTTAGAAGTATGAAAGAAAGCTCTCATACACCCTCTTACACACTCTAAAATTCTCACAATTTGATTTCTTATACATCCCATTAGACACTTCATCTTTATTCTTACACATTTCATCTTCCTTGTCATGGGTATATAGGACTTATTTTCTTTCATTTATCTTCATCTTAATCCAATGGTCCTTATTTACCATTCAAATAAGTCATGGAATCATAATGAAGTGCTATTAAAATCTAATATCAACCAAGAAAACATTATTGATAACATAGTGAATTTCTATCATTGGAGAGTCATTAATACAAAAAATGTTTAAATTTTTCATTGAATCATTCATAACACAAGGGGAGATGTCATCATAATATCTTCATGACATTACCAAAGACCTCAAGGTCTATATCCAAGACAATCTAAACCTAAATTCAATAAAGAGGGAGAAATATAAAAGGGAAGGTATAATGGTTTGATTTGTATTCTATTTACTTTGTTTTTATCTTTCTTGACCTTTCCCAATTCAAGGACATGTGCGTAGGATGTTATGTTTCATATTATTTTGGTTGATTTCAATATTAATGAGAAAATAACCTCATTTTCAATTGTGTGATCACATATGTTATGCCAAAATGGGAGTTTCACCCCACATTCTCAACTAAAACATCATATCATTACTCTAATTAAAAAAAAGTTGAGAATTGACCTTAATTTCTCTTCATTTTCTTCTAATTTTATCAAATTACTACTCCTAGGTTAGTAGTAAAATACTTTACTAATCAGAAATATCATTTCCCATCAAAGGTGATATATACCCAATAATCAATGATATCTCTCCCTCTATGTTATATGTTTTCTTTGATTTCTAGGTACATAAGGAGATTGACCTACAAATCAACAAGATTGATATGTGAATTATATAAGTGCATTTTTAAATGGTGAATTTTCTCTTGCATTTAATTAAGACTATAATTTTATATAAATGAAATTATCACAAATTTAAATAGCATAACCAACCTACAAATTAGTGGGATCAACCTATGAATCAATGGAAACACCCTAGTAACTTTTTTCCTATGTATTAATTACATTTTGATGATACCATACTTATAAAAAGAGGAATTAATAGTATAAATAGTGAAATAATTTATATATTTATTATGTCTATATTTTCATTATATGAATGAGATCACCCTGCTAATCAATTATATTATCTTGATAATTGGCAAAATCACCAACTTTCTATGCTATTTTTTCTATATCTATAGATTAGTAGGATTTTTCTACTAAACAATGGTATAACTTTGATGAATGGTAGATTTTATCTATGTCAATTTACTAAAATTAAATCAATCATCATTTCAACCTCCCATTTTTATTCAAAGGCCACACCTCAAACACTAATATATTTTCTTCAAGTTTCTCTTGTCAAATAAGTTGTTATTTAAAAATAAATTTATTTTACAAAATATATTTTATTTTGATGCATAAAATGAACCAACATTTAAATATGGTGTTCTAAAAAATATTTATGTTTTCATTACATTAGTGTTTTTATTTTCTATTTTTTTGGATGTATTATCATGCATATGATCTCCCCTTTCACACTTGTGGGACCATGGTTGATCAAAATCACATAGGTTACTATTTACTTTTCCCAAATTGAAACTAGAGTATGTTATCCTCTTAGCCACTTGTGAGATTTTGAGGATTATAAATAGAAAATTTACATTTTTATTTTGGTTTTGTTATGCGGATTTCATACCTGGACATACATACCAACCCCATACTATGATGGGGCATATAAATTAAGGATAATTATCGCTAAAGAATAGTGAAATTCCCCATAAATAGTTTCATGAAATCAAAAAGGGTTTACACCTGATATAATTTATCACACATCACCCCTCTAAGTTTAGATTTCTATTAGCACTTCATTGAGAACTCATGACTGATGTTGTTACAAAGGTGCTAAAACCTAGTGTGAATTTACTATTATGTTTTCTTATTTGATGGATTTTTTATCCCCACATATTATTAGGTATATTGGGGACCATATATAAATCCTTGTAAAATTTTATATTAAGACCTTTTATCCATAAAATATTTATAACACAATGCAAACCAACCTCCTCAAATATCTCATGACAAACCACTTGAAGTTACGAGACCAACATCTCAATGGAAACATAAGTTGTGAGTTCATGTAGATGCACTAGGATGTAAAAAAGAGAAAACCATTTATTTAGCTATGTTCTTAATATATTTTTACACATAAAATAAATAACAAACCAAGGATTTTTAGATTGTTATTTGGTTTGATAAAGAAAAAAATGAAAATTTAATATATTTGGTTGTTATGATTTCCCATTTAAATATATTAGACAATTATATACAAGATTATAGGGGGGGAAATGATTATCCTAAGATGAATTTATTAACCAAAAAGTTTTTTAAGATTAGATAAATAAACAAAATAAAACTCATGCCTAGTATTGATAATGTCATGATTTTTGTTTACAACATTGTGGTTATGTAGCAATGGGTTCATTCCTACAAAAATAAAGCACAAAAAAGTAAAAATCATGATTATATTGAGAAAAATTGCATGTGTGAAAATCAAACCCATATTTCTAAGGAAAATGATCATTAATGGTCAAGAATAACATAAATTTAAAATGGATGATTTGAGATAAAGTCATGAATGGTGATCACAAAGTCACATTTATTGAAGAAAAAGTTGTGGTTAAATAGAATTATATCATGATTTCAACCTAGAATTGAAAATTACATGATTTTGAGAACTTCAGCCATAAATTATTCCTCAACCATATCCTAAAAGGTCAATCTAACACACCAAAATATCAAGAGGGTTATATTAAGTGAGGTCTCCTATTGTGGTAAGCATTTTATATATTGTTTAAAATTTAGAAACAAGATTTAAATACAAAATTATAATTTTAGTGTGCCAAAATACTAAAAAAACAATCTAAATTCTAAATAAATACTCATGATTGTCAAGGTAAGTAAATTATATTAAAACAAAAATTGAAATAATGCCAAATGTATGTAAATATTACAAGTAATTTACCTCCAAATCCAATTATGTACCCTAATTTGACTAAATATATTACACTTGATATCTTGAATGTTGGATTGTCTTGTGATTCAGGACTTCAAAAACATGTTTGGATATGGATTATAGAGAAGTTGATATCATGGAGGATTTATCAATGAAGATCTTAAATATTTCCTCTAATTCTAAATATCATAATTTATATTTTACTTCTTATATGTTATTTGGATTTTCATGGAAGATGATTAATTTATAAAGATTATGAGGAGGCATTTCTAAGTAATTTAAAATTCCTTATAAAAATATAGAGAAGTATTCTATATAGACTGTGGAAGATGTAATATTATATAAGATTCATAGAGATATATAGTCCATTAAAGAGGATGAATGATGATTATAAGGAGATTAGATAGTGATTATATATTTCATTTATAGGATAAAGTTGGGGTACATGAATTTGGAATTTAAAATTACAAAAAATGTAATAGAGTGTTAATAATTTAATAATTATGTAATAGGATGATTATATGTCATGGGATGCTATAATGTTGATAGATGGTATAAGGGATGAAGGGGATGTTAGACTGGGATGATGTCAAGATAAATTATAGATGAAACTAATGTGATGGAGTGAACAAATTTAGATGTATATATTTTCCCAACTTTGAAAGAGCATTACAATAATAATAAGTAATGGTCTTTTAGAGAATAAATATAGTCATGGATTAATGTTGGTGAGTTAGGGCAAATGATTCCCCATCAAGGGGACATGTTAGTATGGACAAGACATATGGATACTTAGAAGATGAAATGAGGGGTAGGATGCATGAATAGAGAAAGGGGTTAGGATGAAGAAAATATGGTGAATGAGAGAGGTGATGATGAATAATAATATTGTTATCAACCATGTGTTAAAAATTGATGATGCTTTATTAAAAGACATGTGTGAAGGAGTGAAAATGATGGTGTCATAGCTTTGGACATGACCCAAATGGGAATAAGCTATAACAAGTTTATGATAGAAGGATGTGATATTTATACATATCCTAGGAAAGGATGCATACTAGGGAGAGGTTATAAACTTAGATTGGGTGATTATCTACAATATTTAGATGTATCCCAATGATGCATTCCATGAATATATATAATCAAAATAAGACAAGGACTTGAAAATATTGATTAAATATTTAATGAGTGTTTCTCAAAGTGTAATGAAGTAATTATGAGATCATGGGTGAAAAATGATATGATTGAGTGACCAAGGGACAAAGGGGAGTAATTGGTTTATGTATTTGAGCTATCCTCATACACTTTCAAGTGACTGAGTAGTACCTACATAGTCTCAAAATAACTCAAGTTTATGTAGTTATACTTAATAGGGAAGAATGAGGTGATGGACAAGATAATTGAAAAGGAAAAAAATAACATAATAGATTTAGTGGATGATAATTATATTTAAGGATGTGTTACAAGGCTACCAATTAATGAGCTACAATATCGATGATATTGACAATGCCCCTAACATAGATGCATGTTCAGGAGTGAAAAATTATAAAGTTATGACCTTATATGTGATACAATAAATGACATATGAAAGGGGAAGTTGTAAAAATGGGATATATTTAAAATTAAATCCATGAGATTTAGATGTATCCTAGGCATGTAAGAATGCTTGGAGAGTTATGGGATTGGATTGATTGAATGAATGATGTCATTGGATTTGAATGTATCACAGGTAAGGACACATGCTAGGGAGGGTTATGGGTAATATATGTATCCATTATATTAGAAGTTTGGATAAGTGAAGAATGAGATGATATAGATGTCTATTATATTCAAACATTCATATATTCTTCTTTACTATAACAAGCCATTGATCATCGTAGTCCAAGAAATACTTTGTAATATATCATTAGGAAATATTCACCATGATATGTTTATGATCATGATGATATTTTACCAAAGTACTATTAAATGAACAAAAAATACATAAATATAAAAATTAGTTTATAATTATCATGTGGCATAATGCACCATTTGTATAAGGAACCAAGATTCCATGTATGCCATATGATCATGTACAAAGATGATAAAAAGGAAAAATGATAAGATAAAATATGAAGAAGTATATTCATAAAATACTTATCCAAAGACATGTAAAATAAAATTTATAGAAGAGAAAACCAAGATAGCTGAATAAACACACACACATGTATATATGTGTGTGTGTGTGTGTGTGTGTGTGTGTGTGTATGTATATATACATATATGTATGTGTGTGTATATATATATATGTATATATACATATATGTGTATATATATATGTATATACATATATACATATATATATATATACGTATATACATATATGTATATATATATATATATATATATGTATATATATACATATGTGTATATATATATGCATATATATATATATATATATACATATACATATATATACATATATATATACATACATATATATACACATATAAATATAAATATATATATATATATACATATACATATACATACATATACATATACATATACATATACATACATATATACATATATACATATATATATATATGTATGTATTTATATATAAATATATCTATATATGTATCTATATATAAATATATCTATATATGTATATGTATATATATTATATATATATATATACATATACATACATACATACATACATATATATATATATATACATACATATACATATACATATACATATACATATATATACATACATACATACATACATATATATATATATACACACATATACATACACACACACACACACATATATATACATATATATATACATATACATATACATATACATATACATACATATATATATATATATATATATATATATTCATATATATATAGATATATATATATATATATATATATATATATATATAGACACACACACACACACACATACATACATGATAAAACACATTAAAATAAGTCAAACATCATCAAATATCATACAAGAAAAACACACAAGTATCTACATGAAAATTATGTGATAAGTGTCTTATATATTGTCTTGGTGAAAGACTTACATGATGAGTGGTTAGGTTATGATTCAATGTGACAATGATATGAGACATGAGGTTACATTTTAGGGATGATTGGATGATGTGTTAGATAAGGGACAAAGAGGCTTGTTTAGATAAAAAATTTGACTTAAAATGTGATGGGTAAAAATATTTGGATAAGGTGTTCCCAAGAAAATTTAAATTTGGACTGTGATCTAGTTATTAGATAGGGTAGAATAAAAACAAACACAAGTTTGACTAGTTAAATTGAATGGGGAGCTAATAAAAAATGATGATTTTATGGGTGATAGGTTTTTACACTAACAAATATGTGATTTGACTATGTCATAGTTGACCAAAGTTTGAATTTATAATAATAGAATAATTATGCAATTAAATGGGATTTACTCAAGTTTGGATGGGATAAAAATGACGAGGTTGATAACATAAGGTGACAGTGAGGTGGACCTAGGTAAAATGAGTGAGTATGATTTAACTATTAATCAAGATTACAGGATTGTGATGAGTGATACGAGATGATTTTTACTATACCTTAGAAGTCTGAAATGTGACATCATTATAAAAATTATGGTTATGATGTGACTTTGGATTAGGATATGGATTTTTCATAGGATACAGGATAAGATGAGTAGAATATTTTAGTATTTGCATAAATGTTTATGTATTTTTAGGCTTCTAGGGGGTTATTTTGAGTTTTTAGGATTTTTGGATATGTATGTACAAATAAAGGGTTACAAGAAAAGGGAAAACCAAACCTAGAAATCAGGTGTAATATACTTAGAGAGGGGTAGAATAGTAGAATAACTAGTAGACTAGTGAATAGTAGTTTAATACCACATGTATAAGAATGAGGAGTTAGATATATGAGAACTAGTATAAATAAAGGGGCATATGTTATTATAAATCATTGAAAAAGAAGAATTTTAATTGAGCCTTGATCAAAGGAGGTAGCCCCCTCAAAGTGGCTCATGATTGGAGTTAATCCTTACTCAAAAGGATTTATGTGTTTAGATAATAAATGAGTCAATTAGTATTGTTATTTAGTTATTGTGTTAGTGGGGATCTTAACATCTGGTATCAGAGCTCTTTCCAAGGCCATTTTTTATGTTGTAATAGAGTTTGAGTTCATTATTTAGTTATTTTAGATCTACTTTGCATGCATCATATAGTTTGTATTGCTACATTTAAGGAGTTTGGCTTGAATATTTTCATATGGGGCATACTCTATATCTATTTGCATGCATTAAAGGGTTTAAATCTCTACATGGAAGGCATTAGATATCTAATTTGAGTATTTTATAGGGTTTATTTATCTTTCCATTGGTATATCTCATGTGAACTTAACTTAGTGTGAGGACTTATAATACATTAGTTTTTGAAATTTTGACTCAATGTCTTATTTCATTGTTATACTTTCCTTTGGGTTGTTCTATTGTCTCTTGAGGACTTATGTGGCCTTTAATTTAGTGATATGAAGGTAGTAGGTACCTAACACATCTGAAGGAATCCAATCTTAAAAAGACTTTGTGGATACAAAATTATTTTTATTATTTCCATGATATAGGAGATCTAGATATCACATATATTTACAATAATTTTATATAACAACCAAAGGCAACTTGATCTTCACATTGATCAACTCATTATCTAACAGATGCCTCACCTCTACTTCGATTGATAGTGGATCTTGAAATTTCCATGAAATACCAACTTTGTAGACACTTCTTGGTGTTGACCTTATAATTTGGATATTCTCACCAATTTCCATGTCTCTCCACTTGCTCCTTCATGGCTTCTCCGTAATGGATATAATTTTTTTCTAGAACTAGTTCAACTTGGATTTTGTATTATGGTATTTTACTTTAAGGGTTTAAATTAATGGAATATACATATATGATTCATCATTGGCATGATCAAAAATTTATTACATCAATTAAAGTTTTAAGGAGATTTATATTTCATACTCTTATGCACTACCTTATGAACCTACACTCAATCATTTATGCATCTATTTTTCTCTCCACACACCATTCTCTCACCTTGTCTTGGGTTTCTCTCACTTACTATGTTGTTCTCATCAACTCCATTAAGAATCTCAATGCCTTCAGATCTATCCATATCCCATTCATATATTTGATGACATCTGCATTGGCTTAGTCTCGGCTCTCAAACACTAAATCTACATTCTCCTTAATGTATTAACCCTAGCGTGCACTCTATCTCCACCAAGCCACTAATGATTCCTAGTTATGATTTTGGCCTTGAATCCTATGCATCACAACATATTATCTACTGACACATCTCTCCTTATCTTAGATATATGGTTTGTATCATGACATCACTATAACTAACACACTATATGCTCACCTTCATATCTATTATTTACTATACCCATGGTTTCAATCCATAGATTTCTACACCAAATTCATGCTTTTTCGATAGCTTGTAGTTTTGGGTTTGAAACAAAGTGTTTTTAAGTGGCAGATTTAGTCATAAATCACACTATTTGGCATTATTGTGGTAATTTTAGCTAGATATATATATTTTTAGTTATGTCATGTAGCTATGTTTAGGGTTAATTATTATAACATCTTTCATTAATTTTTACTACATTAAAATTTATATTATTTTGTGTTGTGTACTTTTATGAGTTTATTTTCCTCTCATAGTATGTCAAATAAGTCTATCATAGGGTCCTAGGGATACATACTCTTTATTTTTTATATCTTTTAATATATTATCAAGACGTGTTAATATTATGTACATTTTTACTACTTCTTGTGGTCATGTGTCAGGTTATTAGTGTCACTAAACATTATTGGTTGATCATAAAACTAAGTCACTAGGTGTCTATTAGTTTTAATAATTAATGATTGGTTTTATGTGTCTTCTTTGATCATCAATCATTAATATGTGTAACATCATTGTCAACTATAGTTGAATTTAGTATGGTCAAGTCTAGTCAATTTCATTGAGTCTATATATTTATGTTTTTGCCCATATCATTGAACAAATGTAGTTTTAGTAGAGATTGGCATCCACTCCTATGGCTCTCATGGGGATTCCCATTTTATCTAGTGGTAATCTCACTAGTTTATTAACTTAACTTTAAAAAAATGGTACCATTAAGGAATATCGAACCTAATTTAAAATATTAACCAATAGAATATCTAATGTATTATTCATTCATTACTTCCTCCATGGACTTAAATATGAGATCCAACCTATGGTTGAAATCTTTATACCTCAACCAATTATGGAATTCATGGTCTTATCTAAGCTCATATAATATTGCATCTGCTATGATAGTGGTGAGACACCATTGTTTTTGGATTTACATCCCTACATAACACCACCTCTTTAGTCCATCAACAAACTAGACATTGATTCCCTTTTGGATGTACCTTAACAAGTTTTAGATGAGGCCAATAAGGCACTTATAGATCTTGAGAAAATAACCAAAATGCCTAAGTAATCCTCTAAAGAGCCCATTTAATAAACCATCGTGAATGAGTAGGCCCCTTATGAGCCCAAACTAATAATCATAGAGCTTGCGAATGGAATTAAGGCTTTAAATACATCATAGATTAATGTTAAGTGGGATGGCATGTATCTGTAGATGGCTCACCAAACAAAATATTTTTTACACCCTTGTTCTAAATTTGAGGTGTTGATTTTCAAGCTCCAACTTTTAGTTCTTGACTCTAACCTCATGCTTCAATCTAAGGTTATTCCATCCATATATCCCTATGCACTTCACTCTTATGTTATAGTGTTTGAGTTCACATTATTTTTTTACATGCTCATATCCTATCCTTAGAGGAAGAAGTAGAAGCCTAAATGAATACATGGATGGGCCTCTATTTGATAAGCATCCTATTTTATTATGTAATTTTTATCATGTTTCAATAGTGAACCTTTTTGAATGGGGATGGAATGTAATATACCAGTATAGGGGTAGAATAGTAACATAATTAGTAGAAAAGTGAATAGTAGTTTAGTACCACATGCATAAGAATGGGGAGTTGGATATATGAGAACTAGTATAAATAAAGGGGCATAAGATATTATAAATAATTGAAGAATAGGAATTATAATTTATCCTTGATTAAAGGAGGTATCCCCCTCAAAGTGGCATGTGATCATAGTTATTACTTACTTAAAAGGAATTATGTGTTTAAGCAATATATGAGTCAATTAGTATTGTTATTTAGTTACTATGTGATTGTAGGTATTAACACCAGGATGGGGAATGTTGGTAGATGGAATGATGAAAGGAGTGGGTAGTAATATAAGGGGATGAAGGATTATGAGGAATGGAGTAGGGATCTCCAAGGACTACACCATGTGGGAAAAAATGTCATGTCATTGAAATTTCACTCATAGGATATGCCAAGATGTTTCAAGAGTATGCCTCAAGACATATTACACTCCCTTATTAATATCAATACATGAATAAAGGATAGACATGATAGATTATAAAATAGGAGTGAAAATGATGCTTAGGATATATAGGGATGGTGGGAGGATGGATAAGATAGATATGTATAGTTACAATTTTAGGAATGTGACATAGATGGGGTTGAAAATTGATGTTAGGATATGAATGTAAGGGGAAAATGGATTTTACCCCAAAGTTTCAAGGTGATTGTAGATAATGCATGCTTTAAACATGATGTTAAAAATTGGTTTTCATCATGGTACTTGCCCAAAGTGCCAAAAATCGGTTATCACTATCAGATGGATGATTTTTTAAAATATTTATTTTTGATTTTTTATTAAGACTGTATATAATATTTTATAAGGATAAGTCTGGTTTATGTCATATATGCATGTTATAAATGTGAGATATGTGTGATGTTGATGACCTTAATCTACAAGCAAAGCTAGTCTAGGAGAATGATCATGTCCTTTCTTGATTATTGATTTTGATTCCTCCAAACATCTTATCTAAGTGTCTTCATAGCCTCTATGATAGATTATGTTACCTAGGGAGATGTGGTTGTTCGGATATGTTTTGTGATATGAAGGTGTGATGGGTGATTTGGAGTTTAGAATAACATTTTCACATGTTATTGGAGATTCTTATTTTATGTTCTTGATTTATGCCATATGACAAGGGCTATTAAGGGATTTAAGACTTTTGAACTTTTATATTCTTTAATATGAATAGTTAGAATATTGTCAACCATATTGATATTGTTGTTGGAATCATTTTGGATTGATAATTTGATTGGATTTTAATTTTCCCTTGGTGTTTTTAGTAAGTTTTCACTAGAGGCAATTTGAATCTTTATTTTTTTATGACTTTGACTTTGACAGTCCCCTATCACCTTAAATAGGTTTTCTATAGAGGATGATGATTTTTAATTTGGATGACTATTTGAGTAATTTTGAATTTGATTTACTATTTGATCAAAGTTTACTTGATTATTAGGATTGATTTTTATATTATGGCTCCTAACAAATTTGGCACATGATTTATTGCATTAAAAAAGGTCTAATGATGAATGTTTATATTTATCCATATTTAAGAGTGTGATTAAGTGACTATCAATGGGAAGGAAGGGATAAATTATGAAATAAGGTGAAGGAATTGTATTGATGAGGTCAATAATTGTATAATTGGTAGCATGATCCTCACATAGGTTACTAGGATACCCAATTTCAATGTTAAAGAAAGAATCCTTAAGATTCAGAAAAGGATAACTATGTGTCATCGTAAGACATGAATCCATATATATAACAAATCCATTATGGTAATCATTATCTAATATCTCATATTTAAGTCCCATAATTACTATTATGAGTTTATGACATTATAATCTTGACAAATATATAGAAACATGACTTGCTACTAGTTGAAAATAAAGACATCCTCAAAAAGGTGGGTGTTAACATGATGTTTGACATCTATAATGGATGATGATTCTAACATTGAATATGGTATGGATTTAGATGTTGGAGATGAAGATGTTTCTAATGTAAATGAGAATTATGTTGTTTTTAAAGTTAAAATAGATGACATTAAGTATGTGATGCTATTAGGATATAATGTTTTTATTATGGCCACAAAGAGGTCCAATTAGAGAGAATTATATACACGTACCTTATTAAATTTTCACTTAGTGATGGAGGCTTTAAGATGAAGTGAGTTACATAAATGAGGGATATCATGTAGGGGATGGAAGGTGGATGATTGGTGAATTATGGGTTCTTCATTGTTAAAGATAGGTTTATGTCTTATCCTTCATTTCTAAATTAAATGGCTTGATTATAATCATAAAATGAATATTTTAATATCCCATTATGGTCACCCTTAAATGAGGATTCATTTGATTCACTCTCTATTTTGATGTCACCATGGTCAATTAGGTCTTGTAATTTTTTTTGAATGTATGACATATACTAATAGAATTCCCCTAAGTTATATGGTATTTAAAACATTTTTTTATCTACAACATGAGTTATTATATTTGGTTAGATCCAAAATCCTTGTGTTGGGGTAGATAATCATGTTGGTAGTGGCTAGTTGATGAAATATAGATTGTAAGGATATGGGTAAAAGGTATACCATATCTCTTCATGAATTTGATTGGACATAGAATCAATGAACTTTAAATCAAGTAATGTTTTGGGGTATATGTAGTGATCTGATGATATTAGACACAACCTATGGATAGAGTGGTATTAAATATGTTTGTCAGCATAGAATTCCCTTTACTATTATGATGAGGAATGTTATGATAAGGACTATGAATGATATAATAAAGTTTTGACTATGATAGGTTGGTAATAATAATAGGATTAGACTACTATTATTCATTTGAGGTTTTATGGGGCTAAAGTATATAACAAGTTAGGTACCCATTGCTAGGAGCCATAAAAGGACTACGTCGTTGAGGGAAAAGACATCTTTTTTTATTAAGGTTACATCAAGATCTATTTTAGAGGCCATAGAATAATATGGGATAGGGGTTAGGTTGAATCAAATTTAGATCTTAAACTATTTTTTGAGGTCCTTCTTCTAGTTTGGTTTCAACTTTGACTTGGTGATGTGAGACAAAATATGATAAGCTTGATACAATCAAGTTAGGATGTGACCTATCTAAATTTTTGGTGATGGGACTTAATTTGATGTTTTGATGATGAAATAAGATAATATATATGATTTTACTAAGATAGGGGCTAGGTTTAACTATAAAAAATGATATGAAAAGGTCATAAATGACCTTTGATGGGGTTGACTTGACTTGATTTAGACTAGATCAAGTGATTAAATAATATGATCAAGATAGATTTGATGACTTGGTTGATGATATTGGAATAAGTGGATGATAATATTTGATTATATTATTAAAAATTGATTAATTATATCCATAATCAATCTTGTGATGATGACTATGACATGTGAAAATGGTTAGTTTCTAATATGCAAAAAGTTAAGTATATCTTAGACTTGATAGGATTTAGATATGGATGATTGGTTAAAGAGAGTGGATATGGATAAGTTTATAATATAGGTGATGTTTTATGATGGGGAAATTATGGAATTGGAATTAGTTTAGTTTTTTGACTTGAAGGATGGATTAAATATGTTAGAGACACAAAGAGATGTTAAGACTAAGGGATGTTAGGTGTATTATATGTTTGGACTATAATTGAGGTATAGTTATGACTTTGGGATGATGGATGAGACATATAGGTATAGTTAAATTATGTGGATTGATTTTTTTGGATAGGTGAGTGATAGTGTCATGCCTGTTTTCCCCCCTAAAGATAGGAATGACACATAAACTCAATGAACAAAACACCAACAAATGTGGATAGATAATATAATCCATTCAATCACATAAAATAAAATACAAAACTTAAAACTACCATTGATACTAATAAAGGCATAATCCACTAAATAATAAGACCACAAACCCTAGTTTGTTCATCCCAACACTCAGCAATTTCTTCATGAGCTTATACCAAATGATAACTATTATTTTGATCTTGAGATGGTTATCAAATTTAACATAAACCATTACAAAAAAATTGGTGTTATGTGGATTATTTTTCATTCTCTAAGGTTATGATTTCTTTTATTGATTCTCCCAATGAGCATTCTTTCCATTTAGTATCCAACCACTTACCTATTGGTCCACTAAGCTTTCACATTGCACATATATCCCAAAGATTATAGACCATAAAGATGATGTTACATGGAAATAATCACTATCCTAGAGGCTTCTCCCTTAGTATATAATTTGATAGGATATCATATCATCAAGATGATACCACATGGAAACATATTGCTAGCCCACTATCCCAAAGTCAATCTCCTTTTATGGTTAACTCCAGGATCATGGGTCAATAGGATGATGCCATTTTGTAACATCCTTCTCACTCATTATCCTATAGGTAGGCTTCCTATATAATAATATTTGAGATAATAGGTCACTAAGAAGAGTCCATGTGGAAACATCCCACTCACCTACTATGTTAGAGGCTACATACTTTGTATAGTCCTCTCTAATATCTAGGTCACTAGGATGCAGGTAACATCTAACTCACCCACTAGATTAACATCAATTATATGTTAGACCATGTTTATGTCACTCTAAGGATAGTGGGATGGTAACATGTGTCTTATTCTAAACCACCCATAAAAATTTGTGAAATCAACTAAGGTAAATCAAAACAAAATTACAAAGAGATAAATTGGCTACGGCAAAAGGTTGCATAATGACAAGTTTAAAAGTGGTGAAGGAAAAGTTCAATTGGATGATTGAGTCACGCAAAATGTCCTGACTAAGGTATCATGCTGCATAAAGAACTCATTGAATGATTAAGACTGAGACAAAGGCAAAACTAGGTGTAGTCAAATTCATAAATTAACTAAATCACAATGTAAGGAAAACTTTGAGATGATTCAATGAATGAAAACTCAGCTAAGGCAAATAAAATAAAGCATGTGTTAGATACTATATACTATATAATATAGGAAGAGTCATCATTACTTATAATATATTTTACTAATTTAATTATACATTACATAAATTATAGAATAATAAGGTTCCTAGGAAAAATAACTTTGATGTTAAACCAATATTCTTATTGGTTTAGTTGAATGTGTAGAGAATTTGAGAGACTCAAATTTTTATAGAAGTATCTAAATTCAAAATCAATTTATTCATAATAAGGACTATTTTAAAGGTTAAGTTGAATGATTATATTAGAAAGGCCCAATGCATAATTCAATCTATTAAAGTTGAGAGAACAACAAGAGATTTACTTACATGTAAATTCAACATCAAAGGATTAGTCTCCAGGACCTTTTCAAATTATTAATTCTTAGCAATGGAAACCTCAATCAAACCTAAAGACTTCATGACTTGATAGAATTATAAAAATATAGTTAAGATTCTATTAAAATTATTCTTTAGTTATTATATGTTCTTATTATAGGGAAGATTTATAGTAGGTAGAATACTCAACTACTAACACAAAAGGTATTTTTCAAAAGACATCCTTTCTATCACAAAAAACATCACCATTAAGATTTAAATAGTCTAGATATATTTTTATTCCCAATAACAAACTAAAAACTATTTATTGGAGTTCCACTCATATTTTCACAAGATCAATCCATTAAATCATAACACCTTCTGATTACAAAGGGAGACACAATGCTTATAAATAAGCTACTCAAGATAGAGATTTAAGCAAGGAAATCAATATGTCAATTTAATTAAAATATCTAAAAAGGCTAAATAATCTCTTATACATATTAGATACTCCCTAAAGTCCTATAATCCAAGTAATCATAATAGATATAACTCAATTTAACACTAAAGATTTAGTAAATAGAAAATAAATATTTTAATCCCTAATTGTAATATTATCTAAACTATTTCAATTTTAAGTTTATTACAAGATAAATACTAAAGCAATGATAATACATCATATTTTATTCAATTATTTACATATCAAGAGGCACATTTAGGACCTGATTAAATAATGGAGGATTAGTCAATCTTTAATGATGCTCTTTATCCACTCCCAAGCATTTGTTGGCCATAAGAAGGAAGTCTAACCACCCAACCTTTTTTCATCATTAAGTTTTTGCTCTAGACACCCCAAATCTTGAGATTCCTATATCTGAGCATGTTTATATAACCAAGTAAAGTCAAGTGTGGATAGATAAGTAAGGTTATTGTAACATAATGTAATGACCATGAAAAACCTATATTATTATTCATGTTTCTCATCCCAAGAGACTCACTCTCCCAATACAAAACAATCAAGCATTAAAATGATCATTCAAGTGAAAATAAATAAATAAAAGATAAAACTAGTATCTAAGATTTCCCAGCATAAACAAGGCCCATGATATGTATGAGTAGAAAGAGGATAATTAATTATATTACTTAAAAATAATATTAATGGGAGGGTTAATTAGTATACTATCATGTCTCATCATGAGAGGGCTTAAGAAATTCCACCATGACATTCACAGGAGGGTCCAAGATTATAACACGATGCTTAACACAGGGGGGATTGACATTATTCCACCATGAATATGTCATTTATAAAAATACACCACACGATTTAACAAAAAAATTAACACATTTAAATCAAAAATTTGAAACATCCAAATCAAGTAAGGAGGAACACAACCTCTCTGACGACCTCAATTGGGAAAAGAGATACATGGTGGTTAATGTGTAACCATGGCAAGACAATAAGATATGTATAATAATATATGTAGTCTTATTCACATTTAATAAAGATAATAAACAATGAAATATAATCATTTCATTCAAACTAAGGATTGAAAATCTCTCCAAGGCCCTTAAAAGGGTAAGGACTACATGGAAGTCAATGCATAAGCATGGACAAATAATAAAATAGGTAGAATAAACCAAGTGGTCTTATTCCATTAAAATTAATAAGATCAACTAGATAATATAATAATTTAATTTTAAATGAATAATAGAAAACAAAATTTATTATGAAGCCCACCTATCAATCTCAAGACCACCTGGGTGTTATCCTCTAATTGTCTAGACTAAGCTCTTCTAACCTATTCTTCATATTTATTGCCTCTCCTTCTATTATGATAATTCTAACTTCTTTATAAATTTGAAAAATGTTCTAGACTAAGCAATTTTGACTCTTATTTATTGACATTTAGGATCAACCAACCACTAATCACTTACTAACCCCTACCTCATTAAGGGACATTCTTTTCCATGTTTAATTAAGGTGGATGGAAGCTTCATAGGATTTTATGGTTACTTATATGATTTAATTACCTCTTTTCCCACTTTATATAAATATATGGAAATTAATGAAAGATATGCTAGTTTAACACTAGATAGTTTATACTTGGGATGCAAGATCTAAAGGTTAGGTGGAACATGTTTCACCAATCATGCTTAAATTTTGTCTTCCCAATCAAATGCTATGTCAACAAAGGTGGTGGACTAGGGAACTAATTACTTAATATGGATCTAATAAGGCTTAAATTTGTTTTAGTGATATAACCATACTTAGCATAGTCTATATCCTTCATTGGCCCTTTTCATGTTCCTACACACCTAATGCACACATCAAATTCCTCTAACCTAATAGCTTAAGCTACATAATTTAATCAAATAAGTCAATTTCAATCAATTAACCATAGGCAATCATTCATGGAATATCAACATAAAATTAGATAATTTAATATGATTCAATACATAAGTAGTTACCATTTCATAATCTTTGAATTAATTATTCAACATGATAAAATTCAATATATCACATATACATAATCACAATTCATAAATCAACACACACACACACACACACACACACACACACACACACACACACAAAAAAAAAAAAAAAAAAAAAACACACACACACACACACACACACACACACACACATATGACACATAAGCATCACACTTTCATAAGTAATAAATCCAAAACATGATTCTTAATAGGTATTTCTCATGGTTCCAAACACATTAAAATACTTCATAGATCCTTTCTTGTCTTATTTGGATGTGACTTAACAACCTAATTAAATAATTAGAACATATGATTCATAGTTTCATAGTAACCTTTGTCAATGATAAGCACTATGCAAAATGAGGCCTTACAAATAGATTAAACATGAATTTTAAGATGATTAGTTTGATGTGAAAATTGACTAGGGATATGATGGGGTATAACATTGAGCTAAGATTTCTATGGTATCTGAGTTTAGTATTACTTATTTAGATGATGATAGGGTATTTCTTCATGCATTTTTACTAGACTAGACTAGATTGATCATTGAGTTGAGTTGATGATTGGTGTTGGATTCAAACTAGTAGGATGATAGTCGATACAAAGAAGATATAAGATTACAAAACTAGAATAATTAGTTGTGCTACCAAAATTATGATGGATTCCATATTTAAATTAGTAGAGTGGTGGGCGATAAGTTCAAACTAGTATAATGACAAGTTTTAGACTAGATATCAGCTAAGGGAGGTTATCTATAATCAATGTGAAATTTAATAAGGATTATATCAAGATGATGGGATTAACAAGTTTTTATCAAAGTAGACAAGGCAAACAAATTTTTTTGGACATGGCTTCCTAGGATGTAGATGGTTTATACTATGTAAAGTATGACTAGGTCTTATATGGGTTTGACTTGATATATAGGTAAGCTATGATAAGGTTGAGCTAAAACAAGAATAAGATAATGATTAAGGCAAGCATAGATAAGAGTTTGTGTGATAGGGTTAGAATAGGATGGGATGACAAGGTGATGAATAGTGATAAGTTTATGATTAGTATAATATGTAATAAGATGATGATTGTAGATTGCAAAAATTGGACTAATGACTAGATTCAATCTAGAGTTGATATTTTGAATAGGTAATTAGTCTATGTGTAAGGTATAAGGTTTAAAAAAAATCATAAATAAATAAAAAAACAATAAAAATAAAGTCACAAGCCTATAATTAGTGTCTAACATGGGAGTACAACTTGATTTCCAAACCACTAAATGAATTGTAATGAGAGGTAACTAGATTAGTCTCTCAATGCTCTCTCACTATCCATACCTAGTGATTGATATCTGATAATGTTATTTTACCTATCATGGATTCCTATTATCACATAAATTTTATTATTATAGGTTTTAATGGATTTATAATTTAATCCTTTAAACACATTATGATACATGGGGACCAAGTCCATATAGGATGTTATTTGATGTCTGTGTGTTGGAGTGTTGCCTTCTCATTTCATAGAATCTTATATGGGAAGTTATTATTAATTTAAGTAAATTTGTTCATGATGTTTATAATATTTTATTTCATGGATTATGGTGTTGTGTGTGGTGATGGAATCCAAGTCACAATTCCCTTAAAACTATGGCAAGTGCATAGGAATGAATTCCACATCACATTGCCCCAAGAAATTAAAAATGAGAGGTTTTTTTTATAGTTTATGATCCCCAATAATTAACGTATAGTTGAAAGGGGATACCATAAATTTTCTTAGACTTAGGTGATAAATATGAATTTAAGATATATTAATTGAAGTCTAGACACACCAACAACTAAGTTAATTAATTAAACTCAATTAAGATGTGATAAGAAAATATATCAAGAAGTAGTTTCAAAATGCTAATTATTTGAAAAGAAACCTAAAACATAGATTGATAGTATTTTTGATTTTCCTCTTTGAGATTAAATTAAAATAAATCATTAGAAAATTAAATCAAATTATACAATCCAAAACTGACACTTAATTTTTTCCAAAAAAAGTAAAATTTTAGATTTTTAAAAGAAGGTTTAATCTACAAAAACACCATTAGACAAGAAAGCTACAAATCAAAGACCCAACGCTACATTTCCACATTATAAATTAATATATACACATATGTGAATTTTATAAAAATATGATGTTATCCAAAAATAGATAAAATGCAAAATTGTGGAACATAGAGTCAATGTTGTGGTTATAATATGTAAAAGCATAAAACTAGAAACATGAAATTGAAACAAAGAAACAAAAAAATATCATACCTAAATGATGTCATTATTATAACCTATGATGTCACATATATTATTGATGATTTTTTAGTTTTAAAAACTCAAGTTCACACCTAGTAACACATACACATACAAGATAATATCATGTATACAAAAATAATGTCATAGGTTAGTTAATCGATGCCACATGTCAAAATAGATGAATTTGTGTAGATGTACTAGGATGTATAAAAGGATAAAAAAATACATTTAAATATGTTTTAACATATTTTTACATATAATATAATCATCAAGACAAGGATTTTCACATTATTAGTTGGTTCAGTTACGTAGAAACAAAAATTAAATATAGCAAACCATTTTAATTTATCCTTTAAATATATTAGATAATTATAACCAATATTTAAAGTATAAAAATGATTAGCCTATGAATAATTTATTGACTAAAATTATTTTACATATTAGGACTAAAAAAATATCAAACTAGTATCTAGTAGTAACAATGTCATAAATGTCATTTATTATCTCATGGCTATACAATCACAAGTTCATTTCTATAAAAATAGAGCACTAAAACACAAAATCATAGTTATAATGAGTGAAATTTCATTTGTTAAAATAAATACCATTTTTCATAAGGTATTATATCATTAAAAATCAAATAGACCATAACATTCAACTTGGATGGTTTGATATGAAGTCATGATTTGTGATCACAAAGTCATGTTTACATAATATGAAGTCACAATTACACAAAGTGATGTCATGGTTTCAACCTAGAATTAAAATTTACATGATTTTGGGAACTCATGCCTAAAATTATTCCTTAACCCCCTCTTTAAATCTCAATATCACACACTAAAATATCAAGAGGGTTAAGTTAAAATATGACTCCCACTATGGTCACCATTTTATGTATCAGGTAATATTTTATATCAATATTCAAATACAAAATGACATTTACAAAATGCCAAATTACTAAAAATAAATTCAAATTCTAATTAAATACTCATGATTGGTTAATTAAAAGAAAAAAATAATTAAAATAATTCCAAATATCTTGATATTACATATAATTTACCTCTAAATACAGTGACGTTCCAATTTGACAAATGGTTTTACACTTAATAGCTTGAATGCTGTATTATCTTATGACTTGGGACTTAGAGAACATGTTTGTCTCTATATGATATGTATTTTGGATTATATTATGACTTCGGACTTGGATAGCATGGAATATTTATTAATGAATCTCTTAAGTTTTGCCTCTTATTCTAATTATTATAAGTTAGATTTTACCTCTCATATGTTAGTTCAATTTGCATGTAGGATGACTAGTTTATATATATAATGAGTAGGGATTTATAAATAGTTTAAAATTCATTAGAAGACTTTAGAGAATAATTATATATAAAATGTGGAGTGCTTTAAAATACATTAAATAATACCAATGATTAATATAAGGAAATTAGATAGTGATTATAAATGTGATTTGTAGGATAAAGTAGGGGTAGATGAGTGTAGGTGAATTTTAAAATTTTAAATTCCAAAAATAGTGTAATATAGAATTTCTAAGTAAATAACGGTGTAATAAGATGATTATTAGCATGGGATGGTATAAGGTTGATACATTATATGAGGAATGAAAGGGATGTTAGACTAGTATGATGTTAGAACAAATTATGGATGAAATTAACATGATAAAGGAGTGAAAATTTAGATGTATATAATTATCATACACCCACTTATTCTGATATATATTAAAAATCAAACAATTTTAAATTATTCCAAGTCTAAAACTTATCATATCATATTAAAAACTTGAATTATAAGGTGTTACGTTTCTCAAATTCAAATTCATTTTATCCCATCTTAACATCATGTTATCCAATTCAAACAATACTCTATTTGTATTGTACCATTACATTGCACATTTAAAAATAATTCCAAATCAAGTCCAATTAGACATAAATCAATTTGAAATTAATTATCCACATTAGGTTTATTTTGGTCCCATTTCTATTTTGAGTCAACCATTATTAAATAATTAGCCTAAAGTTAAATTTAAACATTCTAAAGTCAAACATTCCAAATCAAATATTTTAATTCAAATCAAGTCAAAGCCAAATTTCAAGATTCAAAATCAACTTTTAAAGGTCAAAGTCAAATCAAAATTCAAACTAAGTCAAACCTTTTAAATTCAAATCAAACAATCAAGACAACTTTGCCAAGTCCAATCAAGTGTAATCAAGTCAAAGTCAAAACTTTGAAGTCAAACATATCTAGTCCAATCAAATCAAGTTAAACATTTAGATTAGTCAAACTTTCCAAATCAGTCAAACCTTCTAAATCAATCAAACTTTCTAAAAATAACTCAACTCTTCTAATGTCAAACATTCAAAGTCAACTATGGTTGACTTTTAACTCAAGTCAAAAACTCCAAGTCAAACATTCAAATTAAATAAACTCTTCGAAAGCTAAAACCTAAAGTCAAATAAAATCAAATTCCAAGTCAAACAAATTAAAATCATCCAATCTAAGTATAAAATTAGGTCCACTTTGACCATGTCCAATCCAAATCCAATGTTAAATATTAAAACCAAAATATATTAAGTCCACTTTGACCATGTATAATCCAAATCCAAAGTCAAACATTAAAATAAAGTCAAATCAGGCCTATTTTGACCAAGTCACAATAATTCTAATTTATTTAAAGATCCAAAACTAAAGTCAAGTATATTTTGACCAAGTCACATCAAATCCAAATTCAAATCATATTATTTTCTTTTCATTCAATCTCCCATACCTTCTAGTTGGGAATGACAAAGTCACATTATCCATCCTTTATCCCATTTAAATCAAATATAGCCATCATAATTTAATTTAAGTCTAATAAAAATTCAATTCAACTATCCTAATCACATATGATCAACCAATCCAAGTCAAATCAAATCCAAAAGTCAAATTAGGTTTATTTAACCAAGTTAAGTTAATTTCAAATCAATCAAACATACAAACTCAAATCAAATATTGTATTTTCATTCAATCTCCCACATCTATCACTTAGGAATGATGGATTTATATTATCGATCATTTCTTCCATCTAATTCAAATGATCAAAATCTAATCTGAGCTTAACCAACATCATACATCTATTCTCCCTTCTTAGGACAAATCAAATAAAACATTAACATGTCATGCTTGGATAAAATAAAAGAAAATCCAAAATATTAATTCGATATAGGTCCATGGCATCTAAACAAGATCAATATGGAACCCAATTTGAATGTTATAAGTTTGAAAATAAATATGATATCTTTTTATGAACATTATAAATAGATCCTCAACATCCTATAAGTTATGATCTAAAAAACCTAAGATCCATCCTAAGTTGGAAAAGTAAAATCATTCCACATTGACATAAATTAAACATCTTGACCACTAATATTAATCATCACATTCACCATCATACAAGTAAAGAGGAACATATTTTGGCACCATTGTCCAATATCCATCTAGCCCCTACACTACACAAATCACACAAGAATCTAGTTCATACATGTCTAAATAGGGTTTTAAAATTCTTAATGAACCCTTGGAGGAAATATATTAGCATTTGGTCATGAAAAACATGATTTTTTATCCAAGCACTAGGTATTTTTATGAAATTAGTATAAAACATGAATGGTATTGAGATGATGAATATCACAAGTATCAGAAAATTCAAGGACATTCTCTTAATCAATGTGCTAGATTTAGTATCTATATATAAGAATTGATTGACTATAGATACATCAAAATAGAATAAAATATGTGAATTTATTAAGATAAATAAATATGAAAATGCTAATATCCTTTCCAATATCACAATTAGACTAATCCACCTCCAAGTCAATGCCAAGATAGTTAACCCATCTTTGACATTTGTGTCAAATAACCCATCTTTAATAAGCCAATATTTTATGAGTCACCCTTTGGCCATCCTCATATATTTAATGAGGCTTATGTCAATGAGCCTCTCTATTATAGTCCACCCATATTTGAATAATATTTCTTAGATAAACCCATCCTCGAATAACCCATCATTGATAAATATTCCATATTTCATCTATTTCAAAATATTCCTCATTTTTTAAAATTATTTCATCCCAGTGCCTTCATTACCTAATAATAAGTCAAAAATGTACTTATGGAAAAGATAATCTAATATGCCCTCCATGTGGTCAAATCAATATCCACATATGTATCAACATTAGTCCTATTAACATCATTATCAACACTAACATTAACATCATGGTCAAAATTAAAATCAGTATCCACATCTTAATCAACATCACAATTAACATTTAAATAAAGTTACATATTAGTATTATAATTATCATCAACATTAAAATCAAATTTACTATCATAATCAATGTCAAAATTAGAATTAGGATTTCATGAAATTAACTACACATTTTTGATAGATGCATCTAAATACATCAATTATCTTTCCTTGGTTGTTGAGGAAGTTTCATTTGGAATAAAATTAAGTTATATTAGAGTCTATAAGGAGTGTTCAAACTTTAATCCTTCCATCACTATCACCTATTCTTTTCACATAAGCCATCTTATCCATTATCTTAACATCCAATATCCTATGTGCATCAATTGGGACCGACAGAATCATACATCATTGGATTAATTCCATAGTGACATACTAGTTACAGACATTATGAAGACCCAACACAACTTTAAAACATAAAAAAGGCCCCTAATGAAAACTTTGTTGAGGTACTATGGCTAAATCAAGATAAAAATCCTAAAAGTCTAGGATAAAAGTTCCCTAGTTGTTGACCAATTTTGACCCCAAGATCAAAATGTGAACCCCTATAGGGAAAAACTTTCTTGTCATGTATTTTTATCCATATTCATATATTTTTCATGATTTATGAGGTCTTTAAATACCCTTTAAAAAAACCTTATTAGCATTATTTAATGTAAATTTAGAGAAATTAAGATAATGTCTTCTATTAGTCTTGTAGTGGTTAGTCATGTCATGGGATGGTGAAACATGGTAAAGTTTCCTCATAGGTAATTAGGTTTCCCTTAAATTCATTTAATTCCTTAATAAAATTATTCAAACATTTAATATTGATTTAGAAAATTTAAGGTTTATTTATGGATTTTAAGGTAAGATAAATCGAGGAAAAGGGTATTTTTGGCTAATTCTAACAAGTGAAAAACCCTGAAAAGTGAATTATATGTACTAACACTATTTATAACGTTATTGGTGAAGTTATATAACTTCCATATATGTCATAAAGTTATAAAGTAGTTAAAATCTTTAACTTCAATATTTAAGAGGTAATTTTATGCACTTGGATGAACTTCAAGAGCTCATCTTCAAGTAAAAATAGTTTTAAAAGTGTCCTTTTAGATTATATAGGTAAAATACACATTTTTATTGTAAGGAGATGTCTCAATATTACAAAATTTTATTCCTTCTCTCCATCACACCATTGGCAAGATCAAAAAGATAGTTTTCAAGTGCATGGTATGGATAGGAGAGAGATATTCAAGGACGTATATTTTTTCTAGAGGAGGGTGTCCTAAGAACCTCAAAATTTGTTTCATTATTTTATAGATACATCACATCTCCTTTATGAACAATCATTAAGAAGATAGGGTTGTATAAAATTGCTAGTCAACCCCATAATCTCACTATTTCTGCTCAAAATGATATATTAAATATGGTTGAATTCATTAGATAAATTAAATAGGTTATATATGGTCTCTACATGCATCTTTCATGTTTCTCCAAGTCCCATTTCACATGTGTGGAATTAGTTTGTCAAGAAATCTTTCCATTTTGCAAATTTTCAAGGTGATTTCCATTATTTCTTGATTATTCTAGGTTCATTAACATTTAGATGAATGTAATGAAGGTATCTTAAAATGTATCAATATCTCCAATGTCCTATGGATACATCATTGATTCCTTATTATCATTATAATATCATTCTCTTTAAGTAGCATGTCATAACCTTAGTTTTGGAATGTGTGTGTAATTCCAAGCACAAAAATGGATCGAAAGGTGTGAACCCTACATTTTTAGATTTGTATAAGGGTCATAATCTCATTAAGTGGGATAAATAATCACTAAGTAATCATTATTAATCTCATAAAGATTAAACCAATCACTTTCAAGACCTAAATCATGAGGAATGTAAACCTACAGGTCTTCAGACCTATAGGTCTATATTTTATGAGGGATTATGTTGAAAATTACATTAGAATCCACTTTGAAATCCTAATTGATGAATGAAATATATCGAGTCAACATTTGAAAATGTTAAATCCTAGTGGAGAAGGTGTATTCTCAGTAGCCAATGTCAAGACACCTTAATGCAGACTACATGTAGAACTAAAGAAGCATATATGCATGGTTATGTGGAATGAAGTACTATTAGACTTGAATAAATATAGGTTTAAGTTTTAATAAGTATTGAAAAAAATTCAAGTAATATCAAATTTCAATAACCTAGCTGTCAAGGCCAAGCTATAAGATCAATTCTAAAAAATTTCTCTCAATAACTACCTACAACCATGTATTAAAAAAGCTCAAGAAGGGGAGTGTATGAAATTGAAGATAAAAGATCATTAAAAAGTATTAATAGGTTTAAAAGAGAGAAAATAAACTCTTAAAACTATAAAAAGGATATTTAGAGTGTTTAGTGGTTAGTTGAAGAGACCATAGTTTCTAAAATGCAGTTAAGACACTCAACTATCGCCAACAAGACTGTTTCAGTAACTACATTCCTTAGGATTGGTTTGAAACTTATTGAAGAGGAAATCACACATAAAATTTAAATGGATTTTAGGATAATTAATATAAAAATTTAAAGATTCATTTTAGGACATGAAAATTCAAAATACAATTAGAATAAAGTGACCCAAATATGACTCATTTTAACCCTTGCATATATAGTCAGTCCAAACACACAAGCTTGCATGACTTATTTAGTAAAGGTGTGTTTTTTGAGAGAGATAATGGTATTAAGAGGAATAAATTCATATCATTGATTTTATCTTATGTTTATATGATTGAATGTAACCCTCAAAGTTAATAAATGAGACCAAATCTTGATAGGTTTGTGTAGGCTTAATAGGCCTAAATTCAAATCATGTAGGCTTATACATGATAGACTATATAGAGGAAGGTATATGAATATAATATGAGACATAAATATATTTTAGGTGATAATAATGGAATTTAAACAAACATTTCATGAAGATTTAAAACCCTACAATAGTGAGAAAAGGGTCCTATATAGAATGGTAGGGTCACTTATAGTGGCTAGTTTGAGAACCCTAGGTGTGAGTTAAGGATATCCAAATAATGTATAGAGGATAAATGGTAGAGACTAAATTTTTCAGAAATTTTAAATAGTGTCACATATCTCATTTATGTATCCAATGTCTAACCAAACACTATGGATCTCTTTCACATAAGACTATCTTTTTAGACCTCACAAATGCTTAGTCTACCTAGCCAGAGATGATCCTTCTTGTACTTGTTCATATGTTTATATTTTACATAGGACCTAGTGGTGTTTAGATATGGTGTAGGATTATCCTTAATTATTTATTGTGGCATTAGGATAGATAAATAATCTATAGCCTTTATAAACCATTATTAAGACTATAAACTAGTTTTAAACTACAAAGAAGACTAATTTTGACCTGATGAGAGAGATATGCCATCTAATGCCTTATGATGGATTGAATTGACCATTTAGTGACATTTTTGACCTTTTTAACCCTCATTTATACTTTAATTATGTACTTGATCGTAACTTGAATGTATAACTATATGAATTGCTCAGAAATACAAGGCTATAGAATCATTTCTGAAGAAGTAAAGTATGCGATGGTCTTCAAACCAAGTAAAAATATTTTTCAAGATTTTATAAAGGATAAAAAAAATTTTACTCTAATTTTTAGGATTCATAATAATTTTTATGATATCTTCAAGTCATATACTTGGTCAAAAAGGTGAGAATACATTGATTTACTAGTCAAATGACCTACCTACATACCTATTGAGCATTTAAGGAGACCTATCCTCAGTGGATTGAGTTTCCTAATGATTTTTAAAGACTAAAAAAACCCATTTAGAGATTTAGAGTCTAAAAAATTCTTGCCAAACACTCCAACTATCTCTCATGCCTATGCAAGTGCCTAGAATAGGGTTTTTGATCATTTCATGGTTTACTCATCCATACAAGGTCTTAGGGGATGAAAATTGAAATGGAACATGGTATTTTAATGGGGTAAGTTAATCAAAAATATATATAGGTTTCAAAATTTTGGGAGTGATTTTGGGCCAAAACTCATTTTTTGAGTAAGGAGGCCTAATTGAGGACTAATTATGGAGAAATAATAGCAAAAAAAGGACACTTCCACTTAGATTTGTATCTTCAAAATTGGCATGGAACTATAAGGGGATATAAAATCCTAAAATATATGATTATTATCTTGGGATATTTTTTACATTCTTATATATAAGTAGGTTTGAATTATTTGAAGGTTACAAGTAATGAGTCCAAATGAGATCTTTTGATACAAAATAGAGTCTTGGAGAGAGTTGGATGAATCTAAATGAGTTATTCTAGGTATTTTATAATTTAAATATTTCATACATGGATAATAATTATAGTTATGAATCCAAACTCAATTTTTGAGACATTTAGGTAAGATTGGTGTAGTAAGACAAAATAGGCTTCAAGACACCTAAGAAGAGAATAATTTGATGTGTCAAAAGGAACCTTTAGAGATAATATCAAGGTGTCAAAAAGGATTTTTGAGGTATTTAAAAATAATTCAATTATTTCAATGAATTCTGATGTTTTGACAAAGCAAGAAGATTCTTACTAGGTGTCAAGGCAAGGTTTTAACTTCTCCAAGAACATAGACCATTGAAAGTAAAAATATATATCACCACATCCTAAAATACATCACAATATTAGATCAAAACTTGCCCTTTAAGGCTTTTATATCTACTTTAAACTCCTTTCTTATTGTAACTTTCTTTTAGACACTTGTCATTCTCTCTCTCCCATAGTCTTCTCTCTTCCTCTCTCACACTTCTCTATAAATTTAGCCTTCAGAGGCTATGTTTGTATCCTCCACCTAGGTATGGAAAATACCTACCTATTTTTAACCTTTGATCAATGAAATTTTTTAATTTAACTCCTCCTTTGACTATTTTCAATATGTTTGTGTGATTATTTCATCTTTGTAAGTGACTAACTTTGCTTAATTGACATGTTTGTCCTTTTCTTATATTCATATTCAATTTGAAAGTTCTTTGTATGTATTTTGAAGTGTGAAAAGTTTAGTGAGTTATATATTCACTAGTTCCATCAAATTACCTCTATACTAGTCCTCCTAGCCCAAATATATTTCATAACCTTCATGTGAAATGTTGATGTAGAGAGGAAGAATATGAGTAGTCTTTTTTGTAGGCTTGTCTCATGTTTGAAATGTATTTATAGCTCGTTGGTATTTTTTAAGTAATTATTGTGAATCACCTCCATTAGAGTAGTTTTATCTCTCTTTTCATTTAAATTTGATAGGGTTTTTGATGAGCCTAAGTGATACATCAAGGGAGCTATCCCTTTCACCTAGAGATTCAATACAAGTTTAGGTGACCCACATCCCAGGATTGTTTCCTTGTAATTCCAAAATTTAAAGGCTTGAAATACCTTCAAAAGGGTTAAAATTTGTTTGATAACACTATTGAAACATTTTTTGAGGCACTAAGGAATAATGAAAGTAAAAAATTGAATCCCATAGTGAAAACCTCTTTGAGGTGCTATTAGACAATCAAAATCAAAAGCATATTAATCAAGGATTTTATTTCTGAAAACTTCTTTTGGGGACCAATATATGAATAAATAAGTTTTACATTTATTAATTTATACATCATTAAATTCAATATTGTAAAAATTGATATTCCAAAAATCATTCATATTGTAGTAATTTTGAGGCCTAAGTAGAAAAATCTTGTGGTTCTCTTGAGAGAAATTTTATAGGTCTTTGATTCACCAACATATAAAATCATGTCACATGAATAATAAATAATTATATGTGTAATGGTTGGTCCCAATCATCCTTGGTCTCCTAACATTCCCACTTACCTCCATCATGATCATATACTTCATCCAAATCCTATATCCCATCATCAAATTTGATCTTTTATCAAATGTCTATCCTTATTAACCCTCCTTGGTGGAACTACATTTAATATAGGATACAAATACACCTTAAAAATATGTTTATATTAAGTTAAATCAACAATAAATGAAGATTAAAACAACATTAATGTAGTCCCCATCAGTAACAAGATTCTAGTAGATAAGATATTAAGAATAAGTATAAGCTAGAAATAACAAAGAGTCAACATTACACATCTCATAATCCTCCATTTAATTAAGATGATAAAAACTTAAAATAAAAAAATAAAAAAAATAAAAAATCAATACACATGTCTACTCCTAAACCTTGATCTTTCAATTTAAAGATTTTAAATACTTTAAATATTAAATTACATGCAATGATTATGTAATATACCATGGTATTAGTTGTCATTCAGTCACCTACAAATCACTCTATCTAGATTCAAGTAAAGTAAAGGTGTATTATACACACCTAGGTATGCATTTATTCTTATTTAAACCATAAATTTCATTGCATGATTAAATAGGGAGATTCATATGATATTTTATGGATTATATATCACCTCATTATTTCATACTTGGAAAAATTAGACCTTGGTTGTTCCTCTTAGTTCTATACCTTTCTCTCTTTCAGAAGTATTACATTTGCTCTATCTTTTACCCTTTGGTCTGTGTCTTAGTCTGAACACTCTTATGTCAATGAACAAAATCTTCTATATTTACTATAATGCTTATAATATTCTTATATTATTCCGCTATATGTTTTGAGAATGTACCTATTTTATAACTACAAGGAAAAAAGTATCAATCTTAGATCCTTACATCAACACTAGTGTCCTACACTAACATAGTTGTTTAGTTCCCTAAAGTCATCTAGTTTACAAATGAAACATATCCTAATGTTCAAATTAAATTATTTATTTTTATATATTATCCAATAATATAGGTATAAATATAATATCACTCCTCATGCATTCCTTATCTAAAAAATACCTAAGGATACCAAGGTAACTTATCAAAAGCATTCAATTGAGTAAATTTTCCCTATTTTCTCCTATTTCCATATCAATCATATGAAAAAACATATTCAAGTCTTAAGTAATAAAGGATTAACCCAAAAAATATATTATCTAAGATACAAGATAGGTCATTATTTTAATTGCTTATCACATATTGCATGATTCATACTCTATTCAATGCATTAGAGGAAAAAATTAGTCTAAGTCCCTCTTCAATGAATTGGACCTATAGGTATTTCTCATTGATAAAGGGGTATTTTTGGTTAGCTTGACACCATGCGCCTACTAACCCATTTTTTCCAAGGTCACTATGAAGATGAATAACTAGGGTTTTATAATTTCATGATGAGTGAAAGTTCACGACCCAAATATGAATGCAACATAGTGAGGGTGAAGACAAAACCAAAAGCATCAAGGTGGTTACATCATTTTATAGTAGATATTATGTATAGGAAACCTACACTATATCCAAATACTACCATCAATGGTACTATCATAGACTGATGCTAGTGTCTGATGCTACATAACCACTCAATCCAAAATTTGGTGATTATTCTAGAATCATTGGTGTAAAGACATCTATGCAAACAGGGCTAACTATATGTATTGACAACTTATTAATGGTGACAGACACCAAACTGCAAACAAGGCTAATTATATGTATTGATACCTTATTTTCTCAAACACAAAATATCACCTGGGTTTTTCTTCACATCTGGACAGTTACCCTTTGCACTAATCACAACCTTGGAAAGAATGACTACACAAATCATTAGGAATAATGGCAAAACATAGATAAACCTGCACTGGATTAAATCTGATTGCAAAATTGGTCGACTATTGTGGATTTCTCTGTACAATAGAAATCAATCATGCATAATGGATCTAGAATGTTGTTACACTAGAAAAGATATTGACACGCAAATAGTAGTGAGTGTAAACTCAAATTTTGAATTTGAATGAAACCGATCAAGCCCGGATGCAAATCAAAAAAATGAATTTCATCAATGGGGCAATAATATTTAAGCACTACCCCTTAAAACACTACTATATGCATGGCTCTGATAGCAAACTATTGACAAAATTGAACTGGAACTGGATTGTTTTTTTAATCAAAACAAGTACACACTTAATTAATATTACCAAAAAATATATATCTGGTGTTTGTCTGCACATTGTAGATCTCTCCCATACCCTTCATTCATTCACTAATATGCATTTATCCCCTGTTTTACATGAAAATCCCCATATAAAACCATATTTTCTTAACTTAGATACTCAATTCTATCCTAGGGTTCACACAACAACCTCCCAAAATGAGTAAAATAGTTCTTCTAACATAAGAAAACTCAGATCACTTAATAACTTGCCCAACAGACTTGATTTCATGCTTTAAAGGATACTTAGACAAATTTAAAAATTTGAAAACTGAAAAATCGAGGGAAACTAACTTAGTACACCTAGACATGCTAAAACTCAACCAAGAACGTGACAAATACATTCCTAGCATGAAGATGCTCCTGCATCATTCTTCCAAGGAGCAAAAGAAGTATTCTTCACTTGTTATTTTTCTTCATCAATTCTTCTACGCTTGTACCCAGCTTAAGGATGCCATTTGTAGTCAACCATGTTACATCTTCAATTGGTATATTCTTCCACTTAGTTAGATACCAAAAATATTCTTTGTCCCTTGTCTTTTTAACCACTTTCTTGTCTAAAATGCTCTCAATCTCCTTTGGCACTTCCTTTGGTAGTTATTGCTCCCATTGGATAATTGTTTCAATATCTTTAGCTGGTTATCCTTCATCTTTGTAAGGATATAGATCTGCAACATTAAAGATTGGAGAGATTCCAATTCCTTTTGGCAATTCTATTTCATATGCATTATTTGAAAACTTCCTTATTATCTTGCATGGTCCTATTTTCTTTACCTTTAGCTTATTATATTCCCTTTTTGGGAACCTCTCTTTTCTAAGGTGAGCAAGAACAAAGTCTCCAACACTAAAATTGACCTCTCTTTTCTTTTGATCTGCTCTTAGCTTGTACTTGATGGTGTTTTCTTCAAGTTTCTTCTTTACCTATTCATGCAAATTTTGCATGGCATTGGCAAATTCTTCTGCATCAGCACTCCTTGTCTCCATGCTACTTAGATTTATTAACTCATACACACCTCTTGGATACATTCCACATGTAATTTGGAATGGACTCAATCCTGTACTTCTGTTAGGAGAATCATTATAAGCAAATTCAGCTTGTGCAAGTGCAAGATCCCATTGTTTTGGATGCATACTTACCAAGCTTCTCAAGATGTTGCCTAAGCTCCTATTGACAACCTCTATTTGTCCATTAGTTTGGGGGTGATAGGCTGAATTCAAACTCAATTGTGTACCCAATTTCTTCCATAAGGTTCTCCAAAAGTGTCCAACAAATTTGTTATCCCTGCCAGAAACAATGCTTTTTGGCAATCCATGCAATCTAACAACATCTTGAAAGAATTGATTAGATATATTAGTAGCATCACTTGTTTTTGAGCATGGAATAAAATGAGCCATCTTTGAGAACCTATCTACCACTACAAATATGGATTCATGACCTTTTTGAGTTCTTGGCAAACCAAGTATAAAATCCATGCTTATTAAATCCCAAGGCCTATTTGGAATGGGTAGTGGCTGGTACAAACCTACATTTTGACTACTTCCCTTGGCATATTGACATGTTTTACACCTTTCAACAAATTTATTGACATTAGTACCCATACCTAGCCAATAGTAATGAGCACTCAATTGTGCTAATGTCTTATTCTGCCCAAAATGTCTTGATAAGCTACCACTATGCTTTTCCTTCAACAAATTTTCTCTCATGGAACTCTTGGGTGTGCAAAGTTGGCTACCTCTAAATAGTAGACCCTCTTGGACCATGAAATATATCCAAGTACTTCTATCAACCCCTACTGGATTCATGCAAGCTTCATATGGTTCCTTGAAGTGTGAATCTTCCTTATATAGGTCTTTCAAATCTTCAAATCCCAAAATGCTTACTTGAGATTCCTACATGATCAGATTCCTCCTACTTAGAGCATCTAAAACCTTATTATATTTTCCTTTCTTGTGCTTAATAGTGAATGTGAATATTTGTAAAAATTCAACCCATTTAACATGCTTTTGACTCGACTTATTCTGATTGCTAATGAACTGTAAAGCATAATTGTCAGTGAACAAAACAAATTCTTTAGGAAAAAGATAGTGCCTCCATTTCTTCAAAGCCTATACAAGAGCATAGAATTTGTGATCATAGGCTAAGTACTTCTTCTTATCATCATTCAATTTCTCACTAAAATATGTTATAGGCTTCCCATCTTGGCTTAAAACAATGCCTATTGCAGTTCCACTACCATCACATTCTACTTGGAAAAGTTTATTGAAATCAAGTAAGGTTAGGATTGGCTCTTTAGTTACCTTCTTTTTTAATAATCTAAAACTCTTATCAGCAGGCTCAGTCCAACAAAAACTTCTTTTATCACCTTTGATTGTATCTATCATTGGGGCAACAATTCCACTAAAATTTCTTATGAATTTCCTATAGAAGTTAGCCAAACCGTGAAATATTCTTACCTCATATGTGCTATTGGGTGTAGGCCACTCAAGTATAACCTTAATATTCTCCTTATCCATCTTCAATCCTTATTTTGAAATCACAAACCCCAAATATATCAACTCTGTCTTCAGTAAACTACACTTTTTTACATTGATTAGCAATTTATCTTCATGTAGCTTACTCAATACCATCCTCAAATGTTTCAAATGATCTTCCTTAGTTTGAATAAACACCAAAATATCATCCAAATACACTATCACAAACTTACCAATGAACTCCTTAAGCACTTCATTCATTAGCCTCATGAAGGTGCTTGCTGCATTGGTTAGTCCAAATGGCATGACTAACCACTCATAGAGTCCATCATTGGTCTTTAAGGCTATTTTCCATTCATCCCATTCTCTTATCCTAATCTGATGGTAACCAGTTTTCAAGGCTATCTTAGAGAAATATGTAGCTCCACTCAAACAATCAAGTAAGTCATCAATTCTAGGCAATGGGAATCTATACCTGATAGTAATCTTGTTGATTGCTCTAGAATCTATACACATTGTCCAACTCCCATCCTTCTTAGGACTCAACACTATGGGGATATCACAAGGACTTAAACTCTCTCTTACCAATCCATTGTCTAACAATTCTTGAACTTGGTGCTTGATCTCTTCATTTTCCTTTGGTGTCAACCTATGGGTAGCCTTATTTGGAAGATTTGCTCCTGGAATCAAGTCTATGTGATGGCTAATGCTTCCCAATTGTGGTAACTCATTAGGTAAATCATCTAACACAATGTAAATTTACTCATTCAACATATCTTGAATCTCTAACGGCAAATCAATCAACTTAGTAATAATGACTACACTCCTTGACTTACCAATCACAACAAAGTTTACTTTTTCTTTCTTCATTTGATGTTGAAACTCTTTAACACTCATTATCAATACTTTAAAATTCTATCCAACAATAGCAACAACCTCTTCTTTCAATGGTGTGAGTGCATACTTGATCCCATCCTTTACAAACATGTATGTATTCTTCCTTCCATCATGCATGGCCTTCCTATCAAATTGCCAAGGCCTTCCAAGCAAGATATGACATGCATCCATGTGCATGACATCACATAAAATCTGATCCTTATATGTTCCTATCTGAATATCTACTTTACATTGTTCACTTACCAAGAGTTTGTGTCCTTTTTGTAGCCAAGAGACTTGATAAGGTGTAGGATGTACCTCCTTCTTCAAGCCTAGTTTCTCCACCATCTCAGTTGACACAAGATTGTCAGTACTCCACTATCTATGATGACCTTGCAGCATTTCCCCTTACTTTTACATGTGGTTATAAATAGATTTTTCCATTAAGGTGGTTCTACAACTTCTTTGTTTGGCTTCAACAAGATTCTTTTCATCAAAGAAGACTCACCTTCTCCTGGGGTATCTTCATAAGCTGCTGCAACTTCTTCACTTTTTTCTTCACTTTGGGTCACATGTACACCCCTCTCATGGCTAGTAGAAGGGTTCTCTAGACACTCATATGCCTTGTGTCCTGCATACTTGTTACACCTAAAGCATTTGCCCATGAATCTTCCTCTTCTTCTTTGATATCCTTGGTATGGCTTTCTTCCTCTTAGTGTATAGGTGCCTCTTGAACTTTGTGAGCTACTGGCCTCTTCTTGAGATGTTTGTAGCTATCTTCTACCTCCTTGAAATCCTCTACCTTTGATGGATCTCCCCCTTGCTCTTGAGAAGGATGTTTGTTTTCTTACAATCTTCTCTTCAACTTTCAAGGCAAATTGATATGCCTCTTCAACTATCTTAGGAATGAGAAGACTAATCTCATCTTGAATGAAAAATTTCAAACCATTAGTGTATCTAGCTACCTTCTCTATGTCATCCTTAATATGACCTGATCTTATGGTTACCTATAAAACTCTTCAGTGTATTCCTTTACAAACATCTCTTTTTGCTTCAAATTTTGTAATTACTTAAAAATATTGGCTTGATAATCTTTAGGCATAAACTTACCTTTCATTTTTGCTACCATTCTATCCCAGCTTCTGATCTTTGGCTTCCCTTTCCTCCTTTCTTCTTCCACTCCATCCCACCATAGGGATGCATGGCTCTTTAGCCTTGTCATGGCATACTTGACTTTCTTATCTTCTTCTTCAATTCCTTCATACTCAAAGTATTTGTCTAATGCACTAATCCAATCAATTAATTCTTCCACATTCAAATTACCTTCATACATTGGAACCTCCATTTTTGGCTTTGTGTTTACCTTCATAATGGCTCTAATCAACCTATCTTCAGTTGTTTCTTCTTCCACCACCAATTCCTCCTCTGGTGGCTCCTCTTCTCTATCACTGACTTCACCCATGTTAGTGCCTCTTCTTTGAGCCATCTCTAGGTCTTGTAGCCTAGCTGTCAGGTTCCTAATCTCTTCTACCATTACAACCTATCCTCTAGGTCTCCTTCCTCTAGCTCCACCTCTGTTCCTAACTCTCATGGCCATCTTGCCTCTTCTTCACAAATCACATTCTTCTTCTCTTGGATCTATAGATTGTGCACAATCCCTTGGGCTCTGATACCAAATGGTGTAAAGACATCTATGCAAATAGGGCTAACTATATGTATTGACAACTTATTAATGGTGACAGACACCAAACTACAAATAGGGCTAATTATATGTATCGATAATTTATTAATGGTGATAGACACCAAACTACAAACAGGGCTAACTATATGTATCGACAACTTATTAATGGTGATAGACACCAAACTGCAAACAGGGCTAACTATATGTATTGACAACTTATTTTCTCAAACACAAAATATCACCTAGGTTCTTCTTCACATCTGGACAGTTACCCTTCATGTTGATCATGACCTTGAAAAGAATGACTACACAAATCATTAGGAATAATGGCAAAATGTAGATAAACTTGCACTGGAAGTTAAATCCGATTGCAAAATGGGCTGACTATTGTGGATTGCTCTATACAATAGAAATCAATCATGCATAATGGATCTAGAATGTTGTTACACTAGCAAGGATATTGACACACAAATAGCAGTGAGTGAAAACTCAAATTTTGCATTTAAATGAAACCGATCAAGCCCAGATGCAAATCAAAAAAATGAATTTCATTAATGGGGCAATAATATTAAAGCGCTGCCCCTTAAAACACTACTATATGCATGGCTCTGATAGCAAACTATTGACAAAATTGAACTGGAACTGGATTGTTTTTTTTAAATCAAAACAAATACACACTTTATTAATATTACTAGAAAATATATATCTGGTGATTGTGCATTGCAGATCTCTCCCACACCCTTCATTCATTCACCAATATGCATATATCCCTATTTTACACGAAAATCCCCATACAAAACCATATTTTCTTAACTTAGATACTCAATTCTATCCTAGGCTTCACACAACAACCTCCAAAAATGAGTAAAATAGTTCTTCTAACATAAGAAAACTCAGATCACTTAATAACTCACCCAACTAACTTGATTTCATGCTTTAAAGGATACTTAGACAAATTTAAAAATTTGAAAATTGAAAAATGGAGGGAAACTAACTTAGTACACCTAGACATGCTAAAACTCAACCAAGAACATGAAAAATACATTCCTAGCATGAAGATGCTCCTACATCAATCATCTTCTAATCTACTTCCTACCTTTTGTAGATCTAAAACTATGTTATCATCAAAACTAGCTAAATACATTATTTCTTTATCATTACCATATCTAACATATTTGTACTTTCTGCTTTTAGCCTATCTCATTTTAATAAATTTAACATATGTTATATCTAAGTTTCATAAATAAATGATCAGGTATAGATATAATCTACCATTCTTATTCCCAAGGTTATCTCTACCCCTTTAACCATATATACACCATAATCTATATTTTTATTGTTAAACACCATCATGTCATAAAATTCCTTCTCAAAAAGGGGAAAATATAAACACTTCAAATTAGACACTTTATGTCAATTTTAATTATCCACACCAACATCATCCTAAATGCTAATTTATTCATCTAACCAATCTTCTATCCACCATTCACTCCTAGTCAAATAATTACATATTCCATTATCACATATTTTCCCAAAAATTCACTTCACATTGTATTAGTTAATTAATATTAATTAATTAACTAATCTCATTCTAATGGAAAATTATATAATTCATAATTAGTATTTTCTATAAATTATTTACTTTTATTTTCCATCTATAGATCATGACATCATCTTATTATTCCATTAGGAAAGTCAATACAAATTTGAAAGTGTGTAAGCAATGTCTCTTATACCCTTTTGAACACTCCAAAAGTATCATACGTTGATTTATTACACATTTTCTTACACACTTCATTGTATTCTTACATGCCCCATCTTCCTCATCATGGAGATGCATGACTAATTTCCATCTATTTATCCTCATCTTGATCCAAAGGTCCTAAGTCATCATTCACGTCTATAAATTAGATGGATTACTCCTCATTTTAAAAAGTCTTAGAATCATAAAAAAGTGCTATCAAAAGCCAATCTCAACAAATATAAAAAGTCTTGATAACACAATGAAGCTTTATCACTTTGGATATTCATTCGTACATCAAGGACATCAATTTTTCATCATATCACACATAACATAATAGATGTCATCATAATAAATTCACGACATCACTAAAGACCTCAATATATATATCTAGGATAATCCAAAATTGAATTATGATAAGAGGGAGAAATCCAAAATGGAAGGTATAATGGTTTTCATTTGTCTTGTGTTTAATTTGTTTGTATCTTTCTTGATCTTAACTAGTCTAAATACATGTACCTAGGATATTATGTTTCATATTATTTTTGTTGATTTTCATATGAATGAGAAACTAACCTCCTTTACAATTATATGGTATTAATTTATTACATATCCATATACTCTGAAGAGGCCCTCAAACTCACATGTAGTTATCCATCCTAGTTATGTGTGTCTAAGGGTGATTCTAAAACTATATGATATTTCTCATATTTCAACCCTTGTTAAAAGCAATGCAAATTAAAATTGTCTTTTTAATACTTTAGATTTATAATTTATAAGTTTTGTAGATAATGCAATTCAATAGCTTTTGAATGAGATAAAGTATGTACCAATTGAGAATATGTATTAGTTTAATAAATTATACCATAGATTTATATATATAGGGAATCCCATTGACTTTTAATTATAACTTAGTGGCACATGAAAATAGAATAAACATATAGGGCTATACACTACCACTAATTTTTGACACTACCATAAATGTTAGTGTCCTAATCTGCTAGTAGTGTCCAAGGGATAAATTATCAGAGCATGGGTAGGGATCCATGAAGTATATTGGAAAATGAGATAATGGATAATAAAAAATACATAAATGATAGTTTGAAAGTATGATAAGGAACATGAACTAAAAGGATTCATGTGAGATCATTCCACTAGATGCCTAACTCTTTGTCAAAAGGTTTATACATGCAAAAACTATAAAACATACTATGAAACTATGATTGTTCCATTTATGGGTATCTACACACTACTATGACATTTATTTTGAATCATTTAAATTAATTAAGGAAAACAAATGTGAAACCACTCTCAATCTCATTCCTTGTACATGAACATAAAAAAATGTGAAATCTCAACCCATGCTTATGTTGGTAGCCATACCCATCCCAACCATATATTTTGGGTGGAAAGGGGCCACCGAATAAAATCATAATATCATAAAATTAAATGAGATAAAGGATTAGAAAATAGATTATATATCCACCATGGTTATGGTTTCCACACATGGTCAATTACAATAATTGAAAAAACACAAGTAAAGAGAGACACACTAAAAAAGAGATTGAATAATGCACAATATAATAAGCAATAACACACAAAAACATAGTTCCAAATTATCACAAAATACCTTTATATTTTTTTTATCATTATTCATGTCATCTATATGCCATATAAGGGAAACATGAACCAATCTAAATCTTACTCACTAGAGCTTGTTAAACAAAATCAAAACACCACTTTAACAATAATCCTACTCAAATCTAAATGCAATAACAACTTAAACAAGGAAAAACTAATGAGATGAATGATTATTGGGGAATATAATATCTTTATAAATAACCCACACATTTTTATATGGATTACTAACATGAACAAACTTTAGTAGCTTAACATAATTTTTTTTAAAGAAACAAAAACAACTTACTTGAAAATGCTTATCTTTTTGTTTATTTTCTTCCCTTTTTGTTCTTCCAAAAGTACTATATTTTTTATCTATACATTTTTCTATATAATGCAAAAATTAAATATAACCTATCACTATATTCCATGGCCACCAATAAAAAATTATTGCCTTCAAAATATGGATTCTAAAAATAGTTTCCACCACCATCATGGTTATGGCCAAAATGTAGGACTAAGATAACCTAGGGTTTCCTCCACCTACTTTATCCATTATTTTAATATAATATAAACCATAAGGATCAATGTTAATAAATTTAATGATTACCAAATCAAATTTAATTCATGCAAAAACACTAAAAATAAATTATTTTATCTTTATACTAAGGTTAAATTCCATGTTAATCATGTGATCGTATCATGGGTCCATAATACCTTTCCACCAACAAGAATACAATGCACCAAACATAATAATTAAAACTTTTTCCGCTAAGTCATTAAAATTTTAAAACAATAATTATGTTATAAAATGAATTAAAGCATGCTCAAAGACATACTCATTGTGTTAATTTTATAATATAATATATGCTCAATGCCTCAATAAGGTTTAAGGCATTTGATAGGCATTTGTGATCATTTAAAAAGAATTGTAGGTGTAGAATTATCAAACCAGAAACTGAATTTGCTTTCCTTCAGAGATGAACATCTATAACCAAAGTGATCACAATTGGATATAAGATAGTGAAAAATGTTAATTAAATAATGATAAAATTTACACACAACACTAGGTTACCATAATACAAGACTTAATAGAAGGGAATGATGAATAATCATATTGATATATTTATTCTTCCTTATTCTCATTTACCTATATAATACTAATGTGATAGTTTGAGGAAGACTTCTAACCTCAAAACCTAGATCAGTCATCTGACTATTCCCTAAAATCATATAATGATAGTACTAGTATCATTTTTATATAATAATAAACAAAATTGGATTCTAAATGCAATATATATAACCATAGAATGAAATTAAATATTAAAATATAATATCATAAATTAAATATGAATATGAAAAAATAGCAAGTCTCATAGTAAAAAATGGTTCATTAAAATATTACAAGAAAATTATTCAATGTCTACTCTAGTGGGATATGACACTAACTAAAATCACATAATATTTATCATCGATGACACTCTTATATCATTAAAGGAAATAATTATGCACTCTTATTTATCAATTAATTCCAAATAATTATAAGGTCTATTTGGGAGTAAATTTAAATAATAAATTTGTGTTTGTTGACTTACATGATTAAAATCCCATGAAGGTGTCTGGGTGAATATTTGATATAATATAATTCCCATTAATAGGTAAGGCCACTAGTAACTTAAAACATTGGAACATTTACAACTAATTTAGAGTTTATTGGAGGACATATATGTAATTGGTTATTGTATAAAAATCCCTTTCTAAGTGATTTGAAAATTAGTGATTACATTATACATTTTTGGTTGTCTTTCACACATATTAATAGATTATATTTATCATTTAATGAGGTAGTGAAAAAGACTATTATATATATTATCACTTATATTTGAACCCCTTGAGGATATGCCTATCTCTCCTCATCCAAGTGGCATAATGGAAACATTTATCTTGATCTGGGTAACAATTTGACAAGATGAATCTCTAAAAGGGCTAGTTCCCTTGATACACTATTTAAATTAATTTTTTCCCTATCAACTTTGGATGAAAAGGTTCAACAAAAAATAATAAATCCAAAAAAAGGTGATGTACCAATATTTTATTTCATCCTATTGATTGAACTTATACTAATTGGAGATAAACAATGCTTCTTTCACATAAAACTCATAATTCAAGTTGCATTGTCACATCAATGTTTCATAAGCTAGGTTCAATAAGGTATTTTGATACTTAGGAGGAAAATGAATTAATATTTAAGATAATAAAGTCATGAACCACTTCCAAGACACTTATACAATTGAAATAAAACACTAGCAAAGACTTGTAATAATTACTCTTCTGCATACTTGATGAAAAATCAAAGATAACATGCTAGAAAAGATCACCTTCTACTAGACAAGACAAAAAATATTGAAAAAACACATAATTTCACATCACTCAACTAGGAAAATTCAAATATTTAATTTATTCAAGAGACATTCAAGTACGAAATCGGCTAAGGCTTCACCATCAACCAATGGAGGCTCCTAAAAAGAGCCAAAAGAGTTAATATTTATAGCCTTTAAGAGAAGAGTAAGATAAGGTAAGTATAAATATCACTTGGAAACTTTTAAATATAAGAGAATAGGTTAAAATTACATGAGAAAGAGATACGGGATGAACCATGCAATTTCAGGAGGACCAAGTGTCCATACAAGTCATGAAACCTATGAAAAATGTCATAAAACTCTCTGTCTTGGCTAAGAAAATCGCCTTAATAATTTGAACCTATTTGAACATCCCACAATTGAATATGGATATCTATGATTATTGGAATAATATTCAATTCCTCTCATTTCATTGGTTGCACTCTTGCTCATCTAAAAACTCCAGTAAGGAAGCCATCGATATTTATAGTCTAAAAAACTCCTTTCTCAATCGCCCCTCACACTTGGACTCAAAATTGGATTTAGTTTTCCATGAAAATACATGTCATTGAGTGAATGACACATTTCAAGACCCTCCATGTACTTATAGGCAAAAATCATTCTCTAAAAAGACTCACACTTGGATTTTTAACCCTTCTCACCCTTGTGTCCACTAAGCTAGTTTTGACTGGCTGAAAGGAGAACTATTATTTGAAAATGTATAAGTTTTTTGTTTTTAATAAATGACCATAAGGACTTACAAGAATTTCTAATGTTCCCTCCAAACTTTATTTAATCCTATGAAACTTGGAGACACCAATATCATGTCAACCACCCTTAGTCCCCTTATAAATGTTAACACTCCTAACCCACACTTGCACACCTTATTAATTTAGAAACTACTTATTTTAAATTAATTACCTCACTTTGGACACCTCACCTAGACACCTCACCCTAAGATTGTTTCTTAGCCTATGAGTCAGCCTGAGACTAGGTCCTCCAAACTCTAACTACCCATGACCTATTCTCACTCCATATTAACTCCATAACCAACTTCCATGCCTCATAAGCCCTTTTTTTGATCATCCTCCAATGGAAAAGGCACTTGGAAGGTGGAGAAATAGGCAAAGAGCTAAAAATAGCTCTTTTACCTATTCTATCTCCACTGACATTAGTCAACTAGTGGCTGATGTTGGTAGTTCTACATTGACGCCGGCAGGATCACCAACATCAGTTACATAAGCCAAGCTCTAACATTGAGCTAAGGCCCACCTTCTTGCACATTAGGATGCACACTTTAAGATTTCCAACACCAAAACTTGACTATTGTTCTCCTAGCTACCGAAGCTCTACACAAATCATTCCAGAGACTAGATTGAAAGATTGTATGAGGACCTCGAGCTACTAAATTGAAGCAATCCGTGTTCACTTCATTGGCTCACAACACTGGTCACATCAGCCACAATAGAATCACTATTCTGACACCTCTAGTTCTTCACCTTATAAAGCTAAGTACTCTGGTTTTCATTTTAGTGTTTTAGAATATATTGTCAATTAGTTTTCATTGATATTTCTAAATACTGTCGAGAGGCCCGACTTCTTTTGTGGAGGGGCTGAAAGGCCTTCCCCTTGTTCTCACCCCCTTTTCACACCAATCCTTTACCTATACCCTTCCTCAGACCTCATTCACCTTCCTATAACCCTGCACCAACCTCTGAACTTCCAAAAACCCCTCTATTTATCCAAAAAACACTCTAAAAGTTGTCTAAGGTTGACAACACCAACTGACATCGGCAGACCAACTGACATCGGCACCTTCATCCAGACCAATATCGGCAACCCAACTGACATCAGCACCATTTACCTAATTGACCTGGGCAAACCAACCAATGTCAGCAACTGTGTTATGAACCAACAAACTAGAAAGCCATCCAAATAGCCCATCTAGACTAGATAAAACCTTCAGCCAGCCTTCTGTAGCATTCTGAGATACACAAACTACAAGGAATAGGTACACACCATGTACTTTTCTATTTCTTTAGTCATTTATCATTTCTTCCTTTATAATACTTTTATCTTTAAACAGTGGAATGTCATCCCTTAAGGAGCTCCACACTTTCAAGATCAAGCACGTAGCTTGGCAGTCCACCATAGCCTCTTCTAACATCTTTCTTGTTTAAGTTTCATTCTTACTATAGGTGTTTCCTCCACAGCCAAAGAGGAGCTCCCACAAGGCTTGGATATGGTGCACACTAAATCTAGGTAACATCAAACCCATAACCTCTTTACCTTAGTTTCTTTCTCATTTGAATGTAATTAGTGAAAATATAGAGAAACATTTTGGCATGCTCGGTGGGACCCTTGGACTTTTCCTTGGGTTCATTCTTCTTCTTTTAAAAATCAAATTTTCATGTAGATGTATTAGAAAAATATTCACTTCTTCCATCCCCTCTTCTTTGCCTTTATTTCTTGAGAAATAAAAAACTTAGCTTCCCTTACTTTCTATTTTTTTACATAAAGTTAATTAATTATTTCTCCTTTTTTTTAGCTCTTCTATCTTTCTATTTTAAAAGGAAATCATTAGCAGAGGTTAAAACGAACATCTCTTTTTCTTCTTGTTACTTCTTTCATGCATCATAGAGTAGTGAAAAACTCATACTTTTTACCTCTTCTCCATTTGTTTGCATTTGAATAACATATTTCAATTTGGGTTTAAAACTACTACATTTCATTCTTGCTTGGATGCACACTTAGCCCACTTAGTAATTAAAGCATTATGAATGAATCATAGTGCATGAATGTGACACAACCAAACCACAATCACTTCAAATCAAACACATAAATTTACTTGAGACAAGGCCCATCTAGGATTTCATCACCTAGCGGATACCTTACCCCACTCGGTGATCCTACTTGGATTTCACCACCAAGAGGAGGACCCACTCTGTTCTCTGGCAGAGTATAAACTATAGACAAGGTATATTCTAGCTAAGTGGCCTATCTTAGCTCTAGGTTTGTGAAGTGAAGGGAGCAAGCCCCAACACTAGGCCACGTACTAACCCTAACACAGATATCTTTAAGCACCACAACACAACTTGAAACTAGCCATAGACTTCCTCTCTAAGAACTATTCTACAAGTTTAACTCCCAACACATTCTCTTAAGGCATAAGCCACCACGACTTTAAAACTCATTCTTAGGAATTTAACATTTTAGAGGTTGCTTGCCTAATCATCTATTCTGTTAGTTTTATTTGAGTGTTTGATCTGGTAAGGTCATACCATTCTGAAGTCCAAAATAACTCAAAATATCTTCTTCCAAAAACTATCAATCTTCTATGTTTCTAGAATTACATAGAAACTGACATTAGTTTCTCCACCAACATTGGCAACCAAACCTTCATTGACATCGGTTAACTAACCAACATCAACAACATTCTAAACGATATCAGTTAAACAACTGATATCAGTCATTGTCAATAAATAAATAAATAAAAATTTCCAAATAGCAAGCCTAAAACCCCAATTTCTTGCTGTTTAACACAAATTCTTGTTTTCTAAAATTAAAAAACATATTTTTTATAACCTAAACCCCTTTCGCCTTGGATGGTCCTGACACGCAGTCAAGCCAAATTCCTTGTTGACCACGTGAGTCAACAGCCACTTCCACCTTCGCCCTTCGTGCCAAGTCATCTAATGGAGTATACTTCAGACATCAAGCATACTCCTATCCAGCCTACCCTTGATCAACCTCCTATTTTTCCCAAAGGGGATCAAGATTTTGAGAGATTCCTTAACCACAACATCAAGGCTCTCTTACATTATCTCACTAGAAGCCAAACGTGAGATCCTTCGGGTAACCCTATTTATGGGATGCCAACTTCTTTGGTTGAAGCAGCAATGATATCAATAGTATCCACTACCCAACCTATAGTCACTTAGGCCACTACCTTGACCAGTAACCCAACCATGGCCAATGTTCAAGATCTGGCCTCCCCTTCTATCCTTTCTTGCCCTACCTCCATCAAGGTTTCCATAGCCCCTCAAATGCAAACAATTCAACCAAGTTTGACACCTTTCTAGAACTTGATTGTCTCTATCCCATCCACTCTTATACCTATAAACATGAGAGTGACCACTTATCCTTTAACTAGTATCACTACCATTCAACCATCCTTAGTGGCATCTAGTCAAGTTGTGCCCTCCAACTTTGTGGCACAAGCCCCCTTGGCCTTGACATCAGCCCCTATGATGAACTATCAGTATGTTGCACCTACAAAAATGTAACCAAGTACATCATACACCCCTTCCAATGCCTTCTAGGTACCCTATAACCTAGGGGGTGCCCCTCATGCCAATCCATCTATTGATCTAATTAAGATGCTGATGGATAAGATGTCCAACCTGGAGATATCTATTTCAGGTTTGAGGAGTGTTCTTTCATATGAAAAAATTTGCAACGAACCTATCCACCCTTCAATTCCTATTCAACCATACCCTAGCTAGTGGGAACTCCCAAAATTTACTCGCTTCTAGAGTAAAGAGGACTCACAACAACATCTACAAGCGTTTAGACATGCTTGGTACCTCATAGGGCACAATGATGCATTATTGCTTTGCACACTCCTATGTCACTTTTTGGCACCAGCCTTGACTAGTATAGCTCCATTATCAGTCATTATCTCTTCACCTTCACTCAACTCACTCAACTTTCCCTCAATCATTTCTCAATCAATATTACCAAGAAGGTCTCCATCATAAACCTTTATTCCATTAGACAATTTTAGGATGAGTCAATAGTAGACTTCGTCGCCTGTTGGAGAGGTTTGATCAACCAACTCTCCTTCTCACTACCTCAACTTGAGCTCATTGAGCTCTTTTCAGGAGCATGTGCCAAGCACATCTCATCCACTCTGTAGGTTTAAACTTTCTACACATTTGATGAAGCTTTCACTATGGCCTGAAAGCTTGAACTCCGCACAATTAAAGAAGACAGGGTCAAATTGCATAACAAAAATACGAATGCAAAACCCAATGACCCTTTTTCTTCCAAACCTTCTTCTTCCCACCCCAAGTCCAAGGGATCGGTGAATGATGTGGTCCTTAAGTCACCATCTTCTACCATAACCAACCAATCTGAGCCCTCCACTTCACAAAGCATTACTAGACAATTCCAAAAACAATATGAACAGCAATGATACACTCCAATAAGAGAATCATATGCTTCTATATTGGATAAATTAATGAATTAGGGAGTCCTAAACCTCCCACAAATCTAACCACCTATCCAATTTGACCCCTCACAAGCCATCCCTACATGGTATAGGGAAAATGACTTTTGTAACTATCATTGTGTCAAGGGTCATGACATAGATAATTGCAAAACCCTAAAAAATATTGTTCAAGACATGTTAGACAAAGGGGACCTTATTTTGGATAACCCTAATGTGTTGGCCAACCAAAACATGGATGTCTTTAGGCAACCATTTCCTAACCATCCCCAAAGTTAGAATAATGTTCAGACCATGGTCAATGACCCTCAAGAACACAACATATGCACAGTCAACATAGTCTTTCCTTTCATTCCTATCTAACCTCTCCCACAATCTGAAGAGGTTGGTCAACCCCTTTCTCCACCACAAGTCGAAGAGCCTATTTTACTCATACCACCCCCACGCTATGAAGAGTTCCCTTTGCTTCACCCTCTTCCTTGTGTGGATGAACTTGTTTCACCTAAATCACCCCCATGACATCAAGCACCTCCTCTACCCATTCTTCTACCTCGTAAAGATCCCATATTACCTATTCCTCTTGCCCCCACCTTCCCTCTTCTTCTACCATTGGAATAATTTTCCATTCATTCCCCACACCCTCATGTCGAAGAGGTCATCATCCCTCTACTTTACCCTTTAGAGGAGCCTTCCTCTCCAATTTTTCCTCCACTGATGGAGGATAGTCCTCCATCCACCCCCCTTTCACATGTAAGAGAGTCTACTTTGACCTTTCCCATATTGGAGGATGCTTTGATGGTACCAATGTCAGTGGCCCTACCCTTATCCTTTTTATTACCAATGGAGGATCATACATTCCATGCTCCTAGACCACACATGGAAGGCATGATCATCCCTACACTCTATCCGCTTGAAGAGCCAAATTCTCCAATCCCTTCTCTACCAAGGGAAGAACTCGCCACCTCATCCACTTCAGTCGAGGAAGATCTGGTGATGGTTCTCTCTCACCTTTGGCCCGTGATTTCTACATCCAACATGTTTTCACTCTCACAATCACCCAAATCCTCTAAAGGACTAACTGTAAGGCCTCACGTGATGCCATCTAAACCCTTCTCTCGATTGGTAAAAAACTTAGGATTCCTCCATTCTAAGAACCTAGAGTATGAGTTGTTATGGGAGTGACTTAAGGCTCCTTATCCTACACATCCTGCTTTACGTTATACTACCAACCCTTCTATGACAATTTACCCATAAGTCTCTAATGAGGATCAGGTTTCCACTTCTAAATCATTAGAAGCTCAGCCTTCCATGTCTGAATCCAAACCCTCACAGGCATCCACCATGCTAAAATAGATTAGATCTCTCGGTGTTCACCCTGTATCAAACCTAACTCACCCACAAGTGAAGTTAGATTTGAACCTCACCCCACATAGTAGTGGTCCTCACACCATACTAAAGGAGGATGCTAAACCACGTCAGTCTACTCCTCCCCCACCTTCACCATTTCCCTCTATCTTGGGTCCACATCCTTCCACTTTAACAGGAGTGCTCCCTATTCCAACAGCTCACAAAGACAAACTACCTCCATTACTCCATCTACCTATCAAAAACATATTTCCTCCAAGAAATTTGACACCTCTCATCAAGAAAGTTCCATCTACACATGTGGCCACACCACCAACGAAAAAGGTGTTATGAAAAACTCCCCCTACAACTCCTAAATAGAAGTTGTCAATCCCTACTGCAATAACAAGTGCAGACCCATTAGTGGGATCCTATGCTTCACTGTTATGCCAATTATTGCAATCTTCTAGCATCATTCTCCCACCCATTAAGCCATACTGACCTCTCAAGTCAAAACCATCTTGGTTTGATGGCACTCAAATCTACTTGTATCATTGCACACCTAGGCATGATACTGAGAGTTGCTATGCTCTTAAGGTTGTCATTCACCAACACCTAGAAAAGGACACCCTTCTCATTGAGGATTATCTTGACCACCTTTTTGACAAACTATCGACACCATCCCATGCCTCCCAAACCTCCTCACTTGAATTGGGATCCCAATGCGAGATTATGATCCCTCTACCACCTTCTTCCCCTTTATTCAAAATCAACACTATTAATGTGGCCACCAGGTCCCAAACCCTAAAGGATAAATAAAAAGAGTAGGTTTTTACCTCTTGGACATATCCATTTCCTAATCCCTCTCCACCACCAAAGCCCAATATTTCCATCTTGGGCACATCTCAACCCACATTTTTGGGGGCAATTCATGACTCCATAGTGAAACAACTTCACCAAATGTCTTTATATGACCTAATACAAATTTCTCCACAACATCACCCAGCCTTGATCAAAGCTTTATAGGTAGTGGAGGTCTAACCTAGAGACCCCCAACCATTGTCTACTTTAGTCAAATCATTACCCACCATTGCCTCTGTCACCTTCAGTGATTCTGAGATTCCTGCCTACAACCTAGAAGATCAAGATCCGGCCCTCTTTATCATGGCTTACAATGATCAAACTCATGTTAAGTGGGTTATTATTGATAGAGGTGCTAGCATCAACACCATTTTTACCCATGCATATGATCAACTAGCCCTTTCAAAGAATTGCATGTCAAAAACTGATGCAATTCTTCATTCTTTCAACGATGCCACTACCACTACCATTGGCACTATGGTCTTGCATGTTCATGTTGGCCCACATACAATTTTAGAACTCTTCTATATCATTAAGGGGGATTTCTAATATAACATGCTATTGGGATGACCTTGGATATGTTTTATGACCTGTGTCCCTTCCACGTTGCATCATTGTGTCAAGTTTGAACACAAGGGGCAAGTTCATGTCATTCTTGCTAACCCTTCCCCCTTTAAAACATGCAACATGACCTATCAACCTAATGATGTTCTCATCCCTTTGAGAACGTCCACCCAAACACCACTTCTACTTGTGGAAGCTTCGACAAGCTCACAGACACCAGTCACACCTATGCCTACTCCTCAAGTGACCATAAAAGATCCTATGGAAGATACCTTCCAGTGCCTTTCACTTGGGGAGTATCATTTGCTTACCCTTGACATGTTCCAAACTCCACATGAATATGGAAAACTTCATCACCACCCTAACTATAACCATCACATCAAAATGGTCATCCCATATGGTCCTCTCAATCTCTAAACTAATCTCACTTATAGAGGGCTAGATCGGGCTCCTACTATTGCAAATCCTCTCTCATCACCCTGACTATTCACTTGTGATTTCTCCTTCCTTGGCAACCCTAGCTTTGCTCACACCTATATTCATAGGTGTGCATGGAAGGGTTTTAGCTTTGGGCATTATGAACAAGGTCCCCACAAGCCCATTGAGCCTCCAAATGATGAAGCAATCAAAAATGCCAAGAAATGACATGGCATGGGTTTCAAAGAACCTATAAAATCCTCTAAGATCCCTCACCATGAAACTATCATTGAGCATTCTCTTCCAACCTTGCTTATTCCCCCATCCTCACCTATGGAGTCAGTGGTCTCCATCCCTCCTGGTTTTTTTTTCATAAATGCCATTCACTTGGAACCCCTAACCTATCAACTAGGTGAGGCATCAAGGTCTCTTCCTCTCATTTATCCAGACATGATAGATGATGAATCTTCTAACATCAACACTATCCAATGCCTAGATGATGATGCCATACTCACCTACATGGGTGTAGATGACTCCTTCATACAATGATCACTTCCTTTAAAAACATAGGTTATGTTAAATGAATCAACTATTGACATTAATCTCCCATCTTTTGATGTTCTTCACATTTTAAAGATTGGTCAATCTTTAGATGCCTAGGAACAAATTGACTATACCACATTCCTTACAGATCATAACAAATCCTTTACTTGGTCCTATAGTGATATGCTTGGTATTGACCCTAACATTGTCATCCACAACATCATCATGAACCATGAAGCTAAGCCTATCAGGCAAAAGCTTTGCAAGATGCATCCTCATGTCACACTCCTTGTCAAAGAGGAGCTTCAATGCCTTCTCTCTGTCTCATTTATCCAACCCATTGATTATCTACAATGGGTGTCAAACATTGTCCCTATCACAAAACCAATAGGGGGAATTCAAATTTGTACTAACTATCACGACCTCAACCTAGCTTGCCCAAAGGATGACTTTCCTTTGCCAAACATCGACCAAATTGTTGATCTTACGGCTGGCCATAAGATGTTATCCCTCGTGGATGGGTTTTTAGGATATAACCAAATCTTGATTGCCCCAGAAGATCAACATAAAACCACCTTCATCACCCCATGGGGGACATTCTACTATAGGGTCATGCCTTTTGACCTCAAAAATGTAGGTGCTACATACCAACATGCCATGACTTATATCTTTCATGATCTCCTCCATAAAATTATGGAGGACTATGTAGATGACCTGCTAGGGAAATCCAAACTTTGCCATGACCACCTAACCATTCTCAAAACAATATTCACTCACCTACTACAATATAATGTTTGACTCAACCCCAAGAAATACGTCTTTGGGGTTCTCTCAGGGAAGCTTTTGGGTTTCATTGTTTTTCTCCATGGCATTGAGGTAGATCTAGATAAGATTTGAGCCATACTCAAGATGCCCCCACCAACTAACCTAAAACAACTTCACAACCTACAAGGGAAGCTTCAATCTATTCATCACTTCATCTCATAGCTATCTGACCGATGCCAACCCTTCCATCACCTCCTCAAGAATGACGTATCCTTTAATTGGAATAAGGATTACCAAGAGGCTTTTGAGGTTTTTAAATGATATCTTGTCTCTCCACCAGTCCTTATTGCACCTAAAGATAACCAACCCTTCTATCTTTACATTTTAGCAATAGATCATTCCTTAGGTGCCATGATCACGCATCGAGATGAACAACATCATGAGCAGGTGGTTTATTATATAAGCTAGATTCTCATTTACTATGAAACTCAGTATACTCATACTAAAAAACTTTACTTGGCATTAGTCTTTACCACCTCCAAACTCTGCCACTATCTCCTCAACCATAAGACTTACGTCATCACCCACATTGACCCTCTCAAATACATGCATTCTAAGCCATACCAAAACCAATATATGGCTTGTTAGCTCATGCTTATCATTGAGTTTGATCTAGAATTCATTCAACAAAAGTCTATAAAGGGACAAATGATCACTGACCAACTAGCAGATGTCCCCTTACTTGATAACCAACCCTCTAACTATGAATTTCCTATTGAGTCTATCACTATGTTATCCCCTAATGACATCCCCTATTAAATGATAATGTTCTTTAATGGATAAAAATGTCAACTCAGTGGGGGTCATTCTCATCCCTCATGAGGGTGAGCCCATGCCTCTATCCTTCAAACTCGACTTTGAATGTACCAATAACATGGCTGAGTATGAAGCCTTAATTTTGGGGCTTTAAACTACCATTTTCTTGGGCATTAAGACAATCAATATCTTTGGTGACTCTCAACTAGTCGTTAATCATATTAATGGTTCATATCTTTGTAAAAATTAAGTTTTGCAATGATATAAACACTGTGTTGGCACATTGTTAGGGTCTTTTGACCATTATCTCTTGCAAACTATTCCTCACTCTACAAATAAGTTTGCCAACACAATGGCCTCTCTCTCCTCACACATCCCGTATTCATCTACTTCTTTGAGAATCTATGTCATGGTACACCATTTGGCATTGCCCTCATATATCTCAACTAACATCAACTTTTTTGGCAATATTGACTCTAGTCCACATGATGTTTGGTATAAACAACTTGTTGACTACTTGACTTATTCTATCATTCTTCTGGACCTCTCTAGTAATGGATGGTGGGATTTTATCAAGAGTAATGCTTGATACACCATGTTAGGGGGTCTTCTCTACAAAGGAGGTTTCGATGGCCTCCTTCTCTGATGCCTAACCACCACTGAGACATCTCATGCCATCAAACAAGTCCATAATGGGATTTATGGAGGACATTTCAGTGGTAACTCAGTTGCAAAGTGCACCCTCCACCTGGGCTATTATTGGCCCACTCTTAACCAAGACTGTAGTGACTATGTTCAGTGTTGTATCAAGTGCCAGCAACATGCTAACCTACTTCACATCCCTAGCCATGCTTTACAAGTTGCTAAGGATTTTTGGCCCTTTTCACAATGGGGATTAGATCTAATTGGTGAGATTAACCCTCATTTGTCTCTTTGACAAAATCATTGACTTCATGGGTGTATTACCATTGACCCTCTCAAATACATGCATTCCAAATATTTCACTAAATGGGTGTAAGTTATTCCCCTCATCTCCACTAAAGCTGACAAAATCATTGACTTCATTAACCACCACATCATCTGTCATTTTGGTGTACCTCACAAGATAATCACTAATAATGACAAGTATTTCAAAAATAAAACTTTCTAAAAGCTTTGCGATGCTTTTGGCATCAAACTCAGCTTCTCCTCGCCTTACTATCCACAAGCAAATGGACAAGCAAAAGCTTCTAACAAAATACTAACTAAAATCCTAATGAAGGTGGTCAATGACACTGGAATGGATTGGCACACTGACATTCCCTTTGATTTGTGGGCCTACCGCACTAGCATCTAAACCCCTATGGGTGCTACACCTTTCTCTTTAGTGTATGGAACCAAGGCCGTCTTGCCTCTTGAAGTACAAATACCTTCTCTTCACATCTCCTTGCACGACATACTCTCTAATGATTACTTTCATTAAGATCAATTAACACAACTCAAGTTACTCAATGAATGTCATCTTGCCACTCTTAATCATCTTCATATCTACCAAGATCGCACCAAGCGTGCCTACAACAAAAATATGAAAGAGCGAGATTTCGAAATTGGAGATCTCATCCTTAAATAAAACCAATACATGACCAATATGGAAAGAAGTAAATGAGGCAAGTTTGCTCCCAATTGGCTCAAATCTTATATTAATGCATAAGTATGGATCAAGCACCTATCGGCTATCTTCTCTCGAAGGCTAGCCAAAACATGAGCCCCTTAATTCCTTGCATCTATGAGCATTCTACTATTAACCAAGTAATCATTCACTTGATGTTTAACTTGAGTTCATCCCTTGAACAACCCCTGTCATCCTCATTCCTATTCCTTTCAACCCTTTTTTCCTTATAAAAAATTAGTTAACCCTTTTTTAAGCATTAATGCTTTGTCTTAATAAAAGGGAAACCCCTAAACCTCTATAGTCTAGTCCATGACTAAAAGTTTAGTTAACAAAAAAAACATAAAACTGGGATGCCTAACAAAATATTAAAAGGTCATAAACTATAAATGTAGATTGTTCCCTTGAAGGACAACTGCATTATTGCTATAATTAATAGACTGCTCCCTTGAAGGATAGCTATTCAAAGAAATTAAAACATACAAAGTAAAATATAGACCACTCCCTCGAAGGATGGCTATGCCCAAGTTTTGATACAAAAATAATACCCTCTCAGAAGCTTCCCACATCAATCAGCTTCACATGACCACAAAACAAAAACAACATCCCCAAGTAGACTTCCCACATTGATCAGTCTCCAAAAAAAAACTGACTGACAAACTATTAAGTCATGGACTTGCCTATAGTCATTCTGAAGGTCACCTATAAAAGGGGCAAAGTTATCCTTGCTAAAAAGGGTTATGTTATCCTCACATATCACATAATCACACCTATTACCCCAAAATACCCAAGGGATTTTGAGCTCACTTAATGTCAAGTGATTAGGGTACTTCTTTAACAAAAACCAATGGTCAACGACATAATGCATGAATGGGGCTTTTGTTTGTAAAAACCCTATCTATGCTATCATTATGGTCCCTATTAATGAAAGAGAAATTCACCTTTCAATTCTTACACACCTTCTTCACATGACCATAAAATCCTTCTAACTACTTACCGATATCAGTTGCCTAACCGACGTTGACAACCTAAAAACATAGGTCTTCTCTAAAACTGGCCAAAATCATGACCAAACAACCAGCCCTAACACTGTAGAAGTCACCTTAGACTTCTCATGGGGAAAATTGGAGATCACTTACATCTCCCTAACCATAACAAATAACACTCAAGATCACTTATATCTCAGCTTGACTCGACAAACAACCTCAAAGATCGTGATTATCTCCTCAGACCACAACCACTTTTGAGACAACTTTGCCTTGGTTGTTTTGATTTCATATGCTACCTCAAGAATAGTTAGCAAATTGTACGCACCCCTCACACCTATTTTTAGATCATGACCAAGTTGATCCCCAACATCTATGATATTTTCATGTTTTTTAGGAGCACTTCCTAGCCCAAATACTTGGAACACGATACCCATTGGAGCTACAACTTTGATCATTTTAACCTAATCAGCTACCACTAATAAGCTGGGGACTAGTTAATTTTATTTTAGTCCTCCTCAACCATTAGAGCTATAAATTTGATCATTTTAACCCAATCAGCTATCACTAATAAGCTAGGGACTGGTTACTTTGATTTTAGTCCTCCTTGACCTTGCTTGTGACAATTTGACCTGCCTATCAAGTGAAGTGGTATACACACAATCTCAACTATTGTAGCATTCACATTCTAACCTCACCCTACCCATCCACTGCCTAGAAAATTGGCACCTTATTTTGGATTACCTTCTCTCAATTCTCGATTTGAGGGGGAATACCTCATCCCATACCTAGGTCAACCTACATCTATTTTTGTCTTGCAGTTCATCAGAACAAACCACAAGATAAAAAGGGGCAAATGTAGACACCAATATCATGTCAACCCCCCTTTGTCCCCTTCTAAATGTTAACACTCCTAACCCACACTTACACACCTTATTAATTTAAAAACTACTTATTTTAAATTAATTACCTCACCTTGGACACCTCACCTAGACACCTCACCCTAAGACTGTTTCTTAGCCTATGAGTCAGCTTGAGACTAGGTCCTCCAAACTCTAACTACCCATGACCTATTATCACTCCATCTTAACTCTCTAACCAACTCCCATGCCTCATAAGCCCTTGTTTTGACTGTTCTCCATGGAAAAGACACTTGGCAGGTGGAGAAATGGGCAAAGAGCTAAAAATAACTCTTTTACCTATTCTCTCTCTGCCGACATTGGTCAACCCATGGTCGATGTCAATATTTCTACACCGATGCCAGAAAAATCACCAACATCAATTACATAAGCCAAGCTCTAACATTAAGCTAAGGCCCACCTTCTCACACATTGGGATGCGCACTCTAAGATTTCAAACTCTAGAACTTGACTATTGTTCTCCTAGCTACCGAAGCTCTACACAAATCATTCAAGAGATTGGATTGAAAGATTGTACAAGGACCTCAAGCTACTGAATTGAAGCAATCTGTGTTCACTTCATTGGCTCACAACACTAGTCACATCAGCCATAATAAGAATCACTATTCTGACACCTCTAGTTCTTCACCTTATAAAGCTAAGTACTCTGGTTTTCATTTTAGTGTTTTAGAATATATTGTCAATTAGTTTTCATTGATATTTTTAAATATTATCGAGAGGCCTGACTTCTTCTATGGAGGGGCTGAAAGGCCTTCCCCATTTTTTACCCTCTTTTCACACCAATCCTCTACTTATACTCTTCCTTAGACCTCATTAACCTTCCCATAACCCTACACCAACCTCTAAACTTCTAAAAACCCCTCTATCTATCCCAAAAATACTCTAAAATTTGTCTAAGGCTGATAACCCCAATTGACATCAGCAAACCAACCAACATTAGCACATTCATCTAGACTAACATTAATAACCCAACTGATGTCATCACCATTTACCTAATCGACCTTGGTAGAACCACTGACATCGGTGACTGTGTTCTTAACTATCAAACTAGAAAGCCATCCAAACAACCCATCTAGACTAGACAAAACCTTCAGCTAGCCTTCTGTAGCATTCTAAGATACACATACTACAAGGAATAGGTACACACCATATACTTTTCTATTTCTTTAGTCATTTATCATTTCTTCCTTTACAATACTTTTATCTTTAAATAGTGGACTATCATCCCTTAAGGAGCTTCACACTTTTGGGACTGAGTGCATAGCTTGGCAGTCCACCATAGCCTCTTTTAACATCTTTCTTGTTTAAGTTTCATTCTTACTGCAGGTGTTTCCTCCATAGCTAAAGAGGAGCTCCCATAAGGCTTAGATACAGTGTGCACTAAATCTAGGTAACATCAAACCCATAACCTCTTAACCTTAGTTTCTTTCTCATTTGAATGTAATTATTGAAAATATAGAGAAACAAAACCTACTACAACTTGCAAAACACAAAAATTGGTCAAAAATACATTGTTCTGCATGTTGTTCATACAATTTTGTTCAACTTATCCTAGTGGGAGATATACTAAGGGATTAATATACAAATTAAAATATATTTAATTTCCAAAATATGTCATTAGGAAAACATTGTAATCTTTTTTTCTCCATTGGGTCATGACTAAGAGTTTAGTAGGGTTTTACGTAGTTCTAGGTCTTAATATTTGTTCATAAATCTCTGAGTTGGAACTACCACTAAATTACACAAAAATGATGCCAAGGTACCCTAATAACTCTAAAAAATTCCTTTTTTTCCCATGAAAATTCTTAGACGAGATATAAACACTTGAAGTCACCCCATTGAGCTAGTTTCTACCTTTCTTACATACTTGGACAGTCTTAGGGTTAAAATTGGTTTTACTTTAGGTTCCTCTACATATAAAAATATAATAAATTTCTATTTTAATCCCCTCAACATGAAAAAATAATATGTATATTCCACCAAGAGTTGGAAATGAAGATGGACTCCCAATTGGTTCTATGTCCCCTCAAAACCTAATGGTCTAATAGGCACCCTACTATATTTGGCTATTAGGATTGATATTTCATGGTTAGGTTGTTTCATTATGAATTTTAACATCCCATATGAGATTAAAAATCCACTAAATAACTCTCCAAACACTCTTATTCATCTTTTTCTCTCATTCACCAACTAGGCTAATAAAAAGTTTACCTAATTGGACTATGTGCATGGGTAACTTGGGCCATTTTGGGAGGTTTGAGCCTAACATAGTCTTTATTAACCATTATTTTACTTCCATACACCTCATTATATTTTTACTAAGGTTACCAAATCTCTATACAAATCCCTTTGCCCATTTGCCACTTACTAGCTTGCTTTACTAAAGCTTGATTTTCCTATACTGGTTGGCCTTTGAGACAAAATAGTGAGGTATATCCCTCATCCCTAAGTAAAATTGAGAATTCTATGAGTTTTTAAAATTAATAATTATGATTTTTACCATATATGTTAACTATATTATTTTATTTAGGTGCCTAACCATCTCTAAATGCTCAAAAAAGCTTCTAAAAAGCCTATTTTCTTGCCTTTTATTCAAACCCTCTTAAGAGTAACCCTTCCATGCTAAACCAATCATTATATGATATTTAAACATGTTAATCATCCTAAATTAATTCTCATGAAAATTTTAATTCATCCAAAAACACTCATTTTCTTTAGATTCATCATACTTGCTTATTGAGCAAAGGGGTTTCTTGGAGTAAATGTACGGACTGATCATTTTGACCAAGTAGGTGATTATCTTGGAAAGACCTTGGGCTATTGGAAAAACCTTTTGGAATATTATGAAACACTTGAATTTCTTGTATCTTTCCTCTCTTACCTAGAAAATTTTATGTCTTACCCTATCTTCACTAATTTGTACCCTATTTTAGGTGTGTATATGGATTTTGAAGACCTTTGTAGGTTTGGTTTTCTCTTATTTTTAGTTCATGAAGTAACCATTACATTAATTTAGATTATATAATGTTTTCATTATCACCCATACTCATTTTACCCCTTCATATGCACCTAAACTTCTCATTTTAGTCTTTTTCAACTAGACTGAGACACATGCATTTTATATCTTATTGTAGGTTACATTTGCTTCTTTAAAGCTTGCTTATAGTGTAAAAAGACTCTTCACTAAACCATCGGAACAATAACCATTTTATATTTTCCCAAACATTGTGCTCACCTTATCTACTCCTTGGGCTCAAAATTTAGTTTCCTTTTGCTATGACTAAGACACCCTACTTACCCTTGCCTATAAGTTATTATGATTTACTTAATTTTTGTAACTCTCATCATAGATATGGAGAAAGAATTTATAGGTTTCAATCATCATGTTTACCCTCCAAAAATTTTACAGCCACTTTTGAACTCATTTGACTGAGTTTCTCTTAGAGGATTGAGAAATGCTACCTATAGACTATTACAAGTGTTAATTAGGCTTTAACTAAGGTGATCATGGTGTAAAAATATCTCCTTAAATCCACCTTGTGGTAACTTAACATATATATCACCTTGAACTTACATTAGATGGGCTAAACACCATCAAACCCCATTACTTAAGTCACTATTTTCTTATCTTACCTATCTCACCCTTGTAGGTGACTATTTCCATGCTAAAAGGGTACTTATAGGTGACCATAGGCTTATAATACCATGTGTTATCCCTCTCTTTATAACCTTTAATCCATTTGTATACCATTCCATTAGTTGAACCATCTTAGCCATGAAAATTGTCCTATTTGCTTCTTTAGATGCCAAAATACCATTCAATATTTTAAACTTATAGATATTAATGTAGTGTTTCAATGTTTTTGGATGCATATTTGAGGCCTCAAACAACCTATCTCCACTTATTTTTTTACCTCCATTTTTGGCATGTATACTCTATATGCTAAGGGTTATGAGATTGATCTCATTTTATGCCTTGAAGAGTTTTGAAAATATGTCATAAGGGGTACAAAAAAACCCCATAGAGTTATATTTTGATATTTTAGAGAAAACATCCCTAAACTCAGTTCCTTATCTCTTATACATGGTTGCACACTTATTTTTCCCATTTGCCACTTTGTATGGGTCTGTCAAATCTTGACTATCATACCAAGATTTCAAGGAATTGTCAAACTATTTCATTCTCTTAATGCAAACATTTTGGTCCCCTTCTCAGCCACCTATAGGTGGATATTTTGTTCATAAAACATGAGTTAAATATAATATATATGAATAATATATATAACAATGATCCTTTTATGATTTCATAAACGTTCCAATGCATTTGCTTAAGAATTTAGAACCATGTTAATATTTACTCCCCTTAACATGACATCAACAATGGATCCTATAGGTATGTATTGGGTTGTGTATAGATAACAAGTGTAGAAAATAGAATCAAAGTGGATAAAATTCCTCATGCTCAACTTAAATATATTTCAAAAGCTTAAAATGCATGGTTCTCATGAAGAACACCTTGAAATAAGTTCCAACACCTATTTTATAATGTGAAACCACTTGCACACATCTAGAATAAAGTAATCAGGGGCATCAAATGACTATTTTAGCATGGTGAATGAACTTGTGACCACACTTTCACCTTTTAAAATAATCTAAATGGACTATTTAAAACTCTTAGTGGCTTCAACAACTAAAATACCTTGAATATAACTACAAGAATAGGATGAAAATGCTTATACATATGACAACAACTTAGGTTAGACATGAAAATGATAATATTGTAATCTACCCAAAACATGATATGGTGAAACCAAAACATGGAAGGAGATAGTCATATGAACTTGAGGCATGTGGGACATTATTTTCCATTCACACAAAACCTTTGTAAAAGACCAACATTCTGGAACAAGGTAGAAATGACTGCTACTTCACTCCTTCAGTCCTCTTTTTAAACTTAGATAATTACCTCATCAAATAAAATCCAAATGTGAAACAAATATTGGAATAAATATATAATGGATTTAACCTCTTTTGAAACTAATCTTAACAAGTGAATTATATGAATTTATGAAACAAAAATAAAAATTGTAAGGTGCATAGATTCACAAGCATATTTGAAATGTCAACTTCTTAGGAATGGTTCATAAAGCTCAGATAACCATTCCTTTAAAAAAAAAACAATGTAATATTAATAAGTGTATAAAACACACCAAAGATCATTTTTCCTAAAACCTCTTTTGCTGATTGTACTAAGTACAAACCTGTATGTCACTTTTACTTGCCAAGAAGGGTGAGAAGGAACAAAATAGTTTTGGGCCAAAAATGGAATTTTTAGATCATCTAAAATGTTTAAAAATGGATAGGGAAACTGAAGAGTCATTATATTATCCTTCCATGTGTCACACTTCCCCATGGGTCGTACAAATACCATTTTCTTCTCCTTTATTAAAAAACTACCTTTTCTTTTGCACAACCTACCACTTTTTAGTTATTTCAATTTATTAAGACTTAAGTGGACACATGGACCATGAAATTATATTTTTTTAACTTCACACATCCCAATAAATCCTTAAAACTCATTAAATTGACCTTTTTTAACCTCAAAATGACCCAAAATGACTAAAATGACTAAAATAACTTAAGACCAAGGCTAGTATAACATCAAATGACATTAATTAACCTATAAAACACCTTGAGACATAAATTTTGACCCCATTGAATACCTAAAGGTAAAATTTTTACTTAGGGGTTGCCTAATTTGACATAAAAGTCAAATTTGGTCAACAAATTGGTGATTCATGGGGGTAGTATGACTGCTATAATAACTAGACTAGTAACCTTATATTATCATGGGATAAGGGAGTCAATTATTTATTTAATAAAAATATTAAGGACTTTCTTAAAACACACATAAAATAACCATAACACAACAATCAAACACAAGACAAATCAATACATAAATGAGACTCACACATGTGCATAAGCACTTAGGGAAAACAAGGAGAACAAAAAACTATGTACAAGGAGAGAATAAGACCTTAGTAGCAATTTTTGAGATATTTACCATTGAATAGGATGTGAATCTCCTATACATATAAATTTGAGAGTTAGAAAGAATTATGTTGCTTACATTTGGTGATAACATAAGGACCACTCCATAAAACATCAAACTTTGTGTCTTCTAGGCTTACCCCTATCTTCATCCCACTTTAGAATAATTTATCCTTCTTGGAATATTATTGTCATGGCCTTCTTTTCAAATTATCTCTTTGTTTTATCTTGGTGATCTCTCATAGTTTACATAGCTTGATCTCTTGTCGCTTCAATCTTTATTAACTCACACAACATGATCTCCATGCTTTCATTCTCCATCAACTCCAACTGATAAGTGAGATCCAAGGATGGTATCTCAAGTTAACTAGGTAGTCTATATTATCTTTCATAAATAAGTGTATATTATGAGTTTAAAATGGCTCTTTTTTAGGTGATCCTATCATCCGAAGGAGCTATCTTTAACTTGAAATGCCAAGCCCTTTAGTTGTCCTCCATTGTCCTCTTTATGATCCTAATTAGATTCTTTTTGGTGGATTTAGCTAATCCATTATATTTACAATAATAATTTGAGTAAGTAATAAGATACATGCCATGTTTTAAATCCCATTCACTTATCTTCATTCCAACAAAATCCAATGTGTTAATTGAAATTATTATTAAAGGAGCCCTAAACTAGTCACTATGCCTTCCTAGAAGTCTAGAACTAAACTTTATTTTTCTTATTTGAGAGCTACATGCTTCACCCATATTTTAAAGTAATATGTAGTAGTCAACACCCACTTCTAACCAACACTATAAGGTGGGTTGATTAAGTCTATGAAATCTACACCACATTTCATAAAAGGTTAGTCTAATTATATTGGATTAAGGGGTAAGGATGCAAGATTTTTTTTACCATCTAAAAGAGCACATTTTTTACACTTTCTTACCCAAGCATGGATTCCTTTGAAAAAACTAGGCCAAAATTATCCAACTCTTATAATCTTAGAAGATGTGGTTCTTGGAGCAAAGTGACCACCAATTGGTCCATCATGAAACTTAAGTAGTATTTTCTCAACCTAATCTAATTCAACACACCTCAATAATAGACATAATAATTCCTTCCTATGAAAAACTCCATCAAAAATTACATAAATAATAGATTATAATCTAATTACCTTATTTTATCTCTATGTAGGCCTTATGGACACTCACCGACTTAAAGGAAATGGATCATATCTTGTGTCCAACGTCATGGATAAAGATGTTGTTATTATAGGGTCATCATGAAGTGATAAAAAAACCTCTTTTTGTTCCTTCAAATTTTAAACAAGATGCTCATATAACCCCTTCCCTTTCACTAGCTTGGTTGTCTTGATTTCTACATCATACTTCATCACTCTTGTGAACCAACTAGCCCTTTTTTCATTCAAATCTCTACTCAAAAGCAAGTCTTTGAAACTAGGATGAGGTACCAATATGTGAATATCTTTTTTAGATAACATGTGCCTAAACTTATTTATAATTATAACAACTAAAAGTATTTATTTCTCAACATAGGTTTATCTTACCTCATATCCTTCCAAACCTTGACTAAATAAGGCAATAGGCTACTCCAATTTTTCTTCATTTTATTGAGTAAGAAAGGTATAGATTACATCCTCATTTACAAAACTATACAAGTTGAAGTCCTTTGATAAATTAGGACTTACAAGAGTTGGAGCTTGGGCAATAGTTTGTTTAATCTCTTAAAAACTCTCATTCCTTCTTCTTATCCAAGTGAACACTTCATCCTTCCTTAGCATAAAGGTTAGAGGCCTGACTAAATTATAAAATTCAAGAATGAACCTCATGAAATAAATTTTCTAAAAGACACTTTTCAAACCTTTCTTGTGTTTGGGAAAATCCAATGCCAAGATTGCACTCATCCTTTTAGGATCTATAGATAAGCCCTTCTTTGAGATAATTTACCCTAAAATTTTGCCTTCATGGAAAACAAAAACACACTTATTTGGGTTTAAAAAGATTCCAAACTCTCTAAATTTATCAAAAAATATATTTAAGGTGATTCAAGTGATCCTTTACATCCTTAGAAAAAACTATGATATCATCAAGATACACCAACACAATGTCATTTATTAGTCTAGGAAAATCCATATCCATTGTATGTTGAAATGTAGCTTTAGCATTAGACAATCCAAAAGGATTTTTCCTATAATCACATACACCTAATTTAGTATTATAGGCTATCTTATATTGATCACTTTCTTTCACCAAAATCTAATTATACTCAGAATATCCATCAAGGAGAGAAAACCTTTCAATACCTACCACAACTTGCAAAATTTGCTCCATCTATGGAAGAGGATAGTGGTCCTTCAAGGAAACTATATTAAAGTCCCTAAAATCAACACAACCTGATTTATTCATTCTTCTTCCTTACAGGGACTAAGTTTACCAATGAAGATGAATGCTTAATAGGAAAAATGATCTTAGACTCAATCAACTTAGTAAGCTCCTTGCTCATGAGAGGCTCAATCTTGAGATTTATTGGCATTTATATTTTCTTAATAGGCTTAGCATTCTCATCTATCTATATTATATTTTGAGCTATGTTTGGTTGAAATCCTTTTAGATCACTATATTCCCATGCAAAGACATCATAAAACTCCTTGCATAACTTAATGAAAGCATGTTTCTCTTCAATAGTATATACCTTCCCAAGTGTGATAAACTTATCTTTGAAGATTTTTAATCTCTCATATTTTTCTTTCTTAGTATACATGCTTACCTTTTATTTCTTCATCTGATCATCATCATTAAAGATACTCTCAAGTGTGACTAAGCCTTTAGGAAGCTTATTTATCTTGAATTAAATAATTTTCCCTACATATTTTTGTTTTAGTTTGGACTAATTATTGGAAGAAAACTTAGCCTCCTCTTGTAGTAAAAGTGTTATTTTTTGGACACTATAAAACACTTGCCAATTAGTGACATTATCAAGTATGGATGGCCTTACAATCACCTTGATATATGGCTGGTTCTTATATTCTCTTATCCCTTTTGGAACATCAAACTGAGCTCTAATTTCTGCCAACCTATCATCATGTTTTCTATCTTCTCTTGGGATAGATGTGATGTTGAAGGCTTGGAAATCCTCCAAAATATCCCACACTCTATGCTTATAAAACTTAATTAAAGAGTTCTTAGTCACATTTTGGCCTCTTACTTGATTCACTCTCAACTCACTATCACCATACATTTTTAACTCTTTCACACCTCTCTTCCTAGCCCACTCAAGGCCATGAATGGGGGCCTCATATTATGCCACATTACAAGTACAAGAGAATTGAAATCTAAAAGTGGAATATGACCTTTCCTTGGAAGGAGAAACCAACATTCCTCCACAACCTTTCCCAATATTGATTATTGATCCATCAAATAAATGCTTCCATAAATCATCCATGTTCTCACCTGGCTTCATTAAGTTTGACATGAAAGAGTCCTCTTCATGAATACAATACACTGTAAAACCAAATTCCTCTATGAATTTTTAAGGATCATGCTCATAATGTTGATCTCCCCATTCATCTAATTAGAATTTAGAAAATCCTTCAAGAGATGATGTTGTAGATTGATCTATGTAAAGTTCCTCCTCATAAATAATGGCATAATTGACATTTTCCACTTTAGGAATTTAAGGCTATAAGTGATTGTGATGGATAGGCTCTAATTAAATCTTTACCTTAGTAAAATACCTTTTCCTAAAAACTATATATGACCAAATGGATACCAAGTATCCACATATATTAGTTGTAATCTCTCTTGACAAGAAAAGAGAAAAATATAGAGGTAAATATGCCACAAAAATATCATGAGGGATAGAAAAATTTGGACAAGAATTTAAAATCAATATCATATCCTTGACTACTCCCAAGGTATATTCTAATGATCCATCTAATTGTAGGACTCCTTTATCCATTGATTCATACTTGAGGCCTAGTTTATCCATTATGCATTTGGGCATAACTAAATTACTATCCCCACTATCTATGATACAATTATGAACTAAGCAATCACCAATGATTAAAGATAGTTAAAAAGGAGGAGTATTATCATTTTCCTTTAGTTTTTCATCAATAGGTTGAGTTCCATTCACCAAGATAATATTATCATTCCTCAATGATCTAACATACCTAGTCCTTGTAATTCATTTTAAATCATATATTTTTTTCATGGTATTGTTAATGAATCCCACAAGGAGATATTCATATGTAACTTCTTCATCTAGTCCACAACATTTATAAGAGGATTTCTCACCTTGGAAAGTTCTTTAGAAGTATTATTACCTTGTAGTGTAGTTTGTGAAGGTGGATCTGTAAGGTCAGGCCTTAAATTATGAAAATTATAATTTTAATACACTTTAGTAGTTCCTTTATTATCCCCTTGTGTCCCTTCAACAACCCTCTTCTTAGACCTAGTGTTAGAGGACACACTAGCATTCATATTGCTTGAATTCCCCAAATGATTGATGGCAAAAAACTATCCATCTAAATGATTTATGAGAGAACAATATGATTTTATTTGTCCATAATATATTCCAATTTTCATTATAATTTACATTTTCACCTCAAAAGTGGAAACTTGAGATGCTTGATTACCTTGCATTGCCATATCTTGGCTAGCCATTTCATTAACATATGCAACTTGGCCTCAATTTTGGTCATAAGATGGATAACATGGTTCTTATTAAAAAAAATTGTTTTGATTAGGAATAAGATATTTGTAATATGATGGAGCATTAGTATTATAACTTTGGTAAGGTCTAGATTAAGTGATTTGACCTTGTTCTTGATTATTACCTTGAAAAGGAGACTTATTTGTTTGACCAAATTGATTGTAAGACTGGTATGGCTTATAAATTTGACATTTTTTACTTTTGATGGAAACCAATTCAATATTAACACTTTGGATAAAACTCTTGACTTCATGGATCTAATTGGTGTGGGAAATGACAAACTTTTCTTGACTAGGAAATGGAGCTAAGGTAGGCAATGTAATTTGACTAGAAGCTGTAAATTAGGGAATAAAGGCATTAGTGGTTTAAGATAAGTATTCACCACTTGAAAAATAAAATTATTATAATTAATGGCTATATCATAGGAATCAGGTAGTGTATTCCCACCCATGTATTGAATAATCATGGATACATCACTATTCAATGCTTTTAAATAGTACAAAAAGGCATAGTTTGGAGTAAATCTCATAAGGGTTGGGATCCTATCCCATGTTTTTTGAAATCTAGTGTTAAAATATTGTATAAAGTCTTTTGGTGCACTCTTGATAGTGGTTAATTGGTTAGCTAGTGATATATGATCACTCTTATCTCCAAACCTCTTAGTTAATAGATCTCCTAGTTCATCCCATGAACCAATAGAATTTTTAGGTAGAGTCCCATGCCAATCCAAAGCTTTACCTTTGAAAGACAATGTCAATAACCTAATATCTAAATTATCTTGGGTGATATTATGGATATTATATAATTTTTATGTCTTTATAATGTGTTTAATGGTAGTTATAGGACCTTCTCCACTAAAATATGGAACACTCTTAAAGCCTACTCCTGGAATTTGGTCATATTGGACAAGATTCAAAGGAGATGATTTGGTAAAAGGTAAAAAAGGTTGGTTTATATCCATATTTTAATATATACTATGAATATTGGAAGTTGAACTTAGTAGGAATGTAGAATTCTTAAATACCAACTCTCATGAATAAGGATGAGTATTCATAAACCTAACTCTTTTATAGAATACAAAGGCAATTTCACAAACTCAAAGGGCATACCTTTAGTATCAAACCTATTTCTCACCTTTGGCATAGAAATTAAGGACTGATTAGCAACCAAAGAGTTTAAAAGTTTAGTGGAGTCATTAGGTACTAAATGTAGATGTTTTTGTAGCTACAACTATGCCAAGACCAACACCAATCCTAGACAATCTTCTATGACTTAGAATCCCATCGAGCATGCCAAAAAATATTTTCACTTTGATTTCCCCCTTGAATATACACATATCTCTCCTCATCCAAGTGACACAATGTAAACATCTCTTTTTCTGTGGGTAATCATTTGACAATATGAATCTCTATAAGGGATAGTTCCCTTGATGAACTTTTTGAAGTTCCTTATTGCGTATCAACTTTGGATGAAAAGGGTAAATAAAAATACTAATATAATAAAAAAAAGTGATTCACCAATATTTTTTTTCTTCCTATTGATTGGAATTATACTAGTTAGAGATAAATAATGCTTCTTGCACATAAAACTCACAATTCAAATTGCATTATCACATCAATGTTTCATAAGATAGGTTTAATAAAGTATTTTGATACTTAGAAGGTAAATTAATGATAATTTGAGAGAGTAAAGTCATTAACCACTTCTAATACACTTATAAAATTGAAATAAAACACTAATAAAGACCTGTAACAATTACTCATCTACACACTTGGTGAACAATCAAGGATAACATGATAGAAAAGATCATCTTATTCTAGACAAGACCAACAATATTATAATAAAACTTAATTTAACAACATGTAAGTAAGAAAATTCACTTATTTTATTTATATAAGATACATACAAGTACAAAATTTTCTAAGGTTTCACCATCAACCAATAGAGCCTCCTAAAAAAATCAAAAAGAGTCAATATTTATAGCCTATAAGAGAAAAACAAGATAAGGTGAGTACAAATGTCACTTGGAAACTTTTAAATCTGATAAAATAGGTTAAAATTGTATGAGAGATATATATTTTATGAACCATGCAATGTCAAGAGGTCCATGTTCCATACAAGTCATGAAACATATGAAAAATGTCATAAAACTCCTTATCTTGGTTCAGAAAACTACCTTGATAATTCAAACCTATTTTAACATCCAAAAAATGACTATTTATAGGTTTTTTTATTGTAATAAGATGTAAGGCCTTCAATAATTCCTCTCTATGCATTGGTTTCAATACTACTCATCTGAAAACTACTAGAAGGAAGCCATCACTATGTGTAGTCTAAAAAACTCCTTTCTTAGTTAACCTTCACACTTGGCCTCGAAATTGGCTTAAATTTTCAATGAAAATACATGGGAGGGATTTAGTGACACCTGTAAATAGCCTTCATGTCCTTAGAGGCATCAATCATTCTTTAAAAAGGCTCACACTTAGAGTTTTCACCCTTCTCACCCTCATATCCACTATGCCAGTTTTGACTAACTAAAATTAGAGATATTTTTTGAACACTTAGAAGTATTTTATTAGAAATAAAAGAACATATAGAGTTATAATAAGTCCTAATATTCACTCAAAACTTTTTTTCTCCAAGCTTGTTTTCTCCATTGAGTCATGAATGAGGGTTTAGTAGGGTTTTAGGTAGTTTTGGGTCTTAAGCTTTGTTCATAAATCTATGACAATGGACCTCCCACTAAATTCCAAAAAAATTATTCCAATATACCCTTATAAGTCCTCAAAATTCCTTTTGTTCCCATGAAAACTCTAAGAGGATATATCAACACTTGAAGTCACCCCATCAAGCTAGTTTCTACCTTTCTTTCATGCTTAGACTATTTTAGGGTTAAATTGGTTTTCCTCTAGTTTTATTTTATATAAAAACATAGTAAATTTATATTTCTATCCACTTAACATTATACAATTGTCTGGATAATACACCAATAGTTGGAAATGAAGATGGACCCCCAATTGGTTCTAGGTCCCCTCAAAACCTAATAGGTCTAATAGGAACCTTGCTAGATTTAGTTGTTAAGACTGATATTTTATGGTTAGATTGGTTTATTATTCATTTTTACATCCCATTCGAGCCTAAAAATCCACTACATAACTCTCCAATCACTCTTCTTCATCTTCTTCTCTCATTCACCAACTAGGCTAATAGAAAGTTTACCTAATTGTACTGTGGGCATGGGTAACTTGGGTCATTTTTGGAGGTTTGAGCCTAACCTAGTGTTTTTCATCCCTTATTTTACATCCATACACCTCATTATATTTTTATTAAAGCTACTAAAGCTCCATACTAATCCATTTTGCCACTTACTAGCTTGCTTTGTTAAACCCTGATTTTACTAGACTAGTTGATCACAGACAAAATAGTGAGGTATAAACCTCATACCCAAGGAAAAATAACTATTTTTTTAGTTTTAACAAGTATTTATTATGTATTTTACTATAATTTTTAATTTTACTCTTTGATTTAGGTGCCTAGCCATCTCCAAATGCTCAAAAAAGGCCTTTACAAAGCCTATTTTCTTATTTTTTCTTCAAACACTCTTAAGATTAACCCTTCCATGATAAAACAATAATTATATACTATGTTAAAATGTTAATAATCCTAAATTAATTCTCATTAAACTTATAATTCATCCAAAAACACTCTTTTTCTTTATATTCCTCATACTTGCCTATTGAGCAAAGGGGTTTCTTGGATCCATTGTATGGACTAATCATTTTGACCAAGTAGGGAAGGTAGGTGATCACATTGTAAAGGTATTGGGATTTTAAAAAAACTTTATATCCTCTTTTGAACCTATTTACACTGCTTTTCACTTCCTCTCTTACCTAGATAGGTCTAGTTATTATCCTACCTTCACTAACTTGTACCCTATTGTAGGTGTGTATAGGGGTTTTAGAGACATGTGTAGGTGTGGTTTTATCTTATTTATAGTTAATTAAGTCAACATTACCTTAATTGAGATGATCACATGTATTTATTATCACCTAAACTCCTTTTACTCCTTCGTATGCACCTAGACTTCTCAATTTATTCTTTTTTTACTTGATTGAGACATGTGATTTTTAGAGCATATTATAAGTTACATTTGTTTGTTTAGAGTTTGGTTAAAGTGTGAAAATACTCTTCACTAAACCATGGTAACAATAACCATTTAATATTTTCCCATACATTGTGATCACCTTGTCTACTCCTTGGGCTCAAAACTAAGTTTCCTTTTGCTATGACTAAGACACGCAACTTACCTTTGCCTATAGGTTAATATGATTTACCTAGAGTTTATGAAGCTCATCATAGCTATGGATAATGTTTTTAGAGGTTTAAATAATCATGTTTGCCCTCCAAGAATTTTACATGCACTTTTGAACTCACTTTACTGAGTTTCTCTTAAAGGATTGAGAAATCCTACCTATAAACTGTTGTAAGTGTTTATTACGCTTCAACTAAGGTGATCATGGTGTGAAAATATATCCTTGAATCCACCTTAGGGTTACTTAACAAATATATCACCTTGGAATTACTTTATATGGGCTAGACACCATCAAAACCCATTGCTTAAGTCACATTTTGCTTATCTTACCTATATAACCCTTATAGGTGACTATTTTTAGTCTAGAAAGGTATCTGTAGGTGACCATAGGCTTATAATAACAAGTTTTAGCCCTCTCTTTATAAAATTTAAGTCATTTGTATACCATTCCATCGTTTGAACCATATTAGACATGAGAATTGTCCTATTATATTTTTTAGATGTCAAAATACAATTCAATATTTTAAACATATGGACATTAATGGAGAGTTTCAATGTTTTTGGAGGCATATTTGAGGCCTCAAACAACCTATCTGCTTGTAATGTTTTGTATCCATTTTGGGCATGTAAATTATCTATGCTAAGAGATATGATATTGACCTCATTTTATGCCTTGAATCCTTTTAAAAATATGTCATAAGCAGTGCACCAAAACTCCATAGAGCTCTATTTTGATAATTTACAAAAAACTTCCCTAAACTTAGTTCTTTATCTCATCAACATGGTTACACACCTATTTTTCCCATTTGCCACTTTTTATGGGTATATCAAGGCTTGAATATCATACCAAGACTTTAAGGAGATGTCAAATGGTTTCATTATTTCTATCTAAACATTTTAGTCACCTACTCAACCATATATAGGTGGATATTTAGTTCACAAAACATGACTTGAATATAAGAAGTATGAAGACTATCCATGACTATGAACCTTGTATTCTTTCACCAACATGCCAATACATTTGTAGTAATATTAAGAAGTTAGAACCATGTCAAGCTTTACTCCCCTCAACATGAAGTTAGTAATGGATCATGTATGTATGTACTGGTTTGTGTATAGATAGTGAGTGTGAAAAAGAGAAATAAGGTAGATAAAAGGTCTCATGTGTAGCTTAAATTTATTGTTAAATTATTTAAATACATGATTATCACTAGGAACACTTGAAAAAAGTTACAACACCTCTTTCCTAATGTGAAACCACTTGCACAAATATAGAATAGAGCAATTAGGGGCATCAAAGGATTGTTTTAAAATGGTGAATGAACTTGTGAGCACACATTCACCTTTTCCATATTTTTGAATGGACTCTCTAAAAATCCTTATGGATTGGAAAACTAAAATAACTTTATGAACAAGATCATACATATAACTACAACTGAGGTTAAGCATGAAAATGATAATGGAGATTGACAAGATTTCAAGCTACCCAAAACATGATATGGTGAAACCAAAACATGGAAGGATGTAGTCATATGAACTTGAGGCATGTGTGACATAATTTTTTATTCACACAAAAAATTTGTAAAAGACCAACATTTTAAAACAAGTCAAAAATGATTATAACTTCACACTTTCACTCCTCTTTACAAACTGAGCTAGTTGGCTCATCAAATCAAATACGAATGTGAAACCAATCATGGATAACATGAGAGAATGGATTAAACATCTTCTAGAATAATCTTAGCAAGTGAATTATATGGAATTTAAAAAACAATAGTAAAAACTATAGGGTGTAAATATTTGAAAGGTTAATTTCTTAGGAATGGTTCATAAAGCTCAGACTACCATTCCTCTACAACCAAGCATAAAATGGAATCTAATTGAGTGTATAAAACACCCCTAAGATCATTTTGGTTGAAACCTCTTGTGTTGACCATACCAAGTACAAACTTATAGGTCACTTTTGCTTTCCAAGAAGGGTGAGAAGGAATGTAATAATTTTGGGCCAAAAATGGCACTTTCAAATCCTTTAAAACATGGAATTAAGCATGGGGAATTTGAAGAGGCATTGTATAATCCTTTCCCATGTGGCACACTTCCCCATGGGCTGTAAAAGTGCCATTTTCTTCCCTTTTCTCAAGAAAACTACCTTTTATTTTACACAACCTACCAATTTTCAATTATGTTAGCTGATTAAGACTTAAGTGGACACATGGGGCATGACATCATATTTTTAACCTTCACACTTCGCAAGAAATCCATACAAATCACTAAATGTAGACTTTTTAACCTCAAAATAACCCAAAATGACTAAAGTAACTAAGGACTAAGGCTAATATAACATCAAATGACATTAATTAACTTATAAAACACCTTATGACATAATGTTTGACCCCATAAAACACCTAAAGGTCAAATTTTTTACTTATTGGTGGCCCAGTTTGACCTAAAAGTCAAATTTGGTCAACATTATCTACACCAATAAAATTATTAATCAGCTTTAAAAAAACAAATTTACCTTTTCTTAGAATACCAAATTTGAATCATATGAGGCATGGGAAAACAAAGATAGACAAAAAAATTAAAATATGGAGGATAAAAGACCTAGCCATTGATATGGATCAGGGTCTAATAATGCATCAAAAACTCTTCTTGTGCCTCTGAATATATTTGCAATAGGATGTCCCTTCCCAATCAAATATTTTATATTCTATTTCATGTATCTAAGTATGACAAATCATTCCAAACAACCTAAAATATTGGTCCCTCTAATAATTCTTTGAGACCCAAAACATTGTATGATATAATTGGAATAACAAGAGCTATAACCAATATTTTTTCAACCATATATCTCATGCATGGATGTGCCATTCCCACGGTTACACCAATTCTATTAAAACATTGAGTAATCACTAGAAGAGGACCTCTTATGTGTGTAACACACATTTCATCCTATTCAATCCTCTTCACCTTAATACACAAATGAATTAATCTTGCAACCATTATTTTATTGATATCTTTTATGTAAATAATAAGAATATTTAAATGTGGGGTATCTTTAATAAAAATAATATTGGATTTATTTGGCATTAAAAAAAAGTTGGAAACATCTAATTATTATCCCTAAGAGTAGGATCATTCCCCAAGTGACAATCCCTCAAATACATGAACACCATTTTACCTAAATCAAATTGATGCCAATCCACCTCTACTAGTTTCTCATAAGCTACATCTAATATCTAGGATTATATGCGTCTTTATATTCCACCAAGCACATTGAAAAACTAGAAGCATATAATACTAAATAAGATTGAATAATAACACCATCAACACTTAGTATGTTGGAGAAATGAAAAAAATATTACAATAGTTTGAATTTAGAAATTGGTATTCAAATAATTAGTAAGAAGAATTAATACAACATTCTAGAAGAAATATAATATAATGACATTTAGAAAAAATGCTAGAACACAGATTAGAGTGTGGGTTTGAAACATAGAATATAGTAGAACATACATAGTAGATTAAAATAAGATGTATTTGAACCAAAAAATAGAGAAGAAAAAGAAGAAATAAAATAGAGTACATGTAAATAGAAGAATAAAACAAAAGAGAACAATGAGATAGAACAATAGCAGTTGTAGTTTTTTTTTAAAAATTGAGTATAAGTTTCTAATTAAAAATACTAGTTTAATAAATATATATTCTCTTAATGGTCATTTTTATGTATTACACTTGTATTATTTTTATATATAGTACTATACTAAATAGAGAAACACACCTTGTTTTGATTTATTCCCAAATTTCTATCAGAGTATACTTTTCTAAATGTATTATCCAATAGTTTGGTGTCAAAACCAATATTTTTTCTAGCTATAAAAAATCATAGAAAAAACACCCACATTTAATGGGAAAAATTATGATGTTTGGTACATCAAAATGAATCCAATATTTTTATCTCATGATTTTTGGAGCTAGTTGAAGGAGGATATACAAAGGCAACTAACCAAGATACATTTAATACACTTACATAAGAAAAAAGGAAATTGATAAAGGAAAATAGGAAGAAGGTGTAGATTATATATATATATATATATATATATATATATATATATATATATATATATATATATATATATATATATATATATATATATATATATATATATATATATATATTCATGACATATCAGTTTTGTACATTTAAAAAATACCAATTAGGGCTATACCATTCAATTTTAGACCTTGATTTAGTTGAAAGGTTCACATGCACCATCTTAGTTTAGCTAAATGATTATATTATAGTATGAACCATATCATTTTGATTACCTAGATAACTTATACACTATTTAAAGAAACAAAATTGATATATATCCTTCACTATATATTACATATCCATACATGTTCTCAAGCCTTATAGATATTATTGGCCATAAAGGGATATTAATGTTGATGCTAGTGTCCAGATCTTTATCTAGTGTCCAATACTAAAAATTCATCCAATTTATGAATTATTTAGAATATATGGGTCAATGAATTCTTCTTATTGAATCCTACCATGAGATATTTTCAAAAGGTGTGGTATAAATATAAGTCTAATATTTCTCATTGTTTATCTATAAAATACCAAGAAATCACCTACCAAGGGTCATTCAATAAATCATAAAACTAATTTATTCTACCATATTCATCCCTATTTATCTATAAGTCATGAGATCAATAATAAAAAATCTATGAATCATTAAAATTTAAACCTATGCATTTTATTTGTCAAGTTACAAGATAGATCATTACATGTATATACATATATCATATTACACCACTATTCGCACACACTCCCACATGTAGAGGGAAAATGCATATGTCTAAGGCATCCTTGGAGTATTAAATATGTATGTAATGCTCATAGACAAAGAGGCCTTTGAGGTCAACTCAACACCATGAACTCACTGACCCATCTTTGAAAAACACATTGCAAGGGTGAAGAAGATTGAAGAGATAGGTTTGATCCATAATAAAATACATACATGTGTTACAAATATAAATAAATCAATATAAAGGTGATAGAAAACCTAAAAGATAAAATTTGGTCCCAACATAATCTAACACATATTATGTATCATATAATAGCATAACATCATGACTAATAACAATGATGGTAGTGTCCCAAGGTTAAAGGTAGTGTCAAAAATTTCAAAAACATCATTTCTAGAATGCAACGAACGTTTTAGAATTTTGATCCTACATACTCCTACATATTTAAAAATTAAATATGTTTGTGCACTTTAAATCTAGCTAATTATCATTTATCCTTGGCATTGAAATCAATAGAACATCTTTTAAATTTGGTATTTTATACATCTAACATATCTTAGTATTTTAATTTAGAATATTCATTTATCTATGTTTACAATAAATTTACCTAGTTTAGAATAATTTTATTCATCCTTCTGTATAGGATTTTATATACCCTTAACCCTTAATACCACATATATCCAAAATGGGTTAAGCTTTTGATGAACTTATCCATTGTGTCCCTTCATGCAAATCATATATTTATCTAATTTTTAGCCTCATAATTTTTTTGTTTTATTTTAGTTATTAATATTATTTATCTCATTTAAATGAAACCTAGGTGTAGTCCTATATTATGTGTTGCTTCTATTTAATATCTTTAGCACCCCCTTGGGTGACCTACTACGTTTGAAGCTAATACCATGTCAAAAATTTCTCATTATGAGAATTCTAATAATGAAAATGAGACACATACTAAAAACATTAACATAGAAGATTAATCTAATAATGAGGATAATGAAACACATGAAAATAATGAGCATGACCAATTAGATCAAGAATAAGTAAAATCTATTGAATTATTTAGAGAGCACATTTATGATAATCTTAAGGATCTCCATAAACTTCTTAATACTATATTAAAAAATAATAAATAAAAAGGTGTTAGTGAACAATGATTTATATCTATAGATACAAATATTCAGCCCACTATGTTTACCTATAATATAGCCCTTCCCATTTGTCTCCCTTAAACATAGCATTTACTACTCCATCTAGTGGAGTCACATGATATGTTTTTAAACCTTTATTCCCAAAAGATCAAAAATTCTTGCCACATCCTCTATAGGAATAATTAATTATTTGACCCAATTACATATTTCAATGCCCAAACCAACACAAGTGATATTTTAATCCCCTTTGGTGGTTTTTGAAGTCTATAATATTAACCTTAATGGGATTACACTAAAAATTGTTATCCAAGTTATAAAAACTTTGGACGCTAAGGTTACCAATATTGAACAAAATTCTTTGAAATAAACTCATGATATTAATTCATAAGATGTATTACATAATAATAGATAACTTGAGATATCTTTGCATCCTTTTAAAACTAAGTTTGTTTCACCCAATTTTAAATTTTATGATGGAAAGGGTAATCCTAAACAACATATCCAATCTTACTATGAAACATGCCTTGATTATGCTTCAAATGATAAAATTTTCACCAAATTATTTCCAAGGAGCCTAAAGGACTATGATTTAATATCAATCCATGATTTAACAATCTAATCAATGAAAGTATTTGAACCCCCTTTTAATCAAGTTTTAGCACATCTGTCCATCAACATCACTATGCACAAATTGCTAAGATAAAACAAGTAACCAAAGAACTTATCATATGCATCAATCTAAAAATATATCATATGCAAAAATTGCTAAGATCAAAAAATGAACCGAATAACATATCAATGAATATGTTTTGATGTATAAAATAATGTTAGCCAAAATGACAAATCTAATGGTAGATAAAAAGCTTTAATACATATTTAAGAAAAATTTTCTTTCCCCATTACACGAGTCTATTATTTTAAAGAAGTTAAAATATTTTGAAGACTAATTACATATTATCTAAGATAGATAAATAAAAATAATGTACTTGAACAAGATTAAGTATGTAGTAAACACACCAATGACATGTTATACCAAGTTTCATATCAAACCAAGATATAAGGTAAAGCCTAAAAAATCTAAACAATAAACAACCATAATGATTATGGTAGTGTCACATCAATCTAATCACCTCTTCCTATCAAATGCACATAATATAAAATTTACATGATTACTCAAGATGCCATCTCTGCTAATTAATATTCTTGTGCAGTGCCATCTCATATTTTTCCCTCCTATAAAGATTGACATGAGTTGATATCTAACAAAAAGATTTTATGCTAATTCATATTTTAATTACCATCAAGCCCATGGGTATTATAAAAACATATGTTATACATTAAAAAATAATATCCAACACCTTATTAATAACTAATAGATCACCTTTGAGGATCTTCCAAAGGATTCTAGTTTAGAACCCATTGACCATAAAAACCTAAAGATATTTAACATTCCATTACAAGATAACTCTATGAAAGTATCAAAAGTGAAAATGGAATATCATATAATTCCTCAATCACTAAATTATGGGAACCCATTATATGGGATTATTGGAACTTATAAATATGAAAAATTCCTTTGGTTTAGAGATGCTCTATTTCCTTTGATGATAGTGGAATTGTATATGATGACTCATATCTTCATTAATTATTTATTTGAGAATACCTTGATCATCAACCTATACATAGCATTATGATTGATAACATTGATTATGAGACTATATATACCATGTCATTAATTACACATTTTGGATATACACAACATGATTCATATACACCCTTAGATTAAAATGGTTAGAGCATTCAAAGTTACATCACATGTTATTGGTGAGATTGACTTATCTTTACAGGTTGGACCAACACTTTTAGTTACTAAATTTTCTATTATACTATACATGGGCATATTTGATATGTTACTGGTATAACCTTGGATACATTAAATCCATGAAGTACCTTACATAGTGCATGGGATGTATTAAATACATTGATACCAATAGGGTAGTTAATTTCTATAATCTCATATTTACATCCACCTGAATAAGAGAAATTTATTCCTATATTGCTACTTATCAAACCTATTAAGGTTAAAAATTATGGAAGAGTAAGAAATTGGGAATCCTATTTCTTAGGTGGCCTATACTTGAGAGTCATTTACACTAGATATATATATTTGATTCCATAGAATCCTCATCTACTCCTACACCATAGATAAACTAAATATGTTCCAATTATCGCTACTTCAAAGAATCCAAGGAGTATTCAACAATGGGTTTCATGAAACACTACTTCCACTACTACTAAATTAAAAACACATACTCCTATGATACATACATAGAGTATTTCTAACTCTCTAGATATTAATATATTACCTATGCATATTCTTTGGTGAAGTCACTAGTATGATTCACCATATTTTGAGTATATATAACCCTATGAGTATCCCTTAGATGGGATAATCAGAAAGAAATTTCTTTATAAAAGTAATGAAAAAATTAATTATTCCCCCCAAAATCTAAAAAGGATCAAATATTCAAGAAAATAAAAAAGATTAAAATAACCTAGAAAATACATAAAATAGTCAAAGGTCTTCAATTTCTTAGCTTTTTGGAACCTATGTTGTATGATTCATGTAAGTAGATAGCATATAATTTCATATATATCCACATGCATGTTTCAAACATATTTTAGTGTGATACAAGCATACCACCGACAACATATATGCATATTTAGATGTTTAACCTCTCCTCTAATCATGACATATACTAAATTACGGGAATCTACTTCATTCATCACAATTTATACAAGGTACATACTATTTATGATAATGTATGCATTATCATGTTTGACCTTAAGTACTAATGCTTATATATTTATATATCCATTATCATATATTTCGTAATATACTTGATATGCTATGTTAAATGACATTTTTTACTAACACATATATCAAAGGACTAGTATGATATGGTTGTGTTGGTTGATTATAATTCATTTATTCAAAATGTCACTTATTGGAGTTTATTTAATTATTTTATATTATATTTATTGTGTATCATTTGAATGTGATCCTTTCCTTTTAGCCCCTATGTCATTTTATGTTGTTTGGACATTTTAATATGCCATTATATATTGATTGGACATTTTAATATGTCATTTCCTTTCGATTATGTGGAATTTAAATATACCCCTTGTATGAGGTCTCATTGGACCATTATTTTACAATAAATTTAGTACTCTTGTGTGTGTGATTTATTTTTTGTTGATATTTTACTATTACTTTCTAGATGTTTCCATGATCCATATCATGCATCGTAGGGCTTGATGTAATAAAATATTGTGAGATCCATTATTATATATACATAGACATGTTAATATCATATGATACATGATTCATACATAGATTACATAGTTATTTTATCATTTTGAGGTAAGGTACATAACTAATTCTATTTCCATCACCTAAAAAGGGGGGTATATTAGTGTGAGCATGTCATAAAATCATGAGCTCCACATTTTCATAGTTTCTATATTTTAGTGGTGAATGTTATAATGATAAAAGCTACACAATGAGGTTTCAATATCTCTATATTTCAGTGAGGACCTATCACGAAGACACAACCTTCACACTTTCATAATCTACACTATAGTTACATGATTTAAATATACACTTGGATCAAAATCTTATACATTGCACTATTTTTTCACAGTTTTGAAGCATAGATTTTTATATTTGTCTCACACATATTATGTATAATTATATAATATACATTTCATTTTGATAAATAATTTAGCTTGATACATATAAGAGGTGCATATTCCATGCATGTGCACTAAAAATTTCAAAATCTACCAATTATATATCTAGATTACTATCACTAAGAAGCACTATTTTACACCAAAAAGTATTGTTATCAAAACTTTTTTGTCTTTTATAGTTAGTTCTCTTCATAGGTTGAATTTATTAAATCATTAAACCTCAATACATATATAGGTTGGGTTGATTAAATCACCTACACTCACCATATTTATAAAATGAGTTTATTAAATCACTCAGCCTCACTATATTATGCTCAAAATTGAGTTGGGCAATTAAGATTTAGTGATCTAATGGTTGTGTTAAAACTCATCCTTACACAAGATTGGAATAATACCTTCAAATATATGTCTTAAAATATCCAAGGTTTAGGTTTAAACCTCTCTCAGCTTCAATGATTCATATGGAAACATATTTACTAAGAAAATATAAAATGGGAGGCATGGTTGCATTGAAACATAAATATACTCCTTGTTTTCTCTCTTTATTTTCAATTATTTCAAAATTTAGATTATATGAATTGATTTATACTATAAAATACTCTTGGTTATAGGTCATACACAACTAAAATAATAAAAATGGGGTAAAATAAAGGTAAGGTGTGTTATACACACCTAGGTGTTCATTTATTTACTTTGACCTAGTAATTTCATCCTTATGCATTATTAGATTTTAGGAAGGGAGGGGGGATGTAGATATTAAAATTGAATATTTATAGAATCTCATTATTTTACATATGAAAAACACTAATCAAGGACCTACCCTTTAGTTTTTGACCTTTTCTCAACCAAAATTTTCACATGCTCCATCTCAATGTGCCTAGATAATTATCTTATAGTCTAACCCATATCAATCTAATGATGTAGACAACCTACACACTATATAAATCTATAAAATTAATATATCATTCACTAATAGTTATAGATCCATACATGTACTCTAGATTTATAAACACTTTCATCCATAGAGGGAGATTATCATCAATTTTATTGTCCAATACTTAAAATTCATCCAAATTACAAATTATTTTAAACCTATGGGTTGTATTATTTATCTCATTAAACAATACCATGAGATATTTTCAAAATGTGTGATATAAAAACAAGTCTAATACTTCTCATTATTCCTCTATTAAATACCAATAAAACACCTACCAAGGCTCTTTTAATCAATCACACTATTCCTTATTCATCCCTATTTTTTTATCCACCATGGGAGTAGTCATAAAAAAGGTCTAAATCCTACAAAAAGCATACCATGAGTGGTATTTATCAATTTAAAAGCTAGATCATTTCATGCATCTGAATATAACATATTACACCATTGTTCACACACACACCCATACATAGGGGAGAACTACGTAAGTTTGATGCCATCCTTAGAGTATTGGATATGTAGGAATCACTCAATGATAGAAGGGTCTTTGATGTCATCTCGACACTGTAATCCTGGTAACCCATTTTTGGATAACACATCCCAAGGATGAAGGGTGAAGATATGGGGTTTGAGACATAATTAGATACATAAAACATGTGTTCTAAATGTAAATACATCAATATAAATGTGATAGATAACCATTACCAACAAATTTAATCACAATCCAGCACATATTTCATACTAGACACTAGAATCAAAACATTGACAATATCATGAATGATAGTATCTGTGGATCTAGAAACATCAATTTATAAAATCTTAAAATTTTGTTACTAGAATCATAATCATTCATACTCATTATGTATAGCTTAGATCCTCCTGTCAATTATAAATCTAGATAGGTATTATTTATCCTTGGTATTGAAATCCATAGAGAACATTTAAAATTTGCTATTTTCTATATTTATCATATCGCAGTCTTTTAATTTAGAATATTCATTTCTCTTGATTAATTAATAAATTGGCCTACTTGAGAATAGTTTTACTCAACCTTGTGTATAGGTTGATCTATCCTTCTAATTATTAAGACCATACATATTTATAAAGGTACAAATATAATGATGCATAAGCATTTAGCTACATTCAAATGGCATTAAATTGTTCAATATTCCCAAGGAGATTAAAAACTACTAATTCAAATAAAGTATGAGATATATTTTATACTGCATATGAATAAAGTGATAAGGTAAATTTGGTTAAGATAAAACTATTAAGGAGAGGTTTTAAAACCCTATAAATGAGGGAGTTTGAGTTTATTGATGACTCTTTTAAATAGAACTATGAGCATAGTTAGTCATATAAAGACCAATGGATATGCTATTAAGGATAATAGGATAATAGATAAGATCCTAAGGATTATGCCTATGATGTTAGATCATATTATGGTAGAAATAGGAAAATCCAATCACTTTAAATAGTTTATTATTTACGAGTTGATGGGTTCATTGAAAAAAATCAACATATGTTGAATAAGAAAACAAAATATTATCTTTAACAAGCCTTCAAAAACAATGTTAATGTGAGAAATAAGGAGATAAGATTTGATAATAGAGGAATAGAAAGATTCAAAAATAACTAAGAAGGAGGAAGACACACCCATTCAAAATCTCAAGGAAGCAAAAGCTAAAGGATCAAAAACACTTATGAACTTGAGTTTTCACAAGGGTATATAAAATCTAATGTAAAAAAATATGGATATCATTCAAGTGAATGTAAAAAAGATGAATATGACATGAATATAAATTTTCAAACTTTTATAAAGGAAAGGAACCTAAAAATGATATGAATGAAAAATGGGGAAATTGTTTTATCCATTGAAACATATATGAGTAAAGCAATAGTGAAGTATGGTATTTATATAGTGGTTGTAATAAACATATGAGTGGGAAAAATGAAATGTTTAATATAGATGAATCTATAAAATTTGAATTTAAAATGGGACAAAATGATAAATTTCACATTATGGGAAAAGGTAGTATATCCATTCGCACCGATCAAGGTGACAAGAAGTAGATTCAAGACATCTACTATGTCCTAAGGTTGAATAATAATCTCATAAATATTTGGAAATTAGTCTAAAATGGATATAGACTTAAATTTGAGGATGGAGAATGTATAATATTTGATATAAATGATAAAAATAGGAAAATAATTTGTTTTTAGATTATAAAAAATAAAATGTTTTCATTGGGAATGAAAAATGAGTAGTTTACAACATTTAAAATAGTTGTATTTGATCAATCTAATTGTTGAACCTCACATATGGTTATTTGATAGTTCATTACCTAAATACTATTTAGAATAATTAAATTGTAAGACAAAAACATATAGTTGAATAATACAATAAATATTTTGAGGGATACATATTAGGGAAACAACACATAAATAATTTTTCCTTAGGTAAGGTAGAGATAGTAAAATATTCAATTGAGTTGATTCATTCAAATTTGTGTGGTCCCTGAAAACCCTCTCTCTATCAAAAAATGAATATGTCATAAAATTCATTTATGATTTCAGTATAAAGACATGGTTCTAATTTTTAAATTAAAAAAATGAGGCATTTTATATCTACAAGTAATTCAAGGCCATGGTTGAAAATTAGGGTGGTAACTCTATAAAGATCCCAAGAATAAATAGATGAGGAGAATAATTTCAAATCAATTTCTAAACATTTTTAATGATAACGGGATCAATAAATAGTTTTTAAAAAGGTACAAAACACAAAAAATGGTGAAACATAGAGTAAAAATATAATTATTTAAGAGATGGCAAGAAGGATAAGGTGTGGCTTGAAATTATCCTTCACCATATTCCAATTCAATAATAATAAATGATTCATCATCTTATAATCAACACACATGAAAAACAAAGAGATTGAAAGAGATATATTAGAAATCAATGTACAAATATGATGATAATGAAGATATTAATTTTTCTTTGTTTTTATAGCTAATCATGTATAATTTAAAGAAGAAATTAAATTAAAAAAAGGTGTGAGTCCATGGATGAGGAAATGAAAGAAATTGAGAATAATTATACATGGAATTTAGTAAACCTTATATTAGTAAAGTAGGCCATTAGTGTCAAGTGGTTTTAAAAAAACAAAAACAATAATAGAAGGAAATATTAAGAGACATAAGATAAGGTTGATTTTCATAGGGTAAAATTAAAAACCTGGATGAAACTATAATGGAACATTTACTCCTACAAAAAATCTAGAAACTATGGTAACTATCATAACAATAAATACTCTAAATAAATGGAAGGTGCATCAAATGGATTTTAAATTAGCCTTTCTAAATAGATTACTAGAAGAATAAGTGTACATGTCATAACCACCTATATATGAGTTTTAAATTAATGATAATAAGGTGCATGATATAAATAAAGAACTTTAAGGGCTTAATAAAGCATCAAGGGTATGGAAAAATTGCATAAAATGATATTTTCTTAGCAATGGTTTAGTAAGAGTAGTAGTGAACCAAATATCTATATCAAGGCACGTAATGAAGTTGAAATTTTGATTTTTGCTTTTTATGTAAATGATTTAATCTTTATTAAAAATGAGAATAACTCCTAGAATAATTCAAAACAAAATTGAGATGAAAAAATTAGGACTATTGAAGTATTTTCTTTGCATTGAGGTTAAATAGATGGATGATGGTATTTTTATATTTCAATCCAAGTATGTAAATTAAATTATAGAGATATTTATAATTTTTAATATCAAACAAACATTATCACCTATAGAGTTTAAAATTAAGAAAATAATATTGCAATAGTAATGTGGATATAACACTATATAAGAGATTGGTAAGAAGTTTAATGTATTTGACTACAAGACTTGATATCATGTATGTAGTTAGTTTTATTTTAATATATATGGAGACTTCAAAATAGACATAATAGAAATTAGGAAAATGGATCTTGATAAATTTTAGTGGCATAAGAGGCCATGGAATTTTATATACTACATCACATGATTTTGAGTTAGTTATATATATAAATATTTACTGAGAAGTATGATAGAAAGATTGCATCTAGATATGTACACTATCAAAAAAGGGTCCATTTCATTGGATTCAAATAATTAACCCATTTTTTCACTCATCATGGTTAAATCCTACTACATAACGTCAAACTCAGTAGCATGTCAAGCTATTTGGTAAAAAAGAATCATATCATATTTGAATTAAAAAAATAATCAACAAAAATATTTTGTGATAATTTTCCTTCCATTTTTCAATCAAGGAATACATTTTTACATTGGAGGAGAAATAACATAGAAATTAGGTATGACTTCATAATATAAGTAGTTGAAACCAAATATATTGAACTTTATTTTTGTAAGTTAGAGTAGCAGCTCGGTGTTACTTTCACTAAAACACTATCAAAATATAATTTTAACAACTTAAATACAATATGGGTGCCATGAATGAAATAATAATATATTTGGAGTGTTTATTCATACATATCCCAACTGAATACACAATAATTCATGAGTCACATAGGAGGCTCACACATCAATACATAGTAGTTTCTGAGTCACATAGGTAGCTCTTGAATCAATACACAATAAATCTTGTGTCACATAGGTTTATCCTAAGTCACATATGTATCTCTAAAGTCAATACAATGCAAATATCAAGTCACACATGTAGTTATAAATCCAATACAATGTATCTCTTAAGTCACATAGGAAACTCTTGATTCATAAAGGAAGCTCATGAGTGTTTGCACATCAAATCCAAAGTATTTCACATGTATAAAAAGAATTTGTTAGAACATGGTAATAATGTCAAGATTAAGGGGGAGTGTTAAAAAATTATATTGACCTACCTTCATTTAATGTCATATAATTTTGTAAGTTTATAATAGTTTTTGGATTAAAAAATATCACATCCATATATAAAAATAAATACTATACAGATGTAGGTTAGTAAAATGACAATAAAGAGTATCAGTTTAAATTTGAAAAATGTAAATAATAAAAGGAGCATGAATAATTAATACAATAATTTGGATGAAAAATAATAGAACAACATTTAAATAAATAGAATGCATAGAGTAGAGTGTGGGTGCATAATACAAAATATAGAATAACATCCATAACATGTTATAAACATAATTTTTTGAAGTAAAAATAGAGTATAAAAAGAAGAACTAGTAGAACAAAGTACCTATAGTAGAACAAAGTATCTGTAATAGAATAATAAAATATAAAAGAACAATAAGGTAAAACAACTATATTTTTTAAATAAAAGATTTTAAACAATACTATTACTATAATTAATATATATTATATTTATGTGTATTTATGGTTTTTTTCAATTGCATTAGTTATATATATATAACTAATGCAAGTGAAAAAAATCATAAATACACATAATAATAATATATATTAATTATAGTAATAGTATTGTTTAAAATCTTTTATTTAAAAAATATAGTTGTTTTACCTTATTGTTCTTTTATATTTTATTATTCTATTACAGATACTTTGTTCTAAGTATATTAAACAAAATAAAACAACGTTTTTGAATTATTTCCCAACAAATTCCTATCAGAGCATAGTGTTTGCAAATTTAATAGACAACACACAAGACCTTAAATTTTCATGGGTAAAATTTAAAATCTTAGCCTCACAAAACATAACTCCATTATGAATACATTTTACCATAATTTTATCCTTAATACATTTTATATTATCTCTACTATAAGGTCTACTAACAAACCTTATTATGTGATCATCTAAGTGCATAATTAGATCATTCTATATAGTGTCAAAGTAATCTGAAAAAGCAATAGATTCAAATTTATTGACCTATACTCTATAGTTATTTGGATAAATTATATATGGAAATGTGTCTATTCACTAAAATAATAATCAAGCCTCTAGGACATATGGGAAATGTCTAGACCATCTGAGTCACTACCATCAATGACCAAATCCATAATCAAATACATTAATGAATCATGGTTGGGAAGTTTAAATCCCAAAACATCCATTTAATTTTTAAAAACCAAGTTTTTGAATCTCAATACAACCCTAAAAATAGTAATATTATTGGAATTAAAATACCATACCTATCTTATATAAATATATGTAAAAGACACAAACATATATCATTATCAAGTAACCTATATTATATTATATTTGTGATATAAATAGAAAAAACACATTCACTATGATATATATAGATATAATCTACATAAATTTATTTGTATAGATATGCTAATTTATCCTTACCAACAATGTTTCAACCTTAGGTGTATTGACCCATTCAATTAATCCCATGTCAACATTAAACACCTTGCATCCATGATTCAACCCTTACCATTGATACTTATCATGTTGTATTGGAATGACATTTTGATAATTTATATTTCCATAATAATTCTTTGGTTATGATTTTATATTATTGTCCATAATTCATACAATCAATCCAAATTTAATTAATTTTATATATCTTAGTTGTTTAAATTATTACTAACTAAATCATGTGTAATCCTTTAAAAATTTCAAACATTTTTCATGAGTATATAACTTATGTGGTTATATGGTAAAATTATTGAGTCATATCCAATATTGATCAATGTAAATATGAATATTTTTAGTCTTACTATAACACTTTGTCCACTCTCGCTCTCATTAAAACTCCTTAACCTTGGTGGGCCATGTTTATTAAGTAGAAAATCACTCTAATTAAAGGCAATATTGATTATTTTTAATTATTCTCTAATTCCTTTAGATATGTCTTTTTTATTTTGATAATTCAATGTGCAATAAATATTTTCTGATCTTATCATACATAAAAAATGTTTTAATTATTATATCCTTTACTTTAAATATAATAATGGTCAACTTATGTCCACGAGCTCATGTTTATGCCTCCATTATATAAAGGGGATGATTGTATGGAGAACAAAGTTAAACCATAAATAAAAGAAATAAATAACATATACAAAGGAAAAACAAAGAGCTCAAAACTTTTCTACGAAAAGGGTTATTCATTCCAAATTTATGCTCTATAGTAGCTGCACTTTTTATGCCACCAAAAACTCCATGAATATTTTATTTATTTTAAAAACTAAAACTAAAATATATATTCCCTAAATAGATAATATTTGCAATGAATATTTGGTGAATTAGTCTTGTGGCATTAATAATTTGCCTAAATTTTGAATATTGTTTGAGTATTCATATGAATAATATTAACTTCTCTTTTTGACATCCATAAAATGTCTTATCTTTGTATCTTATTTTGTGAGATATGAAACATTATCCATTTCTAGATTTGTATCTTCCTTGATTTTATCAACAATTTTATAAATATTTTCTAATTAATGTAAAATCTAATCTATTACTAAGCTTATTATTCTTATACCCATCCCTAACATGTGAAATGTATAATTAATTTATTCTCAATAGTATATGTATGCTAGTTAGATGACCAAAAAATATTGTGTATGTTATATGTTGAATGTGGTTGCTATAAGTTTCTAATATATAACCAGAAATATAATAACATTGAGTATAAGCAACCCATTATGGGTTTTATTCATCTAATCTTTTTTAATCCATTCACCCATGTCCTAAAATTCATTCACTATTAAAATATTTCACATTAATATTATAAAAAAAATAAGATGAGGAAAATTTCACGTGCCTCACAAAAAAAGGGATTTAAAGGTTTCCCTATCTATAAATATATTTTGATTTACTAATCTATAAAAAACTTAAACTATTAAATTAATACATTTAAATGTGTTTCATACTATTTTATTTGATAACTAAACACCTGTCAATATAAAATTATGGGGTAACTTTGGAACCCCTTAATTGATCACATCAAAAGGAAATTAGTAGGAAGGGAAGGACACCTCCTCACCTAGGCAAAGAAATACCAATTCCTTAAGGCATATATTTAGAGCCTTCAAATAAATCAAAAGTTTGTCTTTAAGATGACATCAAATATTGCATCCAAAATTGAACAAATCCAAGAAAAACTCCTGTGGAGAGGCACTCAAGAAATATTCAGATTCAATTTGGTTACATGGGAAAAAGTCTATCTCCCAAAAGCTAATGGAGGCCTCAACCTAAGAAACATAAAATCCATGAATAGAGCCCTATTGGAAAAAATGGGCTAGTGCATAAAGAATGGTGAATGGATAATAATATTAAAGGATAAATACTTGGAAGGGGTGGAAGAGGATGACTTCCTATGGGAAGAAGGCCATGTTGATAGGTCAACTTTCTAAAAAGTGATCTAGTTCTTAATACTAGATTTTTGTAGTCATTAAATTATAAGATGATCATTTTCATGATGACAAGCTCATCAAGATTTTTTTGGTGAATTTCATAGTTTTAAAAATGGAGTATGTTTGCACTAAATATCACATTGAATAAGACAAAAAAATGATTGAGATAAAACCTCCAATAAGACTATAAAAAGTGGTGAATGGAGAGTGGATCACATGGTGGGTCCTCAAGCCACCATGTGGCTTGGCACCATATTATTCATCCATAAGATTAAAAAATTTAGAAACCAAGGTCCATGTTATAATATATACCCGAGTTGATTAGCAAGACAAGTTGCAATGCAGACTTGAGTTAGGATAGAGATCCCAATTTCCAATTGGGACTGAGGTGGGATGATGATCGAGTTGAGATGCTAGCTCAAGATGGAGGTGAGTTAGGATGGAGACCTAAATTGGGGTGTAAATCCCAATGGAGCCAAGTTGGGATGTCAACCTAGATGGGATCAAAGTTAACACAAACTGGGTTCAAGATTTACCTGGATGGAAACCTGAATGGGAATTTGATGGTTTAAGACTATATTTTACCCTAGATGGATAAGCCTAAGTCTACCAACATAAAATAAAATGTCACTAATGCACATAACATTCATGTGTTGCCATAGAGTTTCCATAAAATACCATAAGTTTCCATGATGGGATCAACCAACATAGAATGGGTCAGGATTCAACATGACCAAGGGTTATATAGATATATACACCATGGTTTTCAACTTTTACATGATTGGGAAAGCATCTAATGTGGCCCGAAGAATATGTAGTAGTGGTGATGGGAGTTTATTTAAAGATTCAAGTTGGAGAACCCATAGTGAATGTGGGATAAAAGACTTATCGACATACCCAAATAAACCTTCCAATGCTATATTAAAATTGATGGTGATTGACCCATGAGCCATGTGGGATTAAACACATCATTGATGGGATTAAAATATTTTATAAATAGGCTAAAAATATAATGCTTTTATCATCACACCTGTTAATGCAATCAATATATAAAGTTCTTGATATAGTATTTGAAGATAGAAGTTTGAAGGATTTGAAAGCATGGAGTTAAGGGATTTGAACCCTTGATGTTCAAGTAAAATTAAAAGTCACCAGCTGCTATAAAATGTGAGATATAATTAATATGAAATGATTGATGTTGTATTTGAAATACAATGGAAGAGCTAGTAGCCATTATAAAGACTAAGAGTTAAGGAGCTTGTAGAGCTTGTGAAGGGTTCTCAGTTTAGAATTGGGAAAAAGTCCAAAAAGAGACTTATATTATTTTTTCCCAGTGAACAAATTTTTAGTTTTTCATTTTTCATTTTACCAAAAATTGTAAGTACATTTTAAACATTTTTCCTAATTTATTAGTTGATATAGGACCTAGAAATGTTGGCCATAATGCCGATCTCCATTATCAATTGGTTGTTGAATTTGTTGATTCCTTTTGATAAATTATTGTTAAAATTTAATTAGTATTTCAAATATATTTTTATTCCATAAGATATTTAAAAGAAAAAATATATATATTATGCAAGCGTAATATTGCTTAAGTTTATGGATTAGAAAGCCATAACCAGTTGCAAGGATCTCTTGAAGATTGACATAATATGGAAAATTGGTAATGGAGATAAAATTGATTTTTGGGAAGATGTCTACATATCCCCCACCCCCTATCTACCTAAAGGACTTGGGCCTGGTGGTATAGAAAACTTAAGCAAAGATGGGGCTTCAAGATAAAGGATCACTAGGAAATTAAGTGAGGACTAAAGTGTTGGAAAACACTCCCTAGTGAAGATATAAGAATAGAATAATATCAGGCCATTTAGAAGCTCAACCTTGTTTTAGGATAGGTCTAAATCCCTTCTATTCAAGAATATGATAACTTAATTTTGGGTAGAAGACAATGGCTCATACTCAATGCCCTCAGGACATGCCATCAGCCTCAATTTGGAATGCAATTAGAATCTCTAGAAAAATTATTGCATAAAATACCTAACTCCCAAATTTAATTTCTTATTTTGTCTTGTAACAGAGAATAAAATTCTAACTATTGATAACTTAGCCAAAAGGGGATTGATCATACCCAATAGGTACCCAATCTATAGAAGAGTGGAAGGCTCTATTCACCATCTTTTTTTAGAATGTCCCATTAGTCTGACCCTACTTAATTGGTTATTAAATTACCTTGGCATGACTTGGGTAACACCAAACAACATCTTAAACTCAAAAATGTTAAAAGGGAAGTTAAAAAGTGGAATAAGCATAGTTTTGGAAATATCTTTAAGAACAAGACTGCTATTAAGGAGGAAATTCTTAAAATTCAGGAAAAAATTCAGAAGGATGGATATACTACTGATCTCCTTATTGAAGAAAATGAGAAGTTGGATCAATGTCAAGATATTATCACTAAAGAAGAAATATATTGGAGACAAAGATCTAGGTTGTTATGGTTGAATGAAGGAGACAAAAACACAAAAATTTTCCATCTATCGACTCTAAAGCATAGAGCTAAAATTCATATATCATACCTTAAAAAGGGAGATTGGAATATTATAGAGGAAAAGGATATTAAAGAGGAAATGGATCTTTTTTTCTCATCCCTTATGAAAGTGGATCCTAATATTAATATAGATAATCAGGCTGAAATCCTAAGAGTGATTCCTCAATTGGTTTCGAAGGAATAGAATAAAATGTTAAGTTTAATTCCAAAGGATGATGAAATATTCAAAGCTGTCTGTTCTTTAGGAGGAGATAAAGTTCTTGGACCTAATGGATTTACCATGTTCTTCTTTCAAAAACTTTGGAAATTTGTTGGGAAAGATGTAAATGATGCTATGAAGGAATTCTTTCGAGCTAAATAGATGCTTAAGGAAGTTAATTCCACCTTTTTGTGTTTGATTCCTAAAAATATTGGTGCTAATTCTCCTGATCAGTTTAGACCGATTAGTCTCTGTAACTCTTTCTATAAGATCATTTCCAAAGTCCTTACTTCCAAACTAATTCAAGTGATTCCTCTGATAATTGCTGATCAGTAAAATGGTTTTATCCTAGGTAGACAAAATCTCAACTCTATTATCACAGCTCATGAGAATATTCACTCATTGTCTTGTTCTAACAATCAGGGATTTATAATGAAAGTTGATATTGCTAAAGCCTATGACAGGGTTAACTGGTTATTCCTTTCAAATAGTCTCTTAGCTTTTAATTTTGACAAAAAAGTGGTTGGTACTATATATCAATTGATTTCTACTTCCTCTATTATTGTATTGGTATATGGAAGTTCATCCCACTTCTTTAATCCATCACGGGGATTGAGACAAGGGGATCCTTTATCCCCCATCCTTTTTGTAATTATGGATAATTGCTTGGGAAGATATATAGGGGATTTGGTCCATAAAGGTTTATTCAAGGGTTTAAAACCATCTTCCAATCCTCTAATTTGTTCTCATGGACAATTTGTTGATGATACTATCTTTATGGGTACAGTAGAAGTCAAGGAAGCAAGAAATTTGAAGCAAGCTATAAATTTATATTGTTTTGCTTCTGGTTAATTGATTAACTGGAATAAAAGTGCAGTGTTCTTTATTAACACCCCTATCTAGAGAAAAAATAAAATTGCTAAAATTCTTGAATGTTCTATAGGATCTTTCCCCTCTTCTTATTTGGGTTTGCCTCTTGGTCTGAAAGTCCCTGATGCATTCTGGGAGGATCTTATTAATAAGTTCAACAAGAAACTTGTGGGATGGAAAGGAAACCTCTTAAGTCAGGCAAGAAATTTAACTCTTCTCAAAACTTGTCTTCAAAGCATATCTACTTATGCTTTAAGTCTATTTAGAATTCGTAGTAAATATGCAGAGGCTATTGAAAAAATTCAAAGAAATTTCATATGGACTGGTACTGAGGAAAAAATAAGAATGCCCTTAATTTCTTGGGACAAAGTCTACAAACCTTTAAGGGAAGGGGGATTAGGAATTAGGAAAATTATAAGTATGAATAAAGCTCTTTTAGCCAAATTGGGATGGAGAGTTTATCATGAAAACAAAGAGTAGAGTACTATATGGAAACACAAGTACCTCTTCAATGCAAAATCCCTTCCTGATTTCTTTTCTTATCCTGATGTAATTTTTCCCTCTTCCATATGGGGGGCTATTCAGGGGACCAAAAAAACTTTAGAAAAAGGATGTTCCTGGAAAGTGGGGAATGGACTTAAGGTGAAATTCTAGTATGATGTATGGTTAAAGGATTATCCTTTGATGGAAGATTTCCAAGATAAGGATTTAGTTGATCGATGTAAGTAGAGATATGGTATTCTAGTGGGTCAATATTGGTAGAATAATTCATGGGTGCACTTAAATGATGTTAGTCAAGACTTCAGCAACATCCAATTATCTCTTAATGTTATTTCTCTTTATCCCTATCTGGAGGATAAGATTATTTGGCATGATGATCCTAGTGGACAATTTAAAGTCTCTACTATCTTTACTTAAAAGCAAAAGGGTAATCAACCTCTATGGTCTCAAGCATGGATGAAGAGGCTTATCCCTAAAATAAATATCTTCTTCTAGACATTACTTCAAAATAAAATCCTAACCCTAGACAATTTACAAAAGAGAGGAATAAATGTGGTTAACAGGTGTATCTTATGCAAAAGTGGATTTGAAGATAGAGATCATATGTTTTTGAACTGTCCCTACACTCAACAAGTATGGATAGAGATTCTTAATTTCTGGGGAATAGCATGGGCACATTAAAAAAGTGTGGATCTATCTTTTAAAAGTTGGTGTTGTCCCTCAAAAAATCTTGATATTATTTTTTTCTGGAAACTAACACTTCCTCATATATGGTGGGGGATATGGAAAGAAAAAAACAATAGAATTTTTAGAAGTGAAGAACTTCCAGGATGGGTGCTTGGCCAGAATATTATTAGAGTGATAAAGGAGAATTATAAATCACAAAGGGATTCTGATCAAACCTTTCAATTTGATAACCCCTTAGGATCTGAAAGGCCTAATCTAAAAATTGATAATCCAAGATTGAATGTGAATTGGAATGTCCCCCCTAAAGGATGGATCAAAGGAAATTTTGATGGGATAGCTAAAGGGAATCCAGGAAGAGCGGGATGTGGAGGAATTCTAAGAGATCATATGGGAAATGTAGTTGATGCCATTGCTATCCCAATTGGTAAATCGAATAGTCATATTGTTGAAGCTACTACAGCTCTATATACTATTAGACTAGCTGTTGAATTGGGATTTTCCAAATTATGGTTGGAAGGTGACTCGTTGAACATTGTAAACATCCTTAATAACAAAAACTCAAGTTCATGGTCTATTAAGGCTAATGTGATGGAAATTAAAGATTTAATTCTAATGTATGAAAAAGTGACCATTTCCCACACATATAGAGAAGCCAATGGAGTTGCTGACTAGATAACTAATCATGCTATCCAAATGGGGCAAAAGGTGAGATGGCATGATGCACTAAACAAGAATGTTGATCTCAAAGCACTTATCATTTATGACACCATTCATTCTAAAGAGGAAAAGATCTGCCAGGATTAGTAAATTAATGATTTGGAGGAGTGGACTTAAGGTGGATCGATTAAATTCATTAAAAAAGTAAATTCATGAGAACATAACATGGAATTTACATGTGCCAACATATTGGTGATTTCCAATTCTTGTAAAAAACAATTGGGTCCATTGTTTGCTGTACAAAATGAAGGGTGAACTAAGGAAGCAAGAGCCAAAAAACTATGAAGAATGGAAGGACATAAAGGATGTTTGGAAGATTCTTTAGAAAGGGAGAGTGGTAAGCTATATGGAGTGACTACATGGATCTAAACCCCATATTACGATGGCATTCTTCAAAAACTGGGTCAATGACAGAGTAACCCTCCATGGTGTTACTGTGAAGCTCATAGAGGAAATCATCACAAAAGTTACAGGGCTCCCCATAGATGGCATTAAATTCTATAAGCAGACTAGTATTTAAAATGTTGCTTATAAAAAATTCCTGAAAACAGATGCAGAAGAGAAATAGTTGGAAAAGAGTGGAGATTTCTTCGACTTGGAGCAGATAAAAGGAATCTAGAGAGATTTTCTTTCCTGCATTCATGAGTATTTCATCCTAGATGATAAAAGAAAAAGAGTTCATCAATTTCATTTTGTCTTTCTTAATCATTTTAGGCATTAAGACAAAATCTCCTTCCCTTTCTATTTGTGCTTTTCACTGCTCCAAAGTCTGTTTGCTCATAGAAAGAAGGAAACTCAACCAATTTTGCATGAAGGACTAATTCTTATTATAGAGGGCTACTACAAAAGCAATGCTATAGTTTCAAATCCTTATTCTGAAAAAAACAAGGATGCATAGGGTAAGAATAATGGAAAGGTGAAGGGGAAAGAAAAAGAAAAACCTAGACCCTCTAGTCTTAAAAAACAAAATGTTGAAGAGGAATCTGAGTGGGAAAGTTCAAAAAGTTTTGAGAAGAATGTTGTTGATGAAGAAGAAGGGACAAAAGCTGGGGATTTTAGTTCAAATTTGGAAGGGTATCAGGAAGATGAAGACAAAAGTGAGAAAGAAAATGAAGGGGAAAAAATAGAGGGTAATACAGAACATAATAATTCTAATCATGAAGACAATCAGAATGTGGTGGGGGGAAGTGTTAAAGAAACTAATAATTCAATTGATGATTTAGCTTTGATAAGAGAAAAGGAACATTTGGTTCTACTTTCCAATCTTGCCATGGAGATTGGAGAAAAAGAAAAGGATGAGCATGACCAACATAAAGACCCTACAGAGACAAAAGAGGAGAAAATGATGGAAATGGAGAATCAAATTGAAAAGGATGAGTCCTTTCCACAGGAGAATGTAGATGATAGGTGTGACACTCGCCAGAGGGATAATAAGATCTCCTTCATGAATTTAGCCAAATTCAAAGTGGATGCAATTTTCCAAGTTGATTCGTGGATGCATAAGGAAATGATAGAGCTGAAAAAGAAAGTTGAAATAATGCAACATAACCAGGAAGCTGATAGGATTAAAATCAATAATTTGGAGAAGCAAATGAGTGATATTCCAATTAAGCTTAAGGAATATGAGAATAATCTAAGAAGGCTCATTAAGGAAAGTAGAATGAAAATGGAGGAGGTTACTTCTAGCATATGTGTGGTAGCAGCTAACCTTGGAAAATGAGCTAATGAAGAAATAAAATCTCTGGAGGGGCCTAGTAAGAGGACTAGGCAGAGCTCGAGAAAGAAAGCATAGCAAGAAGCTGCTACTTTGGCTGCAACATCCATACAGGATACAACAATGGTTGGAAATGAGACTGTGAAGATGATCTTAGAACTTGAAGACTAAGGTCCTCTTTGTTTTTGTTCTGGTCCTATCTACTGGATGTTTTAACTAGTTCTGAAAGTTGGATCTTTATTTTTTAAACTTTTTTTGAGTTTCCAGGTCTATGTAATACCTGTGATCTTTCTTAAGGTTATAGGTTGTGGTTTTAGGTCCCTATAAAATCTGATTTTGATATTGTTTTACAGTTTGTTTTAGGTTTGTTATTCCTATTAGGCGTCTTCATATCATCTTTCTATCTTTGTTAGAGGGTTTCGGGGTCCCTTCAAAACCTACTTTTACCTTAATCTAAAACACCAAACAACATCCTAAACCTCATCATGTAATGGAATCCCCCTTGGAATTCACCTTCCCTGATCTTCCTTTGGCACCTTTCCCTCTTGTACCAATTTTTGTGCATATAGAAACTTTACAATCATGGCCTTTTCCTCAAAATAGGCACCATCTAAACAATGTCTTCTCCCTTATTTATCAGGTCATCTTAGAGAAGTTGAAATATTTCCTTCCTAGAGATAAATAACTTGCCCCCTTGGCCCTACTCATTCTAAAAAAATTGGGATCTCCAATAGGTCTTATGTTCTCCCTCAAAAGAGTTAATTCATAATCATAAAAAATGGAAGGATCCTCCAAATGGATGGGTGAAATTGAGTTTTTATGGGACTTCCAAGGGTAATGTGATGTATGAAGGACCCATGGGTATTCAAACAAACCACCTAGTTGAGGCCAAGGCAGCCCTCTAGGGCTTATAATTGGCATCAAGCATCAACCACAATAGGATCATTATTAAAGGAGACTCTTTGAACATCCTTAATACTTTAGAAGGAAAAATTACATGCTACCACACTATTAGGAACTTAATTGATGATGAGAATCACCTCCTAAAGGTATACCTCATTTCCAACTCATACACACCTACATGGATGGAAATGAGCTGCCTGACCTCCTCACTAACATTGGGGTCAATATCCACCTTTTAATAAACTATCATGATGAAGGTAGCTTCACCATAATGTCCTTAATGTCATCTATAATGAATTTACCAATGTATATTAAAACATTCATCCCTCTACATGTGTATGATATTAGCATGATGGGTAGATCTTAATCAAGCTAATTTTATAATCATTTCAAAAGAAGAGGTCTTAATTATTTTTAGGATCTCTTAGTAGGACTTTCTACCCATTTGAGTCCTACTCATAACTACTCCATCTAGAAGATTCATTTCTAATAGATTGACTCTACATTCTCATCCCCCGTAGGCGGTGATAGGGATAAACTTGAACTAATGTCTTGTAAGGGGGTCCATAAGCAAAAGAAAGTTTGGAAGAATCTCAAAAATGGGGGCCTCACAAAATTTATAGAATAGTTCACTGAGAATAGCATTGATATTGCCTGAGACTTCATGGTATATTTAACAAAGTTGAAGGTTTCTATATGTGACATTACTAGTAATGTCTCAAAGGAGTTAATTGGTAATGCCACCGGTATGTCATGGACTAGTGCCAAGGAATTCAAGGACCAGTCAAAAAATCAATATTCCCTACAATGTTTTTTCAAAACAAATGATTTCATGTAGATGGATAAGAAAAGGTTCCCATAGGCTAACCTCCCATGTTACTCATTATAAATTTGCCTTCAGATTATGTGATATATGATGTTGGAAGGTAACATACACTAATCTTCTCCCACCATTTTATACTTATAAATCATCTCATTGGGTATAAAATTAGTCTACAATATTTATTTTTTAAATCCCTTGAGAACATGGTTTTGCTTCACCAAGTAAATGATACCAATCCCATTCTACATCAAGGCTTGATCCTCCTCCTTATTAAGCAAGACCAAGACATTTGAGGCTAGAAGGGTCCCCCTAAGCGTTCCTCCTTTGGTGAGGACTCTCGAAAGTAGGATCCCACTAAGGAATCCCACCAACTTTCTCACCACACCCCCTAAAATAGCTTATCTTAGTACCCCCTAGATGATGCCCCTCTCAAATTATTGTTTATTCTGAAACAAAAATAAGTTAAGATAGGGACCCCTAAAAAATTAAACTATAAATGGAAGGACATGGTTATGGAGGAATTAGAAAGAAATAAATAGCTACTAGAAAATTTTAACATAAAGGTGCAATAGGCTGGCTTTAGCTTGGCCAAACTTATCTAAGATTGGAATTCATTACATAGACAAGCTGAAGTAAATGTCTAGGCATTTTTTCAATCTAAATAATCCATTTAGACCCCTAATTTATCTTCTCCCAAGGGTTTAAAATCCCCCCTAGGCTCTCCCAAAGGAGTCCCCCCCAAATATTCTCCATTATAGGTAAAAGGTAAGAAGCATCCCAAAATGATCCTCCCTAGCAAAGTGACTAAAGGAACCAAGAACTGTACTCAGGTCAAAGCTTTAAAGGACAATCCAACCATCTTGGTAAAGGACACTACTTAAGATGAATACCCTCAAAAATGACCATCCTCCTAGTTCTACTATGTTTTCTTATTTTTTGCTTCTATTCTAAGTACTATTTTTTTGCCTTTTGGTTTCTCTGCCCTTGTTGGCCTATTTAAACTTATTTAATGCACTCTTGTGGTTCTAGGTCCCTATAAAACTTGTATTTTACCACATCAAATTGAAAAATAAAAAATTACATATTTCATAACATCATTTATGGAAGAAAGATCATAAGTTAACTCATTAAAACCAACATAGATTACTAATGTGGAATAATATCCCATCATAGCAAAATTGTGGGTATGATGTCATAATTAGTTTAAGTATAAGGTACCTTAAATATAAATGAAAATATATTTAAACCATTACAATTATGTGAAGATAAAAATAATACCTTTTTTCATAGGATTTGTTCACCATCATAATATTATTAAATTCTTGGTTTTATCAAAAAGGGTGATTAAGCTTCTAACATCTCATTAATTTAGGCTCACATATTAAAATACATTAAAAATGTGTCAAAAACCTTCTCAAATGAGATTTAATATAATTTTTTATCCCTTAAGTTATACCCTCATATTACACACTATAAAATCTCACATAAATTTTATTTTAAGTCAGTATTGATTTTGAATATATGTTAACTAGTAAAAGTTAAGAAACATGTGTTAATGTAAAGGAATGAAACAATATAAAGAACATATAGATTAAAATATAATGGAATTATTATAGATATGATAATTCCATTTAGATACATTCCTTAAGATTATAATGAGAGATAATATATATTTATATTTACAGCACCTCTATTATTGCAATAGAATTCACTAAAAATAAAACCCTATTGAAACATATAAAATTTAATGTTAATCACATTGTGTTTAGCTCCAAAAAGACATACATTCATATTTATTCTCTAATGAACATACAATATGTGCTACTTTTGTATCCAAATATTTATCTACTCACTCTAGCTTGTCTTGGACAATTCTTTTGGTTCACTTTGGCCTATCTTGGAAAAATAATAATACCAAGTCTAGAATTTAAAATTTAGGGAAGGTGAAAAATCCCAACATGAACAATAATAATAATTAACTTTAATTTTGTCATGATAAGAAAGTTTGAAATAGTAGTATCAGTAGTAGATGTGATGGAATATATAATAGCTTGAGAATGAATATAATATATTTCATAATTTAGGACCTAACCAAAAGTATAACCACTTTTAAAAAATTTAAAACCTTGTCATTATTCTTATTTCGGATCTAAAGTTTGTTGACTCTTTCTTTGTATCAAATTTACACTTTCAACAGGTAATTTATTTTTACATAATGTTGTTTATATTATTTTTTAAATTAATCAAATAAAAATTTCATAGTAATTTATTAAATATAAGTGGCTCCCAAATCTCCCACCCATGGATTTTTAAAATATTCCAACTATCTAGTAGCTCATGTAAAACACTGATCACTGAGGCAAAGTGGATCTATGATTTTATAATAGAATTTCAAAAAATGGAAGGATCATCTTAGATCCTTTAGGTGATAATTTTTCAAGTGAAACATTAGATATTGATCTAATGTTGACTGGAATATATGAAGACATGGATCATATTTAGAAGATAATAGAAGTAAAAAGTTAAAATCTATGGTCCAACATTAATGAAAAATGGTAGAAGTTAGAACCTATCATATATGGAATAAAAATGTTAGAAGATGTAACCCAAAAATCCTTTGTATAATCTATACACTCAAAACCTCTAACCATGTCTAATATGTAACCCATCAGGCCTATATCATCAACCCTAACTATGATATTCAATGATGATGAGACTAAAGAAGTGATTAGTACATAGGATTTTGTTGATGTGGATTTTATTCACACTAGGGAAATTTATGAGGTATCTTATAAAATTTTAATATTGATGAATAAATATTAACTCTAAGGCATGGGTTTTAGGGTGTTAGGTTTTGTAAATAACTTGGTGGTAAAATGGCAGTGATTATAGTAGTTTTTTAACTCAAATGGTTTGAATGTGATGTGAGTCTAAACCTACTAGATATGGATATATTGATGATGAATCTAACCTAAGGTTGGAATGATCAAAATAACACACAAAATTAAATAAATGGGAGGGTATAATAGATGACTTTATGAGCCAGTTAGAGATGAGACCTTTCTAGACTAGATCTTGAACTAGGATTTAGATAAATAGTCAAAGAAACAATGCTTGTTGCAAGTTATTTTTATCATAAAGAAATTAAAAACTTATTAAGAGTCCAAGGAAATAATAATATATTAAACCCTAATGAACATAATCAAATATTTCTATGTTTATGAGATTGCAATGAACATATACATAGAGAGATTATGATTATTACAAATAAAACATTCAAATTATCTACTACACAATATGAATAACTATAAAAAATAATATTTATACATAACCAAAATACTAAAATAAAAAAATTATGAAACTTATTTAACGACTCACAAACTTGGAGAAAAATAATATTTTCACATCAAGAGAAATTATAGAATAATCCTTAGAATTTAATATTTATCTTAATAGAAAAAATTCTCCTCCCTTTGTAATCAGGAGGATACAATTATATATAATATTTATGATGGGATGATTCATTCTCTAATCATATTTTAAAATTAAAATTTCCAATTTTAGGACTCATGCATAGTATTCATCTACATGATACAAAATAAAATAGCTGGCCAGAGCTACATAGCTACAATATCAATATATACATGACCAAAATAGAAATAATATATGAGTGTTCATAATAATATAATACATGATATCTATATATATATATATATATATATATATATATATATATATATATATATTCATATTTAAATATGGTTACAACTTTGTAGTTATTGAATAAGGAGTTTGTTAACTTTTTTGGCAATTGAATTTCATGGAGGTACTATATATGAAGAGTTATCTATTACTGCTAATGAAAAACTAGTATATTGAGAAGGAAAAAGCACTATATGATGAAATGGCCTTTGAGGTTGAACTATTAATGTATATGTTGAATAATTAGTAGGCACTTTCTTGGTAGCCTCTTCAACAACCATAAAATTTTCAAATAATTCATAGGCAACCTCATATTCTTTATTTATAATATAAAAATTAAGCATAAAAGGTTTGAATATTTTAATAACTTCAGTAATCAACATTTGATGTTTAGTTTTAGAGGATTTCAATCCTACCCTAATTGCATATACTTTCATCACTTTATCCTTTGAAAATTTGATAAGATACAAAATTTACTCATTGGTTTTGTATATAGTGCCTTCCACCTCTACTTTGAAACTATTGGCAACTACATTTAAAAGTGAATAAAAATTGGGCTTATTTGTCATTTCACTATACAAGTTATTACACTAGTAAGCCTCACATATTTGAAAATATCTATGTCCTCCTTTACTTTTACCACTAGTTGGGTTTTCAAAACTTTCATCTAAGTGTGCCAATTGAAAGCACCATCTCTCTTCAAAATTATGTAGTTTAATGCCTAAGATACCTCCTATTTAGTTATCAAATTTAGGTGACTATATGTGTTATTTATTGTGCAGTGAACCAATAAGTTGAGTATTTTATCAAGTTATTTCAATTAGTTCCAAAGATTTAGTACTCTTCCCCATTTGGGCTGTGACTTTCCCCTATAAGTCCTGATCATCTTTAAAATGTCATAAAGCTTTGTGGCTATACTTTGTACATTGTATACAATATCTCAAATCTTGAATGATCTAATGTTGGATTAGTTTTTATATATCCTTACCCTTACTTATGTAAATTTCCTTTATCACCTTCCTTTTTGGGTCTAAAAAATCATAAAAGTCTTTTATATACTTTGTGGGATCATTTGGGATTTTATTTTATTTCTTATCCATGGTAAGTATATTTTCCCTCTATTGCAATCCTATCTCCTCCCTTTTCCTACTATCCACTCCTCTCCTCTTCATCACTTTTTGGATTATACCACTCTTTTTATTAAAATGGGTATTTATGATAGGAAATTTAATGAAGACCAATCCCATCATGTCCTTCTTCCTTTCTTGTGATTCCTTAACCTAGGTAGGCACAATGAGCTCTCCATGTTATTTTGGCTGAGTACTTTATAGGGTGGTGGAAGGTGGTATGAAACCTAGTGGGAGCATGTAATAACTATTTTGGATAGGGATTTGATGAAGTGGGGGAATAACCCTACTCCAATCAAAATAAATCATATGGGGTGTAGTCTCTACTACATATCTATTTTTACCTAAAGTTCTTATGATATACATTACAAAGGACTAAGTTGAGATTGACTAGGATATGGATAAATATAACTAGGTGGATGGATTTGGTAGATCTCAAGGATTGAATATGGATACATTGACCAAATATTCAAAATGGACCTTATTTTTAGGGTATTGAGGCCTATCCATCATTTAGGTAGTGGTTTACTGAACAAAATATTCTAAAGAATTAGATATTGGACCTAAAGAATAAAAAACTTATTACTCATCATGCTCAATATGAGAGTGAGGATATAATGATTGAGTTTATTTACAATACATATAAAATGATTCAAACAGAGAGATATATGTAATAGTTGGGCTAATGGATTGTAAAATAACTATTTGGGAATATTTAATAGCAACAAAAAAAGAGAGGTATGATAATACATTATTTAAATCCAACCTTTCCTCTTTATTGAGAATCTAATTACTTGAGCTGGTAGCTGATGTGTTATTGGAATAGATGATATTGAATTAGTGCCTTCAAGGTAGAGACTTAAATTTGAGGCTATATTTGCTTGAGTGAGGCCCAATTAGGAAATTATTTCCATGTGGACTATGAATCTACCTATAATGTCTGGTCTCCATGCTCCTTTCCATATTCCATTTCTTTATCCTTCTGAAATATCTATTTATACAAATTAATATTCATCTATTGTATTGAAGAAACCCATTTCCTCTTCAAGATCTATGTCTCTTTTATATACCCACTCCTTTTTAGTTTACCATCTTTTATCTTTTTCATCACTATATAAAAATTGGGCAAGCTTCACTTCATTTGTTCTTATGTTAGCTCTCTCCTTTCTCTCCTTTGATTTATCATGTAAATACCTCCTTTAGTAAATGGTAATTTGATATGTATATATTTTAGTTGCACAATTAGAGGTGAAACTAGGTGAGTCTTGAGATTCCTATAATAGGAGACTATGGATGGATTAGTATTCATAGGGACTTTCCCTTAAGTGGATGGAGTTGGGTATGAATTAATTTCAATAGTGGAAGGTGGAAGTAAATTAGAAATGGTAAGATTAGAAGGATATGTAGGGATTAGAATTGGAGAAAGCATGTTAGGAGAGGATGGGTGTGTTAAATTTGGAACCATGCAAGGAATTGATGTAAGATAACCTTATATAAATGTATGGAGACTTACATGATACACTATAGTTAATGGGGATAGTGGTGTCAAAGAAATTTTTTATACTTGTTAACTTAAAGGAGATGAATCTCTCATTACTATTGTAATATATTACACTATTATCATCAACTGAGGCACTGGTCATAACTTCATGACCTTATTTCTCAATTGGAGATGTACCTCCCCTTAATGTTCACTTCCCTTTGATAGGCTAACTTATATTTGTTTTGTGGATGATGAATAATCATGATTGGGTGATATTTGAGCATGTGGATAAGGCCACTGATGGCTTATATCTTTATTTTCTTACTGTACTATTTTATTGATCTGATCCCTTATGATGGAATAGTAGCATTGAATGTTTTTTGATACCACCATAGGCATTTTATGCAGTTGCATTCAAATATAAACCTCATAATAATTTTCAACATCCATAAAAATAGGATCATGCTCATAAATCTTTTTTTCATATGGAATATGGGATCCCTTCCTCATAAGGTCACTAAGGTACTACACTCACGTTAATCTTGGGATCCCAATATCTATATTGTGTCTAAATCAGTGCATAGTGGGTTATAATCTTCCCAACTAATTTGAGGTGCCTCTTTAGTGTGTATTAAATTTAAAAAATGTTTAGAGGAACCTTATGATAATATTATTGATTTTTGGTGGGTAGATCCTCATCCACAATGTTGTGAATTTAAAAGGCTATCTCTTGATCCATAAATTTATTATGAAAATAATGAGAGAGATTCAAAGGGGCAAACCTAGTTCCTTCTATCTTAATTACAATACAATCATGATAAATTTGGTAGTATCCCAACTTCATAATATTTTTCCTTATGTTTTATAAAATTTAGGGCATGGAAAACAAATAAATAGATTGGTATATAATTAGGTATACCTATTTTACAATTCTCTTAATTTATCTCTTGAACCTATAAACATGTACTAGAGATAAGTCATCATATATCTTGCTATTCATGTACTTTCTAGATTGTTCCCATGATACCCATAGCTTATATGTATTGTCCTCATAATGGCATCCATTACATATGACATCATGTAAAAATTTCTATCTAGTGGCCTTTCATAAAATTAAACATTTGGGCCTTGAGTCTGATACTAATGTCCTTTCCAAGTGCCATGACCTTATCAAAAGTTTAGAATTGTATCTAATAGGGACACCTACTCCTCCTGTACATAAGTAATACTAGAAAACATATATAACTTATTTAACAAGGCCATAGACATCCTAATGCATTACCTAAATTTGGTTATAGGAACCAAAGCAATAATGACTTGAATGTTTAATTTTTGTCCCTTAGCCATACACTATTTAAGTTTTCCCTCAATCATGTTATGATATATCTAGGTGTTGGCTATGACTTAATTTTAAGTAATTTTTAGAATTATGAGGCATAAATATTTCTCAAGAGTATCACCAAAAATATAAGTGACCATATTCATTCATATTCTTAGGTGTAATAGTCTCCGATAATAGTACTATTGAAGAATAAATCAAGAATTATATCAATTCATGACATTACCTCTAATTTCATGATTACATTGTGGAGGCCTATGGATTTTATTAAAAATAAATCATCCACATATCTCTTTTTGTCATCATCTATCTCATCTTGGAATAAAAGGATTATTCTAAGAACATTCATCAATGACATATGAAAGTGTGGAAATAAAGAAATGACAAAGCAATTTTACCTATCAAGGAGCAAACCAAAAATGAGACAATAATTTTAAAGTGAGAAACTGAACATATTAGAGAAAAACCCACATGATCTTATAATTAGGATTATCACCAAAATCTCCATAATTACAATCTAAAATCAAGAGAAAATTGGGAAGAAGAGATAGATATATGAGTTTATAATGAGGAAATGATAAGTGGAAGGATCGTTTATAGAGATAGAGTAAAATAATGGGAGTTATAAATAATCTCATGATTACCTTACAAGATTCTTTTTTATGTGCCATTTCTTTCCTCGTCTCTTAAAAACTATATGGAGGTGTGTGCCAAGCAAGGGAAGGGGTTATTTATGCAAGTAACTCCAAAATATTAAAGAGGAACAAAAATGTGAGTGAGACCTCATGGAATCTAGATTTATGTGAATTTATAATTCACTTAAACAAACTTCCATACACACAAAAAGTGAAATTAGGATAAAATAAATTATCCTAAATAAAGGGTAATCTTAACACTCCCCTTAAACTTTATTTATGGGTTTAAAAACAAAAAATAATGGAGGAAACATTAATAACTCTCCCCATTTATGAGAACCTCATTCAATCTTAAAATATTACAAAAAATTACAAAGTTTTATTTACATAATTTCTTAGTGAAAATATCAACCATTTATTCTTGAGTAGGATATAAAGATTCTTTTTTAATTATATTCAAGAATCATGATAAAAGTGATGTTGAATTTTAATGTTTTTGGACCATGCATGGAAAATTAGACTTTTTTCTAAGGAAATGGAACTTTTATTATCACCAAAAATTAGAGTATCTAAAGATTGAGGGTGGCCAAAAATATACAAGAATTATTCTAAGATAAGTAACTTCCTTGAAAGCATGATTACAATATTTATCCTCATCTTCCATGGAAGATAGGGATACAGTAGTCTAATTTTTACTATTACATGAATTTGTGATAGAACCTAAATTAAAATATTAACCACTTGTAGATCTAAGATCATTAAGATCACCAACCCAATTAAAAATGTGAATAACTTTCCAAATATAAATTACTATTCAAGGTATACTTAATGCCAAAAATTAGAGTACCTTTAATATAATGAATTTTTATTTTCTAAACTTATAAATGAGTAAATTTAGGTTTATAAATATAAAAATAAACCAATCCAATATAAAATTCAATATTAGAACAAGTTTGAGTAAGATAGTTTAAAATGCCTACTAATTGTCTATAGAGAGTTGGATCAATAGTTTCAGTTTCCGTCATTAATTAATTTAGTAACGATTTCAAAAGGGGTAGTAATAGGTTTAAATTATAACCTATTAAACATAGATACAAATTCATATGCATATTTAGATTGATAAATAGAAATTCTATCTTTTTCTTGCCAAACTTGAATGCCTAAAAAGTAATGTAAGTGACCCAAATAAATCATTTCAAAGATATTATTCAAAGAATTATTAGTGAAATAAACCATTTAAATATTAATATTGGTTATTATAAATTCATAAAAATATAAAACAATTATAACTATTCCAACTGGAGTATTTTTTATAAAAATATTAGGATTATTAGAATTATGAGTAAAGCCTTGAGATATGAAAATTTTATAGATTTTAGAGAACCACTCTCTAGGAAATTGTTTCAAACAATCAATAGATTTGTTTAACTTGAAAAAAACATATTAATTACCTTTTTTAATAATACCAAGGGGTTGAGACATGTAAATTTATTCATACAAGTCATCATTTAATAAAACACCCCTAACGTCCATTTGATAAACAAGCCAATTCATATGAGAAGATAGAGCTAAAACAACTTTAATTATGGGCATCTTAGCAACAGGTGCAAAGGTTTCATTATAGTCAATTCATTTAATTTGAGTAAAACGTCTATAAAATAATATATCTTTATATTTTTAAATTTGATTATCTAAATGGAACTTAGTTTTAAATAGCTATTTGTAACTTAAAAAATGATGACCTTTAGGGAAAGGGTATAAATCCCAAGTGTTATTTGAAATCAAAGATTTATATTCATCATGAATTGATTTTTATAAATAATGGTGACCTTGAGCTTGTTTTAGTTTTGTGCCATAATTATTGTTCATAAGTTTAGGAATAAAAGCATAATTATAAAATTGTTGCCCAGTTCTGAGTATATTTAAGATCTACATCAATTTCTAGAAGCTTCTATAGTAATCTTTCCCCACTTAGGCATAGCTTTAGGTAGAGCAAGACTATAAGAAGGATAAATAAAATTAGGAACAAAATAATTATACACCACATCATTATGATCATCAATTAATTCAAAAGGAAAAGAATCAAAAATTATGTCAAGAGAATTTGAATTAGATGCACAATCAAGTACACCATGTTCAACAATTCTACCATCCCTTTTAATCTTAGTTTTTTTAGTTTGAGGATCATACACCCTATAAGATTTATATTATTTATCATAACCAACAAAGATAAAAATGCCTTATTTATAATCTAACTTACTTCATTTTTCTATGGGAATATGAACAAATGCATAACAACCAAAAACACATAAATACTTTAAATTAGGTTTTCTACCACTTCAAGCTTATTTAGGTGTAATATTTGAAACAAATTTAGTGGGAGTATTATTGATTATATAGAAAACATAATACATAGTTTTATCCCAAATTTTATAATGTATATTTTTAGTATGCAACATATACTTAGCCATTTGAGAGATAGTCATGTGTTTACATTTATCAAAACCATTTTTCTCAAGTGTGTAAGAAATAGTTTTCTCAAGATTAATACCATGTTGATTATATTAAAAAAATCATTTTTAACATATTTATTTATATTTTTAGTTCATAATTTTTCAACAAAGGCATGAAACTCAATAAAAGCATCTAAAACATGGTCTTTAGTTTCCATGGGTAAATCCAAATTGCCTAGTGAAATCATCAACAAAAATTAAATCATAATTTTAATAATTAATAAAAGGATTTTACATATGGATTAAGAAATCTCTACAGACTAAATGAATCTTTTCATTACCATGCCACAATTGATTCTTAGTAAAATATTTGTAATGAATTTTACAAGGCATACAACCACTATAAACAAAATTAATGAGAGGAATTTCAATCAAACCTTGTACCATATTAATTTTATTCATAATAGATATACCTTGGTAATTAATATGTCCTAGTATTTCACCACAAGTTAACATCATTAAAAGTAAGTAAAGAATGAGAAAAGGAGGAAGAAGAGAATCTAGAAAACTTGAAAAAATTATCATTACCTAAAAAAGTAGTAACAACTACTTGAAAATCTTGGTATATTTAACATAAAAAGTATCATTAAATAATTATACTTTATAGTCATTTCTACATAATTGAGGAATAGAAAACAAATTCAATTTTAAATTAGTAATAAACAAAACATCATATAATTCATTATTAGGGATTTTAGCAGTTATTATGTATTCAACTTTGAAAGAAGCATAATTTGAAAGACTTAAATGATTGTTATAAAGATATATCTCCAAAGAATTAAAAAATTTACATTAGATGTTATATGTTGAATATCACCATAATTAATAATCCATTCAATAGGAGAAGCACATAAACCATAAGTAAAAAGAGATCTAGTATTAGACTTATATTTAGATTGAGTCTTAGTTTTACTAGTGCTAGCATTATCTTTGACCTAAAGCTTTCCATTTTTAATATAACATTGCTTATTAAATCATTGATCTTCATCATGAGTATTTTTTTCACAATAATTACACTCTAACTTTTTCTTAGGTTTAGAGTTAGATTTTTTTTATCTTTTTCATCATGTGTATTATTGGAATTAGTATATTATTTACCAATTTTATGTTGGTGTTTGGAAACAAAATCATTTTCATTAGTATTAAGACTACCAAATTAAATTAAATTTTATTCTTTTTGATGCAACAAAGTACAAAATAAATTAAACATCAATTGAACAGATAAAGTAGGAAAATCTAGTTATGAACGAACATTAATAATAAACTACTAAAAAGGTCAAGGCAAACATTTTTCATGATAATATGAATTGAATTCAAGTATGAAAGTTTAACATGTAAAACAATGTGCTTATAATACAAAGAGTGAACTTTAATAAATAAATCATCCATACTTATGAAGTCATTATACTTACAAATCAGATAGTTGATCTTGAATTTGAATTTTGTGAGATTCATTCACAACATAATAAATTGATTTATGATTAGACCATGTAGTATATGTAAGAATAAAAATTTAAATATGCACACAAAATTTTAGGGTCATGGCGATGCCAATTAATTTCAAGGCCTCATTGTTTTTTACTTGTCATTTATCTTGTACTTTGGTAGTGGTAGTTTTTTTATTAGTTTGGGATCTCTGCCATCTAGTATGCATACCAAGTGTATAAAAATTAATATTTATTGCATATATAATTTACATAAATGATAATTAATGGACATGAGTTTAGATATGGAAAAAACTTGAATCATTTTTCCATAGAATCTCACCTAATATTCAAAAATCAAATATGTAAGAAAATATCACTTAAAATAAAGGAGACGCAAAGGAGGGATAAGAAGGCCAAAAATGAAATTTAGTCAAAGTGTAAAATAAATATCAAAGAATAAATGGGAGCTAAAAAATGATTAATAATTACACAAAAGTTGGAAATAATAAGATGGCTATAAGAATCTTCTTAGTTGAAATGAAAAAGATTATACCAACGATTTTATAAGTTTTCATTCAGAATGAACTTAAGCCAAAAATTAATTGTAATTTTTTAATGGTAATCCCACACCAAAAAATTAATAATTTGAAATATTTGAATAGATTAAAAAATTGTATTTAACATATAACCATGTGGGTAAAACACTTATAAATTATAATAATAAAATGATGAAGTATTTTATTATTATTGGAAAGGATTAACTTGTGATATTTGAAATATATATGTGAATATAAAAATATAACTTTTAATGAAAGAAGGAAGCTTGAATTAAGAGGCCAAGTCATATGGCCTTGAAAAAACTTTTTTTTTTTTTTTTTGTTAAATATATAAAGTGGGGTTATCCATAGAGGAAAGAACATATTTGTTTTTTTTAAAAATTTGATTATAAATATAAAAAAGATAAATGTGATTAGATAATAAATAAAATATAACAACTTAATAATTAGATGAAAAATAAATGCATCTACCAAATAAAGGTGTTGAGTAGAGAAACAAGGTACTAAGCAGGAGTAACATAGATGGAAGGCTTAGAGGAACATATACCAATTTGGATACTAAATAGGAAAAAAAAATTGTATAGCTAAAAGAGGTAGAGAGGAGAAATTTTAGGTGAGAGGATAAGAATGTTGGGTGAAGAGAAAAATAGATAAATACCAAAAAAGGAGGATGGGCTACACAATTGGGAAATAGAGCAAGTCTCATTGCTATATTCAATGAAAATTCATGGATTGGTCTCAATCATGAGCTAAATCATTCATTGGCCTCACACTTTTTTGTATGTTTTGATTTCTGGATCAAATTCATGTAGTTTTACCATCTACTTTCATCTTCATTCACCGAAATCATTCTAGACAAGCATGATCTCGACATATTGGTTTGATACAATGGTATACATATTTTTCCTCAAAATTTAGTGCCTTAAATTTTTCATAGATTTGATCATTTCATGTATCTACTTATCTATCATTGAATACTTTAAATCTACATCTTTTAGATTAATACACATGAAGGTAATTAGATGTTCATTATCATCTAAATTTTGTGTGAGTAATGATCCTATAGTATGTTATGAAGAAAATGAATAAAGGAATAAATTATTATTGAAGTATAGTCTAATAAAAAATAGAGTTTGAAAAATGGTAGTTTTGATATCTTTAAAATCTTTCTTGGTTTTAGTTGTCCATTATATTTTAGCATATTGCTTCATCATGACATTAAATGGATTGACAATCTATATAAATCCATAAATAAATTTTCTTACAAATTTTATCTTACCAAAAATAGACTTCAATTATTTCTTGTTGTAAAGATGAGCTAGCTTGAAAGTCACTTGGATTCACTATGGGTCAATGGAAATCCCATATTTGGTAATGGCATGGCCTAATAACTTTCCTTTAGTAACTGAAAATATGTTCTTCTTTGGATTGATGGATGATCTATATATCATACATATATCAAATAACTTTTGTATATGATATACATGATTCATCTATATTCTTTTAAAAAACTATTAGGTCATTCATGTAGCTGATGATGCACTTGTTAATTAGTCTTTGAAGGGTAGAGTTCATAACTCATTGTATGTTTTATCCTACATATATTAGACCAAAAGGAATTTTTTAATATGAAAAAGTCCACCACTTGGTGGTGAAGGTGGTCTTAATTATATTTTATACTTCTACTAAAACTTGATTATATCTTTGGATCCATCTAGTAAGGACATCATTTTAGATCCACTAACCATTTTCATCACATCTTCCAAAGAGTGCAAAGGATAGTTAACCTATTTTTATTTTTTATTTAGATTTATAAATTCAACACATAGCCTAATTTCCACATTATTATTCAGTAAAATAGTGTGTGTCATGAACCTCAAGGCCAAGACCTTGAGGTCATTACATGTCTAAGTTATCACATCTTTATATTATATCAATAGACCTTTTAACTTTAGTTTTTGACTTTTGGTTCAACTCAAGCCAATGTTTACATATTGGGGATTATGATCCATTCCCATATTCTCTTTGATAAATTTAGATTTAGTGGTTTTATCCTATTTATGATTTTAAACCCATGAATCTATATTGAAAGCTTACTCTAGTGAGACCATCCCCATAAGACTGTGGTTCTCTTTCAGGTGTAAAATCCATCTTCCCCTAATTATTCTATATTCATAGGTTCAACATCATTTTCATCTATTATCTTGGATTCAAAGGATATATAACTATTAAAAAATTATATGATTTATTGATCATCGTCAAATACCTAAAATTTATCCAAGTTATCATGTATTGAGGGGGAAAGAACTAGATCCATAGAGAATTTATACATCTTAGATTCCTGGAGTGGTGCTAAGTTGGTATCAAAAGTTGATAGTGAGTCTGTTGTTTAATTTATTCCCTATGAATAACTCTGATGTTAAATAATTTGAAGGAATCAATAATATCCCAAGATATATGTTTGTATTTATTAAATTAATAAAGTTTGCATTGATAATTATTTTTGATCTAGTTGATAACAAGCCTTGAATCACTATAAAAATTCAACTTCTTAGCATTATGTTTCAATTCAAACTATAGACCAAGGATGAGATATTCATACTCAACTCAATAATTGGTGTAAGGAAATTTTAGTCTATACACCACCAGATATTACTTCCCATCTGGGTTGATCAAAGTTATATCAATATGAAAACCTTGATTTGATACATATCTATTGAAATGGAGAGTTTATAACTAAGACCTTTAAATCTTTGTTCACGAGGTTCTTGCTTTTAGTAAATACATGTACACCTACATGTAAGGATGTAATGTAAATCTTCTCATTATTGGCATTATACTTTGTGATTAAGTAATTCATATTTGGTTCTTGATCTACATAAATTTGATTGGAAACCCTTTTCAAAGGAAGTCACATGTGGAGAAGTCTATATCCATGTATCCATTCAGTTTCTTTGACCAATCATGACTTGGAAACAAGCTATAAAATTCAAGAATGTGCACATATAGAATGTTTACATACTATTGTACACATATATTAGAGGCAAGTTAAATGTGTGAATTAATTAACTCCCTAAAGCATGGTATATATGACTTATCTAGTTATAGGGCCACTCTTTTAGATTTATCTAGGATCAAACCCAATTTTTTGCATACAACTATGGCATCGCATTGGATGAGTCACTTGAGTTGACCAAATAATTATTCACATACTTTTTGAACATTTTTATGGTTAAGAGAAAAGGTGGTACCTTAGGCTTGTCCTTGTAAATGAATAGGTTTTTATGTGTAACTTTTAAGTTTTCAGTACATGATCTCCTAGTTAAGGGTTTGAGAAATAAATCTATTTGTTTAATCATATAATCTAGTTCATTAAGATTGATATTGGCCTTGATCCTTGTCATATATTTCAAAATATTATACGCTCCTTTACTCTATGTATTTTTACTTTGTAATTGTTCATTCCATTTTAGGAGGGGTGGATTATTACTTGCCTTAGGGTCTGAAGGAGTAGTGGTACTATTGTTTATAGGCATCAGAGTGGTAGTAGCTTGCTTATTCCCCATGTTTTAATTATTCCTCTACAAATATTAAAATGCATGGATTTCATCAGTATTATCTTTACGGTTCGTTCTCATATTCTAATGGGAATGGAAATTCATATTTTCCAAAGAATATTGTTATACTATAAGACCTAGAATAGTAGAAGAAGAATAATTTGGCCAATTTACAAATTCTCTTGTCTATCCATTTCCTTATAAAATATATCAAAGATAGTGAAAAACTCTATGTAATCTAGTTCATGATGTTGTGTTGTGTTTTGGACTTGACACCAATTAAGAAGTGTTGCTTCCAAGATGTTTATTTTAAGCATCTTATTAGGTGATTTTTGTTTTATGTTATTTTTGGATCTATTAAAAGGCACATTAGGTCTCTGATATGAAATTTTTTGACTAGTTTTATGCCCCATGGTGTTTCCCATCCATGTCTACATGCTTAAAAACTCATTTCTTAGCTTTTGTGCCATCTATTAGATGACATCCTATTTTATTTTTGTAGAATCAAAAGTATTACCTTTTATAGTAAAATTAATGAATGGTATCAAATACTAACTTTGAATTTGTTGATTAGATGTAAATAAATGATTTTTCAAAAAGTTAAGGTGGTGGGTAGGTGGAGCATGGGCTAAAGATAATTTTGTACTTAATTGGTTCTGATTCTAACCTACAATATTATGATTAGAATTTGGAATTGGGTTGAGGGATGTAAAATTGGGACCAATATTGAGTGGAGACAAAGATTGTGATTGAGGATACAACTTCTTGTCAATCTTAGTAGCTTTAGAATAGGCTAGTGGTAATGTATTAATATTAAATGCTCTATAGTGGAAAACAACCATCATAAAATCTAGACAATTCTTATAAATTTCAAGTGTTATTGTCTCATCATGTTTATAAGTAGCTTCTACTTGAGCATACATATTTTTAAATCTTATATTAAATGCTCTTATTGGCTAATTGGGTTCTCTCCTCATGATTGAAAAGTGTTAGTATAAAATTATTAGGCTAGTGACCTATCCAAATTTTGCCAGAAAGGTATTTTGACACTAATTAAAAGATGTAATTAAATTTTTTGGGACATCAAGGAACTTGTAATAATCATCATCTTGTAAGGTAAAAGGGAAAATTCTACATGCTACATCTTCATGGTTTACATTTAGTATCCCCAAATCAGTATTGAAAGTATTTATGTATTCATCATTCCTACCTCTCAAGGGAGAGAAGGAAATAATATAATTTTTAGGGTTTTTAGGTAAAGCATTCATGTCTCCATGGATGACAATGGTAGAACTAGTTAACCAAGCTAGGGATATCACATGTAGAGGAAGTCAGGATCTTCTATTCAAGTAATATGATTGGGCATGGGGTCCTTTTAATATGACTCTATTTAACCTAATGTTTATAAGGATTTTCAAAGGTTGGAATATCATGTAAATATATGAGGTATACCTTGTTAATATTTTGGTTATATCTAATATAACTCAAGTGATCTTCTCAAAGAAATGAAAAGGGCCCCTCCTAATGTTAAATAAATTAATATTGATCTAGGTTTGTGAACACCAAGGAATATTTTGAGTTATCCTATAATGTTTTAGGATCATTGAATAAATATTTACTCCAAGGTATGAGTTTTAGGGCATTGGGTTTTGTAAACAACATGATAGTAGAATAGAGGTGAGTAGATTAGTTGTTTACCTCAAATGGTTTAGATATAATGTGAGTCTAAATTTAATTAAGATGAAAGGATTGATGATGAATATAACCTAAGGTGTTTAGGACCAAAATAAAATCCCAAAATAAATAAAGGGTAGCGAATAAAAAAGGATTTGTGAATCAATTAAAGATGGGACCTTTCAAGACCAGATATTAAACTAAGGGTTAGACAAGTAATTGAAGATCCAATGCTTATTATAAGTTACTATTAGCACATAGAAAATCAAAAAAAAAATTATATTCCAATGAAATAATAATATATTTATCTCTAGTACACATAATTAAATTTTGTTGCATTTTTAAAATTCCAAATGCACATCTACAAAGGGAGATTATGATTATTACATATAAAACATTCAAATTAGATATTAAACAATATGAATAATTGTATCAAATAATACTTATACACAATCCAAATATTAAATACCAAAATTATGGAACTTTTTCAAAGACTCAAAGACTTAGAGAAGAAAAACTTTTGCACATCAAGATACATTGTAGAATAATCCTTCGAATTTTTTATTTATATTAAAACAAAAATTACCCTCCCTTTGGAATTATGAGGATACAAGTATATATAATATTTGGGAGGTTATACCTCATCCTCCAATCAAAGTATAAACTTATAATTTCTAATTTTAGGATTCACACAATATGTACGTACATGATACAAAATATAATAGCCTATCAAATCTACATAGTTATAATATAAATATATGCATACCCAAAAGAGAATAAAGATATAAGTCTTCATAAAAAGAGAATACATTAAAATATATGCATTCATATTTAAATATGGTTCCAAATTTGTAGTTACTTAAGAATAAGGATAATATGAACTTATCATAGAAATTAAAAATGATCGAGGTATTATAGGTGAAGAGCTAGCTATTATTACTGATGAAAAAATAGTAGAATGAGGAGGAACAAATTATGTATGATGACATAACCTTTGAGGTTGAACCATTAATTTAAATTATGGTTGATTAGTAGACATTGTCCTAATAACATCCTCGATAACCTTCATATTTTCAAATAATGCACAATAAACCTAGAATCTTTATTTATAATATCAAAGTTGAGCATAGAAGGTTTGAATATTTTACAAACATCACTCATCAACATTTCATGCCTATTTTCATATGCTTTGAATCCTACCCTATGTGCCTTTCCATTAGTTAATTTTTCCTTTTCAAAATTTATAATCTATGGAATTTCCTTGTTGGTTTTGTACTTGGTACCTTCCACCTCTATTTTGAAACTATCAAAAACTAATTTTAGAATCACATAAAAAAAATTATTACTTATAAATTGACCTAAAAAATTAATTATGCCATCAATAATCATATCTTTTAAAATCTCTATGGACTCATTTTATTGGATTATTATTTGGGTTGTCAAAAATTTCATCTAAGTGTGCCAATTAAGATCACCATCTCTCTTTAGAATTACATAATTTAAGGCCCAATTTACATCTTGTGCAATCATAAAATTCAAATGATTACATGTGTTATTTCTTGTGCATTGAAATAAGAAGTTCTATCTTTTCTCAAGTTTTTTAAAAAGGTTAAAACACTTTATTATGATTCCTTATTTGGGCTATGACTTTCCCATAGAAGTTTTGATCATCTTCAATATGTCATAGAGCTTGGTGGATGCACTTTATACATTTTTTACAATTTCCCTAGGAGCATAAATGATCTAATACTAGAGAAGTCTTTGTTTAGCATGCTCTTCAATTTTTTACATGTCCTTTATTGTTTCCCTTACTATGTATACATAATCATAGAAGTCATTTGTATACTCCATGGGGTAATTTAGGTTATTTTTTTATATTAGTTATGGGGAATATATTTTCCCTCTACTCTAATGTTACCATTATTGTGTTATTTTCCAATCCTCTCCTCTTCCTCACTCTTTGGATTTCACCAATATTTTTATCAAAGTGTTTACTTATTTTAGGGAATTATGTAAATCCTTATTATTTTTTTGTGAATCCTTAACCCAAGTAGGCACAATGAGCTCTCCCTATTATTTAGGATAAATAATTTTTGGGGTGATGGAAGGTGGTATGAACTTGGTGGGATAATGTATCACTTATTTGGATATGGATTTGAGGAAGTGGAGGAGTAATCCTAGTAAAATATGAATAAATCCTCTAGGGTGTATTCTCTACTACATATCTAGTCTGTCATGGAGATCTTATGATAGTGATTATGGAGGATTTCATTAGATTTTACTGGGATATCAATAACTATAATTGGGTGGATGAAATTAGTGGAGTTTGGGGATTGAGTGTGGATATAATGACCAAATAGTAAAAATTGGACCTTATTTTTAAGGTATTAAGACCTAGCTATTATTGAGGTAGTAGTGAAATGAATAAAATAATCTAAAGAATCAAAGACTAGACCTAAAGAATAAAAAATATATTTTTTACTATGCTAAATATGAGAATGAGTATACAATGATTGAGATTATTTGAAATACCTTTTCAAAGACTTAGATGGAGAGAGATATGTAATAGTTGGGCTAATGGATGGTAAATTAACCATTTGAGAATCTTCAATAGTAATACAATAAGAGAGGGATGGCACTAACTTATTTAAAGCATGGCATTCCTCTTTAGTGAGAATATATGTATTTGATATGGAATATAATTTATCTATTATAGCAGATAATATTGAATTAGTGGAATCAATGGATTTAGGGGAGAGACATAAATTTGAGGCTATAAATATTTGAATGAGGCATAAAGATGGAAATTATTTCCATGTGGACTATGCATATACATGTAATGTTTGGTCCTCAAGATTTATTATTTGATTTATTAATTAATATTCTCTCCATATTTTTGTGTCAAAAAAATTCCCTTAGTATATTATCTCAAAGAAATGTGTTTCCTCTTTAGGCTCTATGTCTGTTTCATAGACCCATCCTCTTCAGTTCCCTATATTTTATATTCTTTATCACTATCCAACACTAGGAATACCTCTACCTATTTTATTCTAATTTTAGGTTTTTCATTTCTCTCCTTTAGTTTCTCATGTAGAAGACCTCCTTTGGTAAGCAATCAATCAATAAGTCTTTTCTCTAGTGGCACATTTTGAGGTTAAACTAGATAAGTCTTGGGATTCTTCTTATAGGTGACCATGGATGTATTGAAAGTAATATGGACTTGCCATGAATTTGATGTAGTGTAAGGTATTGATGTATTGATGAAAGATAACCTTGTGAAAATTTGAGGAGATTACCTAATGAAATATAGTCAATGGTACTAGTGGTAACAAATAAAAAATTTCTAATCTTTGATCTATAGGAGATGAAGTTCTCATTACTATTCTAAGAGACTACATTGTTGTCATCAATTGAGGTGTTAGTAGTTCCTTTCAAAAAAAAGTATAAGTTATATATATTCCTCCCTCTGAGGGTCTCTTCCCTATAATGAGATAACTTTTATTTTTTGTGGGGAGGATGGTTGATCATGATTAGGTAATATTTAAGCATGTGGATGAGGCCATTGATGGCTTGCAATGTTATTTGCTTATTCCACTATTTTATTCTCTTAATCCCTTGTGATGAAATAATATTATTGGATGACTTGGGATATAATGATAGGAATTTTATGTTGAATCATCAATGTATATACCTTAGAATCATATACACCATTAATGAAAATAGGATCATGCTCATAACTCTTATGGCCATATGTAACATGGATTCCCTTCCTTATAAGGTCAGTGAGGTATTACCTCACTCTACCCTTGGGATAAAAATATATATAAAATGCCTAGATTATCCCATATTAGTTTGTATTACTCACAAATAAGTTGAGTTGATTCCTTAGTGTGTAAAAAATTTGACCAATGATAAGAGTAACCTTATGATAATATCCTTTATTTTTGGTAGCTAGGTCCTCATCCACACTTTTGTAAATTTAAAAGGCTATCTCCTAATTTATAAATTTATTTTAAAAATGAGGAAGATTAAAATAGGTATCCCTAGTTCCTTATACCCTAATTAAAATATAAAAATGATAAACTCAATAGTCTCCTATCTTCACAATAGTTTTCCTTATGTTCATTGAAAGCTAAGGCATGGAACACCAATTAATAGATTTGTATAACCTTGGGTATACCTATTTTGTAATTACATTAATTTATCTCATGAACCTATAACATATAATAGAGATAAGTCATCACAAACATTTTTTTTTAACCTACTCTACAGATGATTCCTAAGGATACGTGTAGTTTATATGCATTATCCCCATGATGGCATCCAATAAATATGATGTCATGTAAAAACTACCATGTATTAGCATTTCATCAAATTTGAGCATTTTTGCCTTGGCTATTAAATCGATGACATATCCACTGCCATGAAATTATAAAAATTTAGTATTATATTCATCAAGCACACCCACTTCTCATGTACATAAGTGATACTATTAACCCCATATAGCTTTTTTGACAAGGCCATAGCCATCCTAATGCCTTGACTAAATTTTGTATAGGAACTAATGAAACAATACATCAAGTGTTCAATTTATCTAAGGAATAATACCTCAAGTTTTCAATTCATCTCCATTAGCCATCCACTACTTGAAGTTTCTCTCAAATGTGTTATGATCTAGCCAGAAATTGGCTACAACCTAGTTATAAGTCATTCGAGCATTAGAAGGTGAAAAATTTCTCAAAATCATATCCAAAAATGTAAGTGACCACATTTCCTCAAAAGTATTAGGTGTAAATAATTATCTTTAATATTTCCATTGAAGAACAAATCATGAAGTAGGTCAATGTATGAAATTAACTCTAATTTTGTGGATCCATTGTGGAGGCCCATGTATTTTATTCATAATAAATCATACACATATCTATTTTTATAATAATCTATCTAATCTTGGATTGAATATGGATTGATGCTTTCAATTTCATCCTAGAGAAAAGAGTAATGGGTAAATAATAATACCTCCTATCAAAAACTATGTTGAGATACTTAGTTGCTCCTATGATTGAATATTAGGAAGGGGGATGGATAGATGAATTAGATGAATAATACATTACTACACTTTTGAATTCATCTTAAGATTTCAACTAAATATTTAAAAATTAGTTATCAAGAAATATAGGGATATTTTAGGCTTGATATCTTAAATTCATATTTAAAAACTTATATCTTGTTGATTAATGGAAAATTGATTTGATGTTCTCAATATTTTTCATATATTACTTAAAGGTTGAGACATAAATTGCTAGTTCATGTGAATTTGATGTAGCAACTAATTTTAATTTTATTTCTTGTTTTAATTTTAAATTGATAATTCAAGTTTGGTATATGTATCTTCTACCATTTTGTGGCTTTTAATTAATTTTGAATGTTTAGTTATCACTTCACGATAAGTGTCCATTTGTAGTTTATAAATATTTTAGTCTATCTATCAACTTAGACATAGGTACTTTGGCTATGACATTCTAATATTATGACACTTTTCCTAATCTCGTTTACTCAAATGGATTATATTTATAACTATGATTTGTATGTTTTATAATCTATGACTTAATAAAAAATTTGCACATGTTGTAATATTGGGGACTCAAGTTTATTTTAAATCCTAACTACATACCTCTTATAGGAGGTCTCCATGTTCATGAGATGGTGCCACAAGGAAAAATCTTAGGAGTCTAGATTTTTGAGGATTTTGACCTTGTACCTTAGAATGATAACCTATGGGTTTTCAAGATCACAACATGTGGGTGACCCTTGAGATCTTAGATCTTTGGAACACTTTTAGTTTTACTCTATCTTGGAAGGCTCTAGGATTCTAATATTACACCATGTGGGCATCTCTAAATGCCTTAAAGACTTTATAATTTTGATTTTGGTACATTCCTCTAATATTTTTTGGGATTATAAGATTAAAACAAGTGAGTTGTTGAGGGATATATTTGTGTTTATGTACCTTAATATATTTCATTCCCACCACTCTCTTTTTAGTGATTTTTTTCCATTAATTGTGAACATGGTATAGAACTATAATTGGCTTGTAAAACCTATTCAATATCTATATATATTTTATCTTAGGTTCTAATAATAATATCATATTTTTTATTTATTATATGTTTATTGATACCACATTTTTAGCATTCGAAATTAGAGAAAGGAAAAATAAAGGAATATTAAGGAGGATCCCATGCACTCTCACTCTATTTCATTTTCATTATCTACCAATTGGAATCCCAGTGTATATATTAGAGTTGTGTATTACTAATAATAGATAAAGGTGAATCAAGATGTTACATTAGACCATTTTGTATTGATTGCATTAAACCACATGAAATATTTATCTTTAAAACTTGGGTTCAACCCTAAAATGTTATATTTTAATGTATCAGTTCCATTTTTAGTGTTCAGTAGGAGCTTTATAATAATAATTTATTTAAATCATATCTACATTTAAATGATGTTTTTCATGACCAACAACATTAACTTGTATTAGAACACTTTTATGCGAGACTTTTGTTGTATTATCTCTAATAAAATTAGCAATACCATGTTTAACTAAACTAATACCACTTGTAAATCATCAACAATGTGTTCTACTCCATTTTGGTACCATTCAAGTCTAAAATCACTATCTATTATCCAAAACCACCTTCTTGGTCCTCAAAACTACATTTTAATATTTCCTTTGATTCATTTTACTCATAAAATAAATTTTGGTGAAACCGATGGTAATGGAAATATGTATGGTTTTCATTCAAAGTTATTAATTTTAAAATTTTGAATATAAATTTTAACCTTTATATGTTTGAAGTGACGCATAGGGAATTTGGTAACTTATCCTTCATCTAAAAATTATCCAAGAGGAGGTCTATAGTTAAAGTCACAAGACTAAAATTTAGTCAATATTTTGTTTATTCAAAAATAAAAATTAGGGAAAGAGACAAAAATGTGGGCTATTTATCCCATTTTATTCATTGAAAAAACTAGGAAAGATGTAATTTTTGTGTCCAAATTGAGAGGTGTGGAGCTTATTTTTTCCTTTGAAATTTTTATTTTTGAAAAATATTTTAAATTTCAAAGTAAATTGTAAAATTTCAATTTCCTAAAAAATTCAAACATTAAAATCATAAAACAATGCATATTATACAACTCATAATATTTGGTGAAAATAATGCACCTAGATTATGTTTATGGATAATGTTGTTGTACTTTTAGATATAACATATATATCCTAACAAAGGTGAAAAAGAACATATGCCATTCATCCATAAAAAAATCAATAACAAATAAGGTACAAATTTTTTATTAAACCATATCTCTAATACCCACTCACCATAATCATTTGAAATAAATCTAAAAATTGCAAACATTTGAGCATATAGGAATGTTACACCCATATACAAGGATTTCATCCAAAGAAGGTGTCATTGTTCATAGGAATAATTATCACATACTATATTTGTATGACATATAATTATCTCTCACATACATTAATGTCTCAGTCATGTACTAATGAGTATATATAAAGGATGAACTTATTCCACATACTAATTACTATATAGGAGGGGTACATATATTGATAGGTTTAGTATATTAGATTAAAAATATATAGAGAGGAATAAATTTTTAGAGTGATAAGTAACCAATCCATCTCAAATACTTTATTCACAACATGGTAAATAGTCCAAAATTATATCTTCCAAATCTATAGATCTTACATGGAGACAACTATGCTACATGGAAAACTAAAATCAAGACTTGTTTGGAATATAAGGACATGTAGTTGACAACTCATGTACCTAAAATGAAACATACACTAACCAAAACCTAAATTTTGATAGATCAAACAAAAAATAAAATATCATTGTCTTGATCAAAGTAAAATAAGAGGTATAACCTCATATCTGGGATGATAACATAGCCAGATCATATTACAAAAAATCAAAACAATATACGAGGCACATAATCAGAATATTATGCTCCATCTATAAATGCAATTACATAGTCTCAAAATCAAATAATATGAGATAGTTTAATCTTAGTCATGTTTCAACCTTAAGGTATTCAATCTTAGAATTGGGTGAACCCATGATAGATACCTCTTTTGTACCCATTATTGTAATAGGCCTACCATAATCCTAAAAAACTTATGTGACCATATTGAACATGATAGACCAAAAACTAAGATTTAAACAATTGTTGAACATGATACACAAAGAGGATTCCATTCACAATAGGGTAGATAATGAATACCATGAATTTGATTCTAATTTCAAGGATAAAAATAATTGTAATTTATTAAATATTTAAGAAAATCAATAAAATTTAAATAGATCACAAGGGTAATGAAAGAAGAAACTTTTCCTTGTTTATGGAAAAGGATATGACATCAAATATTTTTTGTATAATAGTTTGACATAGGGATCTTCAATTAAGAATACTAATCAATGTCAGTCATCTAAAAACCAAAAAATATCCCTTGGATAACACAAGTGAAACTATAAAAAGAAATAACAACATGAAGGAAACTTTACTAATTAAGAGGAAAAAAATCTGACAAGGATATCTTATATGTTACACAACAAAATGATGAACCAATCTCACCAAACTCTATTTGGTATATTAACTTTTGAGCCACATGATATATGACTATAATAAAGGATTGGTTTATTAGTTTACAACCTCCACCCACAAAAAACATGCTTCATTGGGTGTTGACATTTATTACCATGTCCAAGGAAATATTAATATAAAATTACCTCTTGGCAACTATGACTTCACTATCACAAGAGTTATATATGTTCTTAGACTCACTAATAATATTCTCTCAGTCAATCATTTGCTATATAATAATCTTAATGTTGAATAAAAGTGGCAATAGTGAGTGCCCAATTTGATATAAATAGATAAAACATCATTTTTACACATGCATCATATATGGGTAATATGTTTTAACTTTAATTTATTCCACACAACAATTATACACTAATTTTAAAGTATCAAACTCTGCTAACTTGTGGCACCATATATGGGCATGTTAGTTACTAATACTTGGTTTCACTTAGCAAAAATAATATGGTTAGAGGATTTCTATACTTGAAAAATAATAATGATTTATACTCCAATTCTCTAAAATGAAATAAACATTGATAACCATTCCCAAAGAATCCAAATAAATATACAAGCCCACTAGACCTAGTTCGTATTGATATTTGAATAAAATGAATAAAATATCCAATGAATATCAATTTTTTAAGATCTTTATTGATGAATATTATTGAAAAATGTGGATATATCTACTCAAGATAAAGGAACAATATTTTCAACCCTTCAAGGATCTTGTTAAAATAAAATTAGCCATAAAATAAAATGAATATGCTCAAATCAAGGGGGGATTAAATAATAATTCATTATCAACATATTTAAATGAATATGGCATTCCCCAAAAATTGAATTAACCTTATAGTCCAAAAAAATGGTGTTGTAGATAGACAAAACCCTAGTATTATGGAAATGGTGCATTATATGATTTAGGATGCCATTTTGACTAAAACATGTTCAAAAAAAATGATAGTATACTTGTTTAATAAGTCACCAATATTTATTCTTGATAACATGAGTCCACAAGAAGCATGGTTAAGCAATAAACCATCACTTACTAATCTTCATGTTTTTTAAATTATAGAACACATATTCATTCCCAAGAATAAAATAATGAAGTTGGAAAAAAATTCCACACATTTAATATTTATTGGGTATAATGAAGACTTGATGGGATACAAACTTGTGTATCAATAGACAAAATATCTTTATAATCGAAGATTTTTAGTTTAATGAAATAAGTGTTTTACATACATGCCACCAAAATTCACATAGATAAAATATAAAATATAAAATGTGTTTGTGTGTGTGTGTGTGTGTGTGTGTGTGTGTGTGTGTGTGTGTGTGTGTGTGTGTGTGTGTGTGTGTGTGTGTGTGTGTGTGTGTGTGTGTGTGTGTGTGTGTGTTTGCATGTGATATTTTAAATATTTATATCTTGGTGATATTAGATATGATTATTATGGTTATAATCAAAATCCATAACCCACAACTTAACATATGTCAAAGTGGTATACAAATTTGATTAGAGATAAAAAATTATATAGTGTTTCAAACACATCTACTTCCAGAATAATAAATAAAATCAAACAAAGAGAACTAGTCAATATGGCCCTAATGAGTATATTTTTGAATCAAATCATCCCACTTTTGTTTTAAAATATCTTATTCCAATACATTTTAAATAAGCCATGGAGGCTGATTATTGGTCCCTATTGAAGAACAATGCATCATTGCTTGTTGATATTACACTAATAAAAACCCAATTGTATACAAATGGATTTTTAAAATGAAGTAAAAGGTATATGGTATAATTTATCACAAATGAAAGGATTATATAAAATGGGCATGCTCAAAAGGAAGGCATTAATTATGAGGAGATTTTTTCTCGCAAGGCTGAGATCATGACTATTAGAATGATATTTGGAGATTTTTTCTCGCAAGGCCAAGATCAAGACTATCAGATTGATATTTGTTTTGTTTACATAATTTATATGTAAATTACATCAAATGGATGTGAAAAATTTCTTCTTTAAATATTTATCTTCAATAAGAAGTCTACATGACTCAATTAGAAGGTTTTGTCACACCAAATCAAGAAAAAAAAGGTGTGTAGATTTATGGAATCATTTTATGATCTAAAATAGTCATCTCAACAATGGTACATCAAAATTTATGAGCATATTATTCAAAAAAAATTTAATAAAAATCTTTATTATCCTAATCTCTAAGTTAATAAATAATAATGGGAACCGGTAATTATTGTAGTCTATGCCAATGATCTAGTAATCACTAGAATTTTAGTGAGTATGATTGATGTAATAAATAAAAATATAAAAATAATGTATGACATGATATATCTTGGACTATTCTGTTATTATATTTGATTGTATGTATGTAAAAAATAAGATCATATTTTTTTGAGTAAAATAAAGTATTCTGAGATAATTCTTTAGAAATTTAGGATAATGGACTACATACCTATTGCTACTCCTATGGATACAAGGCTTAAATTACCTTTATAAAATTTAACACCTTAATTAAATATAGATTTCTATTGATAGTTGATCAACAGTCTAATTTAATTGACCTACACTAGGATAGTTATTATGTCTATGCAATGAGTTATATCAAAAACTCATACAAGATTTGAAAGAAAGTAATTAGAAATCAACAAAGTAGATTCTAATGTATCAATGGTAAAATTGACTTCAGCCTAGAGTATAAGAAGAATGACAATTTTTTCTTGATGAGATAGATGGATTAAGACTATGATATAAATCTAGATGACAAGAATTTCACATATAAATATGTCTTCTCTTTGGGTTTTGGTCTAATGGTGGATCAATAAACAAAATGTTTCTTTAATGTTTTCTAAATAAGGAGAATATCATGTTATAAGAGGAGTTTCCTATGAAGAGATATGGATACATCACATAATGTAATGTTTAAGTGATGATAAAATTATATTTTTAATTATAATTAGTTATATTAATTCATAATTATGCTTAATAAATGACATATTATTATCATGTTGATTATTTGGTTTACTAGTTATAGTTCACTTTAATCTAGGTATTGAGTGATCTAGTTATGTTTGTGTAGTTTACTTTATTTCAAAATTTTCAATCTATTTTGAGTGGTTTTTTTCATTTATCATCGACTATATCTAGAGTTGTAATTGTATTATAAAAAAATTATATATATATATATATAATCTTGGTTTATAATAATAAGACCAAATTTTGTATCTATCGTATGTTTATTGATCTTGTGTTTTTATCAGCATTCAATGCCATAGTTAGCAATACCTTAAAGATAGATTAGGATTTTTTTTATCTTGTCAATGTATTTAATTTGTGTTATGATAGTAACATTAGAAAAATTTCATCTAAAATAAAATATCAATATGAGTATCAATAAAGTATAGAAGAGTTCCTGCCAATTTCTAGTAGAGTGTACCAGCAATTGAAGTAGAAGAACATTTGGAATAAATATTGATTAGTATTTCATTTTAAATCTATTGAAAATTTATTGATAATAATTTTATTTATTAAAAAATATTCCTTTCTTACACTATGAAATATGAAGATTAATGAAAACATGTAACAAGTCTAATTTAGTCATCTCATAAGATTTCAATATCCAATATTTGAAATTATGAATTTTATCAATAAAACCCCCTATGATTATTAATTTATTGGTATAGGACCAAAATTAGGAATTTTTTAATGTAATTTATTGGTTTATACCATGGGGTTATAGGTACTCCATGTAAAGCTAGAGATGATTAAGAACATGTTCATATTTTCCATACCAAGCTTGAGAAGCATGTTTGATACCATACAAGGATTCTTTTTAATTTTAATGTAAGGATGAAGTTATAATTACTTATGGATCTAGGAGGTTTTAAAATTTATATTTATTCCTAAAATTTATATGAAATAATGTACTTTTTAAGTTAATTTTCTAGACTTCCCATCTTTGTGTTGCAGCCAAAAACTGTATTATCTGGATGGAATTCAAATTGGAAACTAGAGAAAATTTCTCATGGTAATAAACAACTTAAACATATGAAAATAATTTTTATAAATTTTTATATTTGTATCTATAAATGGATCCATCTAATGCATACTTATATGGATACACCCACTTGTACCTCATTAGTTTTATTCCTTTTAAATATGGAAGTAAGTCAAAAGTTTTGTTCTTGTTTAGTTAAACAAGTTCTTATCCCATATCATAGATACTAAAATATGATTTTATATTACATACTGGTATTTTTCACTTAAACAATGCCAATAATGGATCAACCCTTTAGTGCATTAACTTACTCTTATTGAAAGTCTCATGATCACCATATCATTGTGCCAAACTGATTATCATATAGTCTGACCCTAACATTTTGATTGATCATATCACTTGTAACCTTTATTCTAATTATAAATTTATTTTTATCTCACATCGATAGTTAAATATACCCAATATATCTTTACTCTATAGGACATTAGCATCTATATTATGACACCAATGTCAATGCTACTATCCTAAATCTTATGCTAAAATATCTACCTCTTGAATGGTTAGATTAAAAATACTCTTACATCTATGGGTCAGCCTGGTTTATTCCTTAACACTAATGTGACATTAATTTAAAATATTTTTTATAAATACAAATCAAAATTCATTCATTATTAATCAATAAAAATATGGAAAACATATATCAATCTCACACTACACTATTAAAAATCACTCTCATAACTAAGCTATAATAATATATTTTTACCTATATATAAATTAGTCATAGGATTAGGATTATTATAAGTTTTAATAATTCAAATAACATCCCATGAGTAGTCTTTTTCATGTTTTAAGCTAGATCACTACATGCACTTACATATAACATATTACACATTGTTCGAACACAAGCGCAAATAATGGGGAGAAATACACTAGTTTTGGGCACTCTTCAGAGTATATGTATATATAGACAATGTTAATTTACATATGGTTATATAAGATAATTATGAATTTACTTGAGCCAACTAAACCCTATTTTTAAGCTGACATGTCAAGTTAGAGGATCTAGGGTTTTGAGAAAAATATGGATTCTAAGAACCTCTATATGTGATACAAGTTTATAATATGTAAGGAGACATTATACCATAACAAGCACAAGTGGTTGTTATAGAAAATTGTATGTATCTTGATATAGATAAAATCATATATGGTAGTGTATGTATTCTAATGGTAGTGTCTAGGATGAGCGAGAGATATTTTCTAGAATATGAGGAATCAAGGTGGAACATCATCTTATCATCTTTTACACCTATACATGTCATATCTTCCTCTACATCATTTAATAAACTAAGTATTATTTCTCCTTTATATTTCAAATTTCATAATATTATTTAGAGTTTTACTTCTCTATATTTATTATATTCTTAGATTCATCATATTTATTATAATATTATAAATATCAATTCATTTAATTGTTTTAATTTTGCAATAGCTTACTCCATAGTTTTTTAGGTTATTACCCCCAACCCATAAAAATATGGTTAAAAATATAGTGATCCCATCCTCTGAGTCTTATTATGTAACACTATCTTTATCTAAGATTTTTAGACTTATAGGGTTTCAAGTTTTACTTTTGTTTTCCTTATCATGTGAGTGTATTTACTAGATTTCATATGTCTATGTGTTCATGTTCTCATATTAATATTTCAAAAATTTAAAATGGATAAAAATGAACCTCTTCCTCCATGTACTGCTAAGGAGGGTGATAAATACTTTCCAAGTATATCAATACTCCAATGGGTAATGTAGCTCATCCCATGTTCTAAAATAAGGTAACCAACATACACTTCTTCAAATCCATCCACCTCCCACATCTCATCTAAATAGTGTATGTATGGATATTACATTTTAAGTACATAAGGTTGAAGCCCCATTATGAACAAGTTAATATAAGAGTTAAAAAATCAAAATTAATATTTTAGTTCAAAGATCACATCATTGAAAAATCAAGTCAAATTATCAAATAATACAAAATTGTGCTAATGTTAATCATGCATTTGTATAGTCATCCAAAAATGTTGTTACCAAAAAGGTTTCATATAAAAATAATAACCTAAAATATAATTCATATATAATAAATTATTAAAAATTTACACAAAATTATAGGATTTAAAGTCATATTCTAAGGTAAATTCTTAGAAACAAGTGGATCAAACTATGCTTCCTACATTATCTAAAGAGATAAAAATGCTATTATGCATATCATGGAATGCATAGGCATCATACAAATAGTAATTTGGATTTGAAGAATAAAATACAAAGTATAATTGATAGTCGTGATCCTATAATAGATACATAAATCAAGAAACCCACTCACCTTATGAGTGAATCTTCTACATCATGAGTGTAAAATATAACTAGTATGGGTACCGATAGATTATTTAAAAAAACAATGGAAATTGAAAAAAAAAATAGCATGAAACTATTAAAAAGGAAAAATTAGACATATAAAAGGTTTAAAAAAAAGATCAAGATGAAAAATAAAAATTACAAAAGGCACAAGATGAAAATGAACAATTAAAAAAGCAATGTATTGCAAAGCAATGTTACAAAAAGAGAAATTGGAAAATCGAAATCAAGTGAAGAAAAAATTCATGCTTAAATCAAAGTTTATAAAAAAAATATGTCAAAAATAAATAATTACCTAAAAAATCTAAAGTTTAAAATATAGTTATAAAGGGGGAAATTACAATCCTTTCCTCATATCAGGACCCTTTTACTATCACTTATCACATATATGGAAACTGATTTAAAGATACCAAGGTTATGGACTATCAAGATTTTTTTTTCTATGTAATTTATGTTCTCTCTTGAAAATAAGTATCAACACTTAGATCAAAATAATTTATCTACAAAATTTATTGGGTCAAGAATTTATTTTTCTTCAAAAAAGCGTCATCCTAATTTTTCATGTTATTTTAATTCCAAGTGAGAAACAAATAGATACAAGTAATGTAATATTATTAGAGGCAAAGGACATAATACATGTTAAAAAAGATAAATAAAAAATACTAATCCCACATCATGGACCAATTATATATTCATATATATCTACATTAGAAGAAAGGAGTGGCATCACAATTTGAACATCAAGATACTTTAGACTACTATGATTATCATGATACCAATTATGATGAATATGAATATGACACACATGATATAGGTCCTTCATAAAGTAATCTCCTTGATGAGATCCTTCAATTCTAGTCACTTTTTTACTTGTACTTTTGTTCTTTGTTATTTAGTTTGATTCTTATTATTCTACACTTGCTACATAATTTACTCTAAACCATTGTACCCATATTTCATTTTGGGGAAATTTTATCCCTTGTTTAGAAACCAATTCAAATAATCTAATACAACTATATTACTAATATTTCAATGCACACTCTTTATGAAAACTTATTTACTTATTATTGTACACCCATATAGGTTATATCTCAGACTTATACCTTTAGGATCACATCTATCTACTTTTACATGACTCCACATGGGCATACTTATTATGCTATGATTTAACACTTTGTTGAGTTTTTTTAAATCTCCCCAACCTTATTCTATTTTTAAATTGCTGCTTCTTAAAATATTTTAATTAATTTTCAATTTCATTTATGTAAATTTTAATTTTAAAATAATTAATAAAATAGAAAAATATCCAAATAAAACAAAAATACAAAAATATTTAGCATTCACATGTTTACTAGTTATTTCATATATGTTGTTTACATTGTGTTAGTAGATAGCATATAATCTATTTTCTATGCACACATATTTTCATATGTACTTTACTAAGATACATGAATATACTAGATACATGATACATGAGCACCTATGTTAGACATTTCCTCCACCCATGTGACACATTGCATTTAAGGAATATAAATAATTTATCAATATTGATACATGATACATTATTTTATGATCACTTTACATTATCATGATTAAGATTATACACTAATGTTTACACATGTCTATACTAATGCTTACATATTACATAGTTTACTATATATGCTATGTTATACAACATTTTGATAACACATGTATGAATGAAATAGTATTATATGCTTATGTTAGTTCTTTATATTTCACTTATTCATACTACTAAATGGCTTAATTTATTGTTATTCTTGTTTTATACATGTTTTTACTATGGAACATTTAAACAAGATCCTTGTTTGTTGGCCACAATTCATTGAGTGTTTTTTCTTTGGTGTGCGGATATTTAAATATGGTATCCCATTGAGTGTGTACCATTTGAACATGTTCCTTATTTTTTATTTCCTTAAACCCATTTTGCATGACATGAGTGTTCTTGTGTGTGTTCTTGATTTTTTATTGATCATGTTCTTATTACTTCTATACATTTTCATGATGCACATCATGCATCTTATGACTTAATATGGTTGTATACTTCAATATTAATTGATACATTTTATTATAAATGATACCAATATATGGTTAATTAATACATAATTGATATAGGTATGACATGGTTATCTTATTATTTTGAGATAAGGTGACTACCAAATTGCATTCCCCTCACCTAAAAGGTGGGGGGATATTAGTGGAGGCATGTCATTAACACTTGATTCCACTTACACATAGCTAAAATAATTTGATATATTTTACATGATTCTAATAGACACTTGGGACATAATATTATACATTTGGCACTAATTTTTATAGATTTTGGACAAAGATTTGTTGATGTCTGTTAGATAATATACATAATTTATAGAGTAGAGGTTACATTTTGATGTATACATTAGCTTTAGACACATTAGTGGTACATATTCCATGAAATTTCACCATATAACATATACACATTCATATTATTCATCAATTAAATCAGATTTTATGAGGGCATATGAATAAGTTTCACTCCTCTTTCATGTTACATTGATGCACCAACTTTTCTAGGATGCACTGATTAAGATTTTAACTATTTATAGAAATTAGATACCTTGAATAGTGCAGTTGAGACTTATCACCTTCGATGGCCTTGAAATTGATTCCATTTTTAGTTTTGAATGCTTACAATACTTAACATTGGCTAGATTAGCTATATTGGATAAATGATAAATAAACTTGAGTTATGTGATTAAGATTTAATGCTCTTAATGGCATTGGCATAGCACATCCTTGCACTATATTAATGAAATGGTCACCCTAAAATTTAATATTAATCTATCCAATGTTCAATTGTGAACCTTTCTCTTCAATCATTCAACAATGAATCATCATCACCAAAGTAAATTATGAAGTAGAAACATGGTTACATCAACACACGTGTATTTATTACTTATTCCCTTTAAGTTTCAGAATTTAAATTATTCACTTTAATATTATATGCATTTATTGCAATGTAACATGATCTTAATTTTAGGTAATACAAAAACAAAAAATTCAAATGGGTCTCAAGTCATAATAAGGTATTTTGTACACACCAACGTACACATTTATTTTATTTAAACTAACAATTTCATCTTTATAAATTATTACATTGATAGGGGAGGGGTGAAGATAATGAATTATGTTTTTTATGGCTTGCTAGTATTTTTAAACTTTAAAAATACCAATCATGGCTCAAACCTTCAACTCATGATCTTCTCAATGTCTAAAGGCTCATAATCACCATCTCATTATGCTTGATTACTTATCTTATAGTTAAAACATAGCATTATGATTACCTAGATCACCTAAACCTTTATTTTTTGTAAATCATTATTTAAATCATTAAAAAAAAGTTAGAAATCCCATGCATCTCTTTACCTTACACCACACTAGTGTTGATGCTAGTGTCCCAAATCTAACACTAGTGTCCCTACCTTCCAAATAGTTAAATTTAAAATATTTCAACATGTATCAATTGGCCTATTTGTCTTCCTTAACCCTCCCATGAGATTATTTCAAAAAAATTGGTATAAATCTAAATAAAAATTCATTCATTATGAGTCAATCAATATCTATCAAACACCTCTCAGGCACACACTACACTACTAAAAATCACTTGCACAACTAAGCTATACTACCCTTTTCTTTCAATTTTCTATATTAGTAATAGCAACAATCTTCATATGTGTTTGAAGTACTTAAAAATCAATTCATGAGTAATATTTGTGAAGTTACAATCTAGATCACTGCATGCACTCCCATATCACTACTTCATATAACTTGTAACTTGAAAAATATTATACATGGGCTAATATTTGAATGCTTAATACCTAAAAAAATACCTATCCTATGACTTATTTATAAATAGGGAAGAATATGGTATCATGCATTAGTTTTAAAAGTAATTTCTAGTAGTGTAGAGGTCTTGATATATATTTATTACTTCATAATGATTGTCTTTTGATTTTTATATATACCACACCTTTTTTAATAATTAAGGTATCCAAATGTTTGACCCTTTTGATGGGTTAGGGAAATATACTAATAAAATATTGAGTAATTTATTTTAAAACTAGGCCAATTAAATTAATTAAGATTTATATTATTCTAATAAATTTGATGAATTTGATAATATAATAAATATAGGAAAGTGAAATGCCAAACAATATTTTGAAAGTTTAAATATAAAGGAAAAAATTACTTATATTTTCAATGATGTGCATGTAGATCTAAAACATATAGGTGTAGAAGAAGACAAGTTGATGTTCTACCTTGATTTATCATATTATTAAAAATAATTCTTTGTTATCTTGGACACTACTATTGGGATATGGACACTACTATTGATGCTTTCATCCTAGTTTTGATGTTCATACCTATCTCAATATACAAAATATTTTCTAGAATAAACACTTATGACTATTAGGGTTCACTATCAAATTGAATGTTCTTAACTTGAATTATGCACATAGGTTCTAAGAATTAGTCTTTTGCCCCAAACCTTAACTCCTCTAGCATCACATGTCACCTTAAAAAATAAGGGTTAACAAGTTCAAGTCAATTTGAGATGACCTAAAAGTCCCCTCTATAAATTAATTCTACTACATATCCATATGCTTCGAATAGGGTCTCAGGCCATTTTTGTTATCCCCCTTAAGTAGGAATATGTGTGTAATTGTGAAATATGGTATATGTAAGTGCATGTAAGGATATAGCTTGTAAATTTATAAATAATACTCATGGGATAATAATTTAATGTTTCAAACTTAGAATAATAATACTCTTATGACTAATTTATAAATAGGAAAGAATAGGGAAACATAGCACAGTTGTGCAAGTGATTTGCATTATTGTAGTGTGTGTTTTAGAGGTGTTTTCTAGATATTGATTAACTCATAATGAATGAATTTTTATTTTTATTTATAAAACACACTTTAATATTATATAATTAGAGGGTTAATGAATATAAATATACTTACCCCTACATGTATAATTATTTTAAGTTTGGATGGGTTATGGGGAATATACTAATAGAATGTGGAGTGAGATTATTCTAAAAATAAGCTAATTAAAAGAATTTATATCTATAATATTACTATAACTATGTTGAAATTAATAATATACTAAATATATACAAGTACAATACCAACCAATATTATTAAACTTAAAATATGAAGGAGAAACAATAATTAGATTATTCAATGATGCATAGATAAATTTGACATGTACAGGTGTAGAAGAAGATATGCTGATGTTTTGCCTTGATTTGTCAAATTCTAGAAAATAACTCTATATAAACTTGAACATTACCATCAAGATCTAGACACTCATATTAACACTTTTGTTTTATTTTTGAAACTTATATCCTACTAAAGATAAATTTTTTTGTGAAATAACCATTTTCACCTATTAAGGTTCACTTTCACCTTGCAGATTACCAACTTGAATCGTGCACATAGGTTCTCAAAATTAGTTTTTTTCTCAAAACCCTATGTCTTAATACTTGGTATCTCACCCTAAAAATAGGGTTTAGTGGGATATAGTTAATTCTATCTATGCTAAAATACCCATATATTAATGACCAATACCTATATATCTATATACTCTGAAGAGGGCTTTAGGCCAATGTTATTTTTTATGGCCCTATATTGATGCATTTATTTAACTTATGGATTATGGTTTTGGTTATGACCTAGTGGGACATGATCACTTAGTTTTAGTATTTGGATATAATTGTGTGATATATGATTTGATCCATTATGATGGTTTGATCTTTGGGTTATTAGTGGGATATTATGAGATACTTGTTGTTAAGTACTTTCATTGCAACATTAGATATTTCATGCTTAATGAGTTACTGATTCATTATTTAGTTTAGTTATATTATTTAAAGTTGTTATTGCATTTATTACTCTTATATAGTATATATATATTATTTATGGTGTGTTATGATTTTAGGTACATGATATGAGCTATGTTGGATGTGAATACAAGTAGTTGAGTGTGGCCAATAAAGTGAACAAAAATAAATGGTGAACATAAAACTATAAATATTGAGCTTTAATTGTTATTAATGCTTTCATTCATTTTTATAGGCATGAATTAACTGTTAAGTGTTTATATTTTATTGTACATGAATGTTTTATTTAATTAAGTCTAGAGCTAGTGTTGACTTCTTATTCAATCATTGTTATACTTGATCTTGATTTTGATTCTCTAAACAAGTCAACACTTGCTAGAATTTATGGAATGTATTAGTCTTATCAACTATGTTATTTTTTATTATTTGGATCATCTTGGATGTTTTTGATCATTATTGGTTTTTTCTCTTTATTAGCTCTTTATTAGTTTTAGCATTGATTTAGTCATGAATGTTGTTTAACTTGTTAATTCTTGGATTATGTTTGGAATTTTTAGTGACATAGTTTAATTATTAGTCCTATTTCATTTTTTTTAAAGGAATTAATTATTGTTATTATTTAAAGGCATTATAATGTTTAGAATTATTTTGGACTTTTTGTTTAATTGTGTGAGGTCACTTTTATTGTTTGGGACTTTTATTTCATTCATTAGTTGATGAGACCAAGTCTTGGATTAGATTTGCTAAGGAAATTAATGGGGGACAGGATCCACCATGATTATTGCATTGGTTTAAAGATTTTGTATTTGTTTTTGACTTTATATTATGCCATTAACTCTCCACTTGGGGCAAGGGGTTTCATATTATTTGAACCCTTTTAGGGTTCATGCTTGGTCATTTTAATTTATCACTTTGGGAAGCCTTGTACTTGGGGAAACCCTGTCAAATTTTAGGCATGGCATACAAGGGAAAAATCGAGGCAATTAATTTCATGAGATTATCATAGATTTTGAACTATAGTGATTCATTTTTCTCATCATCGATGTGGGAGATTTTTTGTATTTTTATGTTAGTTCAAAGTTGGATTAAATGGGTTGAATAGTCTTGCATTCAATATGGGGAAAGGCTTGAAATTTGTGATGGAATAAAACTTGGCATTATTTTAAATTTTTCTTGCTAGTGCCCAAGTAAGTTGTGTGTTAAAATTATATACACCTATAGGTGTTCCTTTTGGGAGTTTGTATATTTGACTTTTAATCATAAGGGCTTGAATTCATTTATGACTACATAAATACAAATATGGTTTTATTTTTTACATAATCCGTACATTTTTATAAGGTATTATTCATTAAGGAGGCCATCAACCTTGATATTTGCTTGCATGTTGCTAATTTAGGTTGTGTCTATGGATATTTATATGGATTACATTTTAATTTATAAACATATGGTTTTAAGCTTTGTGTTAAATATTTTGAGTGGACCTAGAAGTGATTATGGAGGTTCAATCTTATAATACAAACCACCATGATTATGTTTGGTTTTCCATTATGAGGGTTTTGTCAATATTTTTCTAGTTGACTATGTTTACCTTATCACTATGATTTTTAATCAAGTGTAGTTTTAATCTATCATATATATATGAATTAATTTCTAGGTTTACTCATTTTTTCATTAATTATATAATTTTGATCTAGATTAGAAGGGTTATACTTATTATTTCAAGACATCATTATTTTTTTGAATATTTTACTTTTAACATTTATATGAATATATTATATTATTATCATTACCAATTGTTAATAATTACCTTAGAATTCTTTATTATGGTTTTCATTCGACCCTATTGGTCAACATCATGCTTGAACTTTAATATATTTTATATTGTTTTCTTTGAAGTGTGGTTAAATTTATTTGTAGTTTCTAGGTGAATTTGTTATTTTTTATGATAACTTAAGTGGAGTTTTGATGACATATTTAGACTTTTGTATGTTTAATAGTATTCTTCATGAAGGGTTGTGATGTTATTCTGATTATACTATTTAGTTTGATTCTTAAAAGTATTTATGTCATTTAAGTTCATTTTACTTAGAAATTTGTAAAGAATCATATTTGTATTTGGGGTTAGTAGTAGTAATATAATTGTATTTATTTTGGGTGTTGTACAATAATAAATGGTTAGGGATTATGGGTGAAATTTCATGGATTTAACTCTTAATGTTTAGTATTAAAAGATCCAACATGAGCTTTAGTAGTTGGAATAACTAAAATGTTGTTAGTGTTGGTAACCAAAATGTAAATGATGTTGTTTGAATGATTTCATCAATTGGTTTTATTAAGTAAAGATCAATAATCATTGTTTACCATACTCACTTCTCTCATCTCACTAAAATCACATCTAATTTATGGATGGGGTGGTTTAGGGCCACTTATGGTTGGGCTCATTAGGACTAAAGAGGTGAGCATTTGCTTCATTAGATCTACATGTAAAAAATTTCTTGTTGTATTTCTTCAGAATTTGAGTTAGTGATAACATTGACTATAAAATGAGTTGGTTTATTATTGTATAATTTAATTCTTTAATTATATTTATGTTTATCATTTATGTGATGTAAGATTAATGTTATGTTTAATTTTCATAATTAAGTTAGTGTATGTAAGTTGACTTATGATAATGATTAGATTTGATATTTTAAATTATCAAATCATTCCTTAAGTTGTTAGTTATATATATATGACCTATAAACATTCATTGTGGAATTTAAAACCTATAACTACATGAGTTAAATTGATTCATTCATTAGTTTCATATTACTTGGATTGAATGTTTTTTATTAAATAAGGTGGAAAACTAGGGGCCAAACCCTTACAAAAGCAGAGGAACCATGAAGGCAATCAACATAAATGATGCCTTAAAATAGGACCGACATGATCAGAGTACCAACAAACACAATAAACTAAAATAAAATAAGAACATGAAAAAATGAGAGACAGAGGAATATCTCTTTACATAAACATAGATTTGATGAGGTCATTCAATTTCTCAGTGTTCTCTACATTGATAGCAGAAACAGTATTACCCAAGTCTTGTAGGATAGACAGGTCAGGATAATAGAATTCTAGAGCCCAATGGTAAAGTTTTACTCCAATTTCTAGATTTCTCCAGCTTACCTTCAGTATCCTTAGAGATTTCTTAAACTTCTAGTTCCTTGTTCTCCTCCTCATAGGTGGCTTCCTCTGAGGTGCTCTCTGAGTAGTCAGTAAGCCTAGCCTTGGGAGCAGGTTTGCCAATAATCCACCGTAACTGTCAAACTCCTGAGGAGAGACCCTCCTTACTAACCTTAGTAGACATATGGGATTTACTACCTTGAACCCCAGTGGTCCTACAAGGATTTTTAGGGGTCCCCATAGTGGTCCCCCTAATAACCTCTTCACTAGCATAAAAATTCCTCTTCTTGCCCTTCTTACTCACAAAGGACCTAGGGGTGTCTATGAGAGTCTCCTTAGGAGTAGAAAAGGAAACTCCTTTAGTTTTAGTAGAGACAAGGTAAGGACAGGGCTCTTCAACAACATCACTAGCAAAAGGGTTAGAATAAATTTCCTTGCTATCAATTCTAATAGTCTTGGATAGCTCAAGGGCATGGTGGAAATTATATGAACAAAAAATGAGGCCCTAATGGAGGGGGTTATGATTCATATCAAGTTTTTTGCTAAACTTTCTCTGACCCTAAGGATAAAATGTTCTAGGGAAGAGAAAAGATAAAAGGGAAAGCTGATGAGAGCATTACACCTAAAATGATTTAAAAGGGGGAGATGATAATTATAGAACCTGGTGAAATGTCCCTCTAGCATGAAATACTTCATGAGGATGAAGCATACTCCATCCCATGGCTCAGGCAATTTGGCTCGATTAAATCCTCCTTGGTAAGGAGCAAGTTCTTTGCCTTCTCCTAGAAATAGCTTCTGGCTGGAAAGGTCCATGATTTTTGTTTTCCATTATAGCTTCATCCCTTGTGTGGACATGCCTGTAGCCATAGCTATCACCTTTTCAAAAATCTCAAAGCTAATTCATCCAACAGTGACTCACCAGTTTAGCCAAGACCTCACGAATTATTCAGATAGGTTTTCATCAAATCCATTAAGCCTCTCCAAGTAGGGGCTAATCGCACCCTCTTTATAGTAGTGCCAAACCACTGGGTTGTCATTAAACTCACAGTAAGATATTGGTTCCATTTGAATTCTATCACCCCCCATTTTGGATTTACAAAATAGACCAGGAGAATTCCCAATTTTTACCTTCATATTTGAAGTAACTTTAAGCCCTTGCCCCTAAATATAAATAATGATAATGTGATAGCACATAATTTAGAGCATCATGCAGAGATGACATTTACTCCTCCCATGATTAAGCATCATTTCTCAGTGATATCCATAATGAAGACCGCTTGCCTTAATAAATTGGTATAATAAATCATAAATGATTATCAAAAGAGTATAATAGGCCTTAAACTCTAAGATCCACTTCAGCTCCCTCCAAAGGGACTAACTAATAGAGCTATCCTTCTAATATGTTTGATTCATCCTTAAAAAGTCATTTCCTTTTGGATAAGATCCCTAATATTTAAAGGGATATGCTCTATTTGGCACCAACATCACCAATTTGAAAATTGTTGGTTGAAATTGGCACAAGCATCAGCAACACTATTTCCCTCTCTATAAATATGTGAAATATCAACTATGGTAAGCTTCTACAGAAGAAAATGAATATCCCTAATGATATATTTTAACTTAATTCCCACATTTGATGCTTTGTTAACTACATCAATAACCATTTTAGAGTCCCCCTAGATATTCAAATTCCTTATACCTAGGGATATAGCCAATTTTATCCCCCCATAGGAGAGCAGTTAATTCAACATAGTTATTACTCTAGTAGCCTATTCCACTAGCATAGACAACAATCATCCACCCTTTGTCATTTCTTATAATCCCTCCCCCACTAGCTTTACCATCAGACTTGGAGGCCCCATCAAAATTAAGTTTCATCCAGTTAGGTTTTGGAGGATTCCATTTAGTATTAAGTCTATGTAGAATTTTGGAATTATCATAAGTGGAATATGATTTAGTACCTTATATTTAGCTACAATTTGTTTTTTTTGAGTTATGGGTTTTTCCACAGTATGAATATGAGCAATGGTGACACTTTCCAAAAGAGTCTTAAAAAAAGAATGAAACACCTGAGAGGCATTTCTAGTAGTATCCCTAAAAATTCTATGGTTGCACTCTTTCCATAAAATCTAACTCAAATAGGGTAAAGTTTGATTCCATAATTCCATGAGCCAGGGATGAGAAAAGATAAAATTCTAGCTGATAATGACTTCCTTAGGGTTAGAGTTACATACCCAGTCAATACCAAAATTATTTAGGATTATGCTAAAAATTTACTGGGCAAAATCATAATGCATGAAAAGGTGAGAAACTATTTCCTCTTTTGAACAACACAAATAACATCTATTTACTAGGGTAAACCCTTTCTTTTGAAGGTTGTCTTGGGTTAATATTTTATTATGAGTAGCAACCCACAAAAACATGTTGATTTTTGGTATAAGTTTATAGTTCCAAACTTTTTTCCATATCTCTTTATTCTGAGCCTCAAGAATCAGCAATTGATAAGTAGACTTGATAGAGAACCATACATTCTTATCTAGCCACCATTACTATTCATCTTCTCATGGGAATAGAGGGATTTTGATCCCCTAAATCAATTATTGAATATCTATAACTCTAGGGAAGAGCTCAAGCCAATGAGCACAACAATCTAATAGATTTTTCTAGCTCCTTATGCCATTGTTATTATCCATATAATCACTGACTTTATCTCCAAAAAATTGTGTAGCAATGTCATAAATTTCTTCATAGTTTCCCTATGTGATAAGATCCTTATCCTTTACCTAAATGTCATTCCAAAATTTGATATGCCAGCCATTTCCCAATTTCCATCTAATTCCTTACTTAAGAAGAAGGCTTCTAATTTTTAGCATTTTATTCCATATCACAGATCCCTGGGGTAACCCTACTTGTTGAATAAATTTGGAACCATCAGTACTATGCATATATTTGGCATACATTATTTCCCCCCAATCATTATTTTTATGCATCAGGTTTCAGTTGATTTTGGAGAGAAGGGCTTTTTTCGTGTTCCTGATGGATCTAATATTGAGTCCACCATGTGATTTCAGAAGACACTTTTTTGCAGCTGACCAAAGACATTCTCTATTTATCTTCTAGTCTCGTCCATAAGAATTTTCTTTGAATATGTTCCAATTTGTTAGCAAAATATGTATGTATTTTAAATAGAGATAAGAAGTAGGTAGGAATCCTTGTAGAGAGGCCCGAAGAAGCTACAATTTTACTAAATTATTGAGAAGATTCCCTTTCCAACCAAGAAGTTTCTTTTGATTTATTTCCAATATTCCATTCCAAAAACCTGGAGATACCTATTTGACCATGAGGGGAAGGCCCAAATAGGTAGCAGGTAGAACAACTTCAGCATAGTCTACGATGTCAATGATTTTTTGTCTAAGGTCATTATGAGTATTAAATAACTACACATTACTTTTTTTGAGATTTATGCTTTTCCCAGACTCTATGGTGTAGTTATTTAAAATATTCTTCCATCTCCTATCTTCAATCACTGAGGAGATGCCAAAAAGAATGGTATCATCCACAAACTACTGCACCACCATAGGGGGAAGGGAGGAAGCAAGTTTGATGCCCACTAAATATTTAGATACTATATTAGCTTGTATGTAATGTTTTGAATGTTATGTTTGATGTCGACCCATATTTAAATCTATAAAGTGTTATGAATGAATAGAGAATGTGGATACACCAATTTGAATATTTGGAAAAAGTTCATTAGTTATTTTATATATTGAATAAGTGTTCATGAATATTTTTGAAATTTCATATGATTATTCAATAATAACGGTCTTACAATCTTAAATAGATGGTGTTGAGTTAGTTGGTTATTGTTTTAGTAACTTAGTCTCTTTTAAATGAAGTTAAGACATTAATTTACATGGAAATATTTGAACATTAGGTTAATTAAGGTGAACTAAAAGTTAAAAGTTATGTTATGTATGTATAAAGTATATTGATATACTTCATATAAAAATTAATCTCTTTGTTAATCATAAGTGATGGTGACATGGTTCTTTTAGTCTATGTTAAGACTTTAGAATTACCTTAAACTATCCAGAACTAAATTTATGAAGATAGATTCTTTATAAATATTCTTTTAATGACATCCAAAAAGTCATTTAATTCTAATATTTTATTAGAAGATTATTAAGAACATAATCATTCAAAAATATGATGGTATGTCTTAGTCTTGAATACAAATATGTTTGGCATGTTAAGAAAAGTGTTTTGATTAATGAGAACTCTCTTTCTAATTGTTCAAATAATTTTAAAAGGGAATAAATTAAGTAATTATTTAAGCGATGTGGCTATTATGATATCCTTAATTAATTAATTAAAAATATTGAGTGGAAATAGTGAAAACTAAGATGTATTTAATTAAGCATAATCTAATCTAAGAAAGTTAATCTCATAATAAGATGAAAATATATAAGCAATTCAATGTATTATATTCCAATGATTATTTCAATTTAAGAATGATGTGATTGAGCAACATCTGGTCCTCACTTGTAATGACTTATGAAATAAATAAAAGTTTTTGTATGTCATTATAATGACAAAGAATTGTTAAAGGTTAATGACTTAGGTTTTAATCATTAAGTTTGGAATTGGTAGATATTCTTTGGAAAGAAATAAATAAAAAGTTTTCAAGCCTTAATAAATTATCATTTAAAAAATATTTAGTCTAAAATGCATGGATCTAATATGATATATAATTTAAGTAAGTGACAAAGGTTAACTAATAAACCTAATATAAGTGTTTAATTAGTTTTTTGTTTCTTTAAAATAAAATGTGATTTAATAAAAACTTTAAATAATAGGTTTTATGTAGATACCTATGGATAGGAATACATTAACACATTGCTCAAATCCAATGATATTGAGAACTCCTTTTTGGTTGAGAAGACTAGCCTACACACATGTGAATAATTGAAAAAAATAGATTAATAGAGAGATGAGTGGACTAATTAATTAGAGATCAATTCTAGCAAGTGGTACACTTCCTTATATGTATGTCAATCTATTATTTATGCAATCAAGTGAAATGAAAACATAAGAATCAAAAATAGATAAATGATACGATAATAATGCGAATTTAGAATTTCCTCAATTAATTCAATAATGTAAATAAATTATTCTTCCTAGTAAGTAGAAGTAAAGTTTACATCATCCAAAATAAGAGTTAATTATTCTTCACAAGATTCATGAGAGGGTACATAGATGATGGTACAGAGGGATAACTTAAAGGCTATGTCACTTTGATCCAAAAATAAATGTTGAAGGACTATAGGGAGATCAATAATGCTAGTCACTTCATGGACTAAAATGGGTAGAGTCATCTACAGGGAGAAAGCCATGTTTTAAATAAGAGTAATCAGTAAAGGGATTGGAAATAAAATCTTAAAATATTATTTTAGATCTTGGGCATTAAACATAATAGATTGATGTTGATCTTGATAGGATTGATATTTATTGGAAAGATTAGTGTCAATTGGTAGAATTGATGCTGATTCAAAATGAATCAACATTGATTCTCTATGTCTGAGTTTAATAAATAGAGAATGGAAAAAAAGGTTGATTTGATAATAAAATGGATTTAATAAATGACAAAGGCTACTAATAATTATTACCATATTTAATGAATAGATAATTAATGATTTAAAGATAATGATAAATTAAAATTCAGTACTTACCTTTTGATCAGTCATGAATAGAATGGTCCTCTTCCACGAGCATAGGTAGTAGTTCTAGTTTCACATAGAATGTGATGGAATTAACTTAAAATATAGTAGAGTGTTAGTACAAGGGTCATCAAATTCTCTAAATAATTCAATAGTAATTTGAGGCTCTTAATGTTTTGGTTTTGTCTTGAATGGAAATAGATGATGTGTATTTATGGATTGATGCCAATCCATAGATCAACACTAATATTTGGAGATTCATCATTGATTCACCCAAAATGGATACTTTGTTATAAACTAAGGATGAAAATAGTCTGGGAATGGGTGGATTTAATTTTTAATGATTCCACATTGGTTAAATTGGTTATACAGGTAGATTATTAGGTTATTATTGGTCTTAGGGGGTTGTGATGTAGGGGAATCCTATATAGACTATGAAATTATTCAAATAATGTCTTAATTAGGTTTATTAAATTATTTATAGGTTACAAAGGTCTTATTTAGTCTATTTGTGGAGTATGGGTAGCCCTGTAGTACATGAAATTCAAATTCTACCTTTTCCTGCCAAAAGTTCCTTTATGAAAACTTAAATATTGTGAGCCTTCCTAAGGAATTTTGTGAAATTTGTAAAGGTGATAGGATATGTCAAGCATGTATAAGGTTATAGGCATTTTATTAATTCTAAAACAAATTATCATTTAACATATGGTTATGGTTCATATGTCATACTGTGTGGAAAATAAGAAAATGCAATGTAACCTACAAGAGCTCTATGTAGAAAAGGTAGAAAGTAGTTATGCATGTCTATAGGAGTCTAGGAGTTATTTGTGAGTTAGTTAGGTAGTAAATACATTTGAATAGTGGAATAGATAATGTAATGTTAGGATTTAAAATGAAGAAATTGATGAAGTTTTGGTAACCTCTACTTCTAAAAGGAAGAATACAGACTTCTATTTGGAAGGTCATTGTTGTTATTATAAAGTGTTTGTGATTTATTTGAAATAAAAATATTTTTAATTTATTTTTATGTGTGAGTTAAATTTAATGGATGTTGGTTTGTGAGAATTTTTTCCTAGATGGAAAGGAAATAGAATTTTGAACCAAGTATAAGTGATATCCCTGTATGAGTGTTGTATGTAGGTTATAGACTATTTCTTGGTTGAAAGTTGATCAAAGGTATGTTAGTGATTTATTATTGTTATTATAAATTGTATGAGATTTATTTGAAAGAATAATATTGTTAATTTATTTTCATGTGTGAATGAAAGTTAATGTATGTTGGTTTGTGAGAAGTTATTCCTAGGTAGAAAGGAAATAGAATTCTAGATAAAGTCTAAGTTACATACCTGTATGAATGTTGGATATAGGTTGTACATGTTTTCTTAGTTAAAATTTGATCAAAGGTATGTTCATTCTTTTTCATTTGATTTTGGAAAGATGTTTGAATAAGTTTTGAGGTTTTGATTTCAGGAGATAGGAAGGAAGATATCTAATGCTCAGGTAAGATATAACAGACCCCTATTTAGGGTGAAGTTTCTTTATATGTAGACAATCTTTATTTTTATGAATCAAAAGATATTGGAATTGTAGAGTCAAACATGAAAAAATGTTATTTTATTACTTTAAAAAATATATATATATACCAAAAATAATAGCAAATACCTTTGATTGAAGTGTGACAACATACAAAATTTGCTTTCCTACATTTGCATTAAAGGGTTTAGGACAATGTTTATGGCAAAGTGAGACTTTATCTATATAAAATAGGTGTAATAAATTTTAAAAAACTTTTTGGATTTCATTACATTGTTTTAAAACTATGTTCATTATTTATTTGTGTGGAGGAATTACTTTTGTAAGACAAATAGGATACAACCCTATCCTTTGTAGAAGAATTCAGTTAAGTGAACTGAGCATTAAAATTTTGAGAGGATATAACCAAAATAAATGTGTTTATAAACCATGGAAATTTTTGGTAAGTGTATTAATATCCATTGGACGTTATTTTAGTTACTATTTTTATTAAAAATGAATATTGAGTTACCAAGATTAGACACAAGCCTATATATAATTTTCCATTAACATAATTAAGCATGCTTTATAATAGAAAGGTAAGACAATGGTTTTAAAATATGTAAATAATAATTTATAAAGTTAACGTAGGTCCATATAGACCTTAAAAAACTATTTTGGGTCCTTGAAACCCCATATTCCATAATTTATGCAATAGAGTAAGGTCTTAGACTGAGATAGGCAAATAAAAGCCCTAAACTAGGGTTTGGGGAATATAGAATACTCTAACCATTAAAAAAATAAAATTTTGTAACTGACATATATTTTAATTTATATAATATATTATTATGTAATAATTTTTTTAAATACCTATTTGTAAGGGCCCAATTTGACTAAGGGTGGAAAAAGGGTAAACATGCCTAAATAAAAGTATACATTGAGCTTGAAGGTTTGTCAAAACAAAGAGTTGGAACCCAAAATTTCATGGATATATAGTTGATTGAAAATAATGTATAAATCAAGAATTATATTTCAAATTTGAGAAGGTACAATTTTGTACAGAAAGCAAATTGCAAAAAATAGGGCTAGTAGGAGTATGACGATTGTATACAAAGTGTAGTAAATGAATAAGTGGAGAATTGTATAGTGTTATAGAGTTGATGAAAAGTTATAAAGGGATAAAAATAGATGTATAAACATAAACAAGCATATATAAAATGAAAAATGTGAGAAGACACCTAATAATAAGATCAGATAGGGTATTTTTCATGAGGAATTGCATTAAGAAGTTTTTGTCAAAAGGAATTAATTAAGAAATAAGGATATAGGTTGTAAATTGGTATGTTATATACATCCTTTTGGTATAAAATCAAGGGAAATATTTTTGGATTGTTGAAATATTTGACATTATGTGTTTTGAAGTGAAATTTAGGACAAGTGATCAAATATAGTACTCCATAGAGAGAGCTACCAGAGAAGTGGATGATTTGTTTAGGATAATAACCCAGTTGATTACTCCATTAGTTATGAAGATTAAGGCCATTTAATATGTTCTCAAAGAGAAATAATAAATAACAATGATAGAGAGAGAAGGTGACTTTAGGAATCAATGTGAAGTAGTACCTTTTCAAGTAAGGATGGAAGAGAGAGAGAGAATAGAGAAGTGGTTCAAGAGAAACCACAAGAACATGTAACAATAGTTCAAGAAGGCAAAGGAAAACATCATGAAAGAGAGATAAAACCATTTTTAGGTCATATAATGAGAATAATTTAAGGTCTCATGAGGAGTGGACCAAGACAAAGATTTCAAGGGAAATGCTAGAATTGCCATAGAGAGGGACATAGGGTAGCAGAGTGTCCAAGGAATATGAGTAGAAGTATGCAGTGGTAGAGAGAAGATAATGAAGAGATAAGACATGATAGGAATTATTTATTAATAATGAGGAGAATACTATTGTAAAAAAATCAAGTTAAGGAACCCACCCAAAAGAGAAGCCTATTTAAAAGTAGATGCAAGATAATGGGTAAAGTGTGTATTTTAATATTTTATGGAGGTAGTACTAACAATAGCGTATATTTAGATATGGTGCATAAGTTGATATTGAAAATAATTCCACATCCAAAACCATACAGAGGTGCATGGGTGTATAAGGGTCATCAAATTTTGGTAAGTGAGCAAAGTTGGGTTGAGTTTTAAATAGGAAGGTATAAATATCAAGTGTTATGTGATATTTCTCCTATAGATGTGTCATTTATTGCTAGAGATACCATGGTAGTTTGATAATAATTTTGTAAATGATGGTCAAGATAACACATACACCATTAACCAAGAAGGAAAGACATATACACTTATCCCATTAAAATGTAAAGAAGATAGAAAGGATGAGAGAATCATGATGATGATGATGATGACAAGGAAATATTGAAGTAAAGTAATGGAGAGTTTGGGTTTGATTAAAGCACACAAGAAATAATAATAAGTGATTTTTTTTGAGTTGGTTGATGTGAGGAGTTGTGAGTCCACAAAGATGGACATGAGAGATATAGCATAAGGTTGCAAGGTGGAAGCAAGCAGTTTTCTAGAGAAGGAAGAAAGCATGTCACCAATGGGAGTGCTTAAGAGAGAATAAATCCAAGTAAATCATGGATGCCAAGTCCATGAAAGAGAATACAATATTATAATGATTGACATAGTAACTAATATTGATGAGCAATGGCTTGGGACTGACACCAAGCAAGTGAAGAGGAAGTTTGAGGTTGAGATGTGTGAGAAGGTAGCCCATAAGATAGCCATGAAGGATCCAGTTTTTGTTTATAACATGATGGTTTATGATGAAAATGTAGTTATGTAGTAAGAAACGCAAGGAGGAATGATAGATGAGGTAGATTAACACAAATGTTTGGAAAGGAGTGTAGGAAAAGAAGATAATGACAAATATTTGAGCCATATAAAATAGTCTTATGAGAGAAATTAAGAAGGTGTGATAGTGAGAGTGAGTATGCAACATTTTAAAGTATATAAATTAGAGATAATTCATGAAGGCATTGAACAACAATAAAGTCTAAGTATACTTAAGTATGAGACAAGCAAAAACCAAGAATATGTTTATGAGGTAAAGAGGACAAAGAAAAGAGTTTTGATGAAATAATAAGTATTCATACTTGAAGTGGTGGTCAATAATGAAGTTGAGGAGAAGGAGGATCTATTTTAAAAAGAGAAATAGTGGAATGTACATACCAAGCAAGAATAAAATGGTAACAACTATGATTTGCTTAACATTATTATTTTATGTATAGGTATGATGATGAAGGAGATGAATAAAAGGAGGCCTAAGTGTGGGGCCCAAGAGAATATTAACCTCTATGAGATAAAAGTGGAAGATAATACCTTCCATGTGGAGGTTTAATGTATTAAAATAGAAGCATATACCAAGTGCAACATCAAATACATGTGGCAAAGATTATTCCAGCTTGGTAGTATGATGTAGGGGCATCCTGTATGGACTCTAAAATTATTCAATTTGTTTCTTAATTTGGTTTATTATATGTTTTATATGTTATATAGATATAATTTAGTCTATTTGTGGAGTATAGGTATCCTTGTAGTTCATGAAATTAAAATTCTACATTTTCCTACCAAAAGTTCCTTTTTGAAAATTTGAATAATGTGAGCCTTCCTACATAATTTTGTGCAATGTGTACAGGTGAAAATATATGTCAATCATGTATAAGGGTATAATAATTGTATGAGGTCTATAAAAATGATTATTTTACCTATGGTTATGGTTCATATGTCATATTGAGTGGAAAATAAGAAAATGCAATGTAACCTACAAGAACTCTACATAAAAAAAGGTCACAAGAATTAGTTATGAATGTTTATAGGAGTCTAGGAGTCAATTTTGAGTTATTTAGATAGTAAATCCATTAAAATAGTGGAACTGATAATGTAATTACAATATTTGAAATGAATAAATTGATTAAGTTTTGGTAACCTCTGCTACCAAAAGGAAGAATATAAACTTCTATTTGGAAGGTCATTATTGTTATTATAAATTATATGAGATTTTTTTGAAAGAACAATATTGTTAATTGATTTTATGTGTGAATGAAAGTTAATGTATGTTGGTTTTTGAGAAGTTATTCCTAGGTAGAAAGGAAATAGAATTCTAGATAAATTCTAAGTTACATACTTGTATGAATGTTGTATACAGGTTGTACATGTTTTCTTAGTTAAAAGTTGATCAAAGGTATGTTCATGATTGTTCATTTGATTTTGGAAAGATGTTTGAATAAGTTTTGAGGTTATGATTTTAGGAAATAGGAAGGAAGATATCTAATGCTTAGGTAAGATATAATAGACCCCTATTTAAGGTGAAGTGTCTTTATATGTAGATAGTATTTATTGTTATGAATCAAAAGATACTAGAATTGTAGAGTTAAACATGAAAAAAGGTTATTTTATTAATTTTTAAAGATATATATACCAGAAATAATCACAAAGGTCCTTGATTGAAGTGTGATAACATACATGATTTGCTTTATTGCATTTACATTGAATAGTTTAGGACTGTGTTTATGGAAAAGTGTGAGTTTCTCTATATACAAAAAGTGTGATAACATTTGAAAAACTTTTTGGAAGTCATTACATTGTTATAAAACTATGTTCATTATTTCTTTATTTTTAGGAATTGCTTTTCTAAGACAAATAGGATACAACCCTATCCTTTGTAGAAGAATTCAATTAAGTGGACTGATCATTGAACTTTTAAAAGGATATAACCAAAAGAAATGTGTTTCTAAAACATGGAAATTTTTTGTAAGTGTATTAATACCCATTGGACATTATTTGAGTTAGTCATTTGATTAAAAATGAATATTGAGTTACCATGATTGGACATAGCCCTATATATAGTTTTCCATTGACATAATTAAGCATGTTTTATGATAAAAAGGTAAGACAATGGTTTTAAAACACATATCTAAAAATTTATAAAGTTAATTTAGCTCCATAAAGACCTTAAAAAACCATTTTGGATCCTTGAAACCCCATATTCTAAAATTTATGTAATTTAATGAGATCTAAGACTGAGATAAGCAAGTAAAAGCCCTAAACTAGGGTTTGGGGAATATTAAATAGTACAACCATAAAATAACCTCAAATTTTGTATTTGAGTTATATTTTAATTTATATAATAGATTTTCATAGAATAAAATGTGTACAAACCTATTTGTATGGTCCAAAGTTGACTAAGAGTGGAAAATGGGTAAACAAGCCTAATAGGCCTAAACAAAAGTATAAATTGAGATTGAAGGTTTGTTTAAAACAAAGATTTGGGACCTAAAATTACATGGATAGATAGTTGATAGAAAAAGGTGTCTGAATCAAGAATTAGATTTCAAATTTTTGAAGGTATAATTCTGTATAGAAAGGAAATTGATCAAAATAGGGCTAGTAGGAGTATGATAATTGTATGCAAAGTGGAGTAAAGGAATAAATGGAGAATTGTATAGTGTTGGAGAGTTGATGAAAAGGTAGAGAGGGTTAAATATAGATATATAAACATAACAAAGCCTATATAACCTAAAAACTTATGAGAAGACACCTAACACTAAGATCAAATAGGCTATTTTGCATGAGGAATTGCATTAATAAGTTTTTATCAAAAGGAGTTAATTAAGAAACAAGGACATAAGTGATAACTTGGTATATGCTCTATATTAGGTTGGGAATGGTAAATGGGTAAAAGTAAGAGTTATTTACCAGACTAGTAAATAGTAAATAATCCAAAATATAGGATGTGGTTTATTTAAGGATTTTTAAAAAAATAGGACCTACATCACTCAAATAATCATCCCTAGGGGTATGAAATTATAGTGTCTACATTTCCTCCTTTTTATGGAGTAGAATTGGATATGTGGCATGAGACAAAAACTATAAAGGGTCCATATCCCTAGGTTTATATGATGAGGCATCCTCCCTCAAATTAGGAGCCTATAAAGGATAAAGAGTGGGCGATGGGTTTAAGAAATAGATGGGATGGATAAATAATAGATAAGATCTAATAAATGCGGATGAATAACATGAAGTTTATTTTTTGTAATAATAGGGTGGAAGATAATGTAGGTAGAGATGAACTAAGGAAAATTTTATAACCATATGCCATAACTAAAAATAGACGGGCTTAACAAAGGCTAAACTAGAGAATAATAATAGGGTTGGTTGACTAAACCATCTGGTGTACAAAATCATGTGCTTACTACCTATTGAAAATTGTTCTCAATGGATAATATACTCTTGAGACCCACTAAGAGGAGATACCCTAAAGAGTACACACATTATGTAGGATGTGAGACCATCAAGGGGTCAAAATCCACAAACCTAAAATGGTATAGATCAAATAATAGGGTCAATGTGGCAAGGAACCAAGAATAATTAAGGAGCAATATTGGATGTATGTGAGAGTACAAGTAGTGAAAAAAGGGGCCAATTGGCACCATTCTAAAATGTATCAATAATGATCTAGTTGAATGGCACCAATCCAAAATAGATTGGCATTGATCTGAACATGGGTATAAAATCAAGTCTAATATAGAAAATAGCTCATTTGTAATCTAAGAGACCCAAAATGACACTTCAGAGCTCAAACAATGAAAGTGTTATGAGATGAAATGGCATCTAGTGGTAGTGGTTCATGATGATGATGATGATGCTCATAGGATGAGGTAGGTCATGTAGTTTATTAATTTTTTGTATTTTTTGAAGTTTTTAAGATTTTTAGGGTTTTTAAGATCTATTAAAAGGGAAAATATGGAGGAATGGCATTATATAATTATCATTAATTCTTGGGTGAATTAGTGATGAATCATAGAGAATCAACATCATTTCATTGAAAGAACACCATTCTAAGAAAATGACACTAATCTAGAAGGAAGCGATAATGATTCTCACCAAGTGGGAAGGGCTTAAAGTATAGTTAGGATTTTTGTCTAAATTAGAGGTCTTAGGAGATTTTTAGGCCTATAATATATATTGATGATAGGAATGAGGGATACTTTGACTATGGGATTAAGTGCCACCATTATGAGAGGATCTATGAGTGAGATTGACTGATGATAATTGGTCCCACATAGAATCCATACTCTTGGGAGGGGTAAAACACTATTGATGAATCCATCAAAACCTTGGATTATTAGTGGAACTAATAGAGAAATGGGATGTCACCACCAAGGGCATCTAGCTATTGATCAATTAGATTACCAGAACTAAGGAGGATGTTTCTAATATCTTATGAATTTTAGTGTAAGGATCACCAATAGTACTTATGGATGAACTAGGTTGAGATGTGGCTTTGAGGCACTTGTATGGTGATGATATAGCTAAGATTAGATTGGTCATTATGGATTTTAATTTTAGGTAATTTTATTGTATATACATGGCCGAGAGATGCATACTTATGATGATGATGCTTTTGATCTCCTACTATGTGCTCCCAAACTTAGAGGGAGGTAGATTTCCATGGGGCCCCATTAGATTTATTATAGATGTGTTAGAGCATTATACTTTTTTTACATGTGTACCCACTCTAATGGCACAAATATAGAGGGAGCTTTTGGGTTGGAGGACCGAAAGGCAACATGGTTTAGATGTTATAGTGATATTATAGTACTAGGCCTACACACATTTAGATAATAGCCCATAGGTACCCAATGGATACAATGGTATAAGTTTGATTATAGCTTAGCCTTCATGTGACAAAAGGACAATCTAACACGTAGTTTCATAGATGGAATTGTTAGAGATCTATACTACTACAAGGGAGTGTTAAAGGGGTTAAAGGAGATAAATATCATTTAGAGGCCCTATTTATGATTTCTTGAGTGGACAAAGATGGATGTAAGTCTCATAGGGATTTGGAGGTAGAGATGGGTGATAAGGAGTAGGAGGGATAAGTGGGAGTACCTCCATTTTAGTTCGATATAGTGAGATTTTGGGCTAGTATAGGACATCCAACAGTCCCCACATGTATATAGGTGGGATGAGATGGAGTGGGAGTTGTCAGGACTAGTGACAAGACAAATATTGGTGAAGGAGGACTAAGTACCAGTAAAGGAGGACATAGATGATGTAGGATGCACTCTTAGATATATAGATTGGTGGGTAGAGTATTGGGGGGCATATAAGGTTAGGGTGGTTCAATGACACCGGAGGGGAGAAGATGAGGGGAGTTCTAATTCTAAGGAGATAGGTGATGAGATGTGTGATAAGGTAGTTAGGAGAGGGATTAAAGGAGATGAAGAGGACGTAGAGGAGGAGGAAGAGATAAATGTGGTTAAGTTAATTATAGAGAGACATACTATGAGAGTGGTGTGCCTACTTAAATAGACAATTAATTGTATTATAAGGGGTGTTGGATATTACACAGGTAAAGTGGGATATAATATAGGCATAATTGGGTACATTATAAGCTAGTTTTGATTCATTATAGTTGAGTCATGACATGGTGGTAAGGGAGCATGATAGGTATAAGGAAGAGCTAGAGACACTAAGGAGGAATATAGAGGAGAGGGATCCATTGGTACAAGTGATTGGGGAGATGGTAGGGCCTAGCATGAGGTAAAAGGTGATAGTGAGCATGGAATACAATAAGGAGCTAGTGGTAGAGCTGAGATATTATGAGTGTATTGTCTTAGACCAGCTACCAAATACTCCCCACTATATGATTTATTTAAATATATAGGGTAGGTCCTTGAGGTACACTCATACAAATTCTATCAGTATGGGAAGTGTCACATGGAGGAGGGATAGGGATGGAAATGGGGAGGGAGATATGTCGAGTGTCCACCTGAGCAGATTAGATTTTACATAGTAGCTTGATGTATATATATGCATTTGTATTGGCTAGAGAGCCATAACATGTATATATATCTCATGATGTATATTTATTTTTGATATATATATTTCATGTTTTATGGATTATGTGTTTCTTGATGGATACATGGATGATTATGCTTATGGATGGATTATTATATTTTATATATGTTTTGGATTATGATGTTTATGGATTATGGTATGGATTCTAAAATTGTTTATGGATTATGTGATACTATGGATTATAGATTTATGGATCAATATGGATTTATGATCTTATTGATGGATTATGGATGGTTAAGTATTATGGATAGTGTATAGATTATGTGATTATTGAGTTATGGATTAATATGGATGATGGGTGGATTATAGATGGATTTATTATGTTTTTATATGATTAATGGATTATTATTCTTATGGATATGTATGTGATTACATTATAGGTTTTTCCATGTGATGGTTTAATTACTATGGATTAGATTAGATTATTATGATTAGGAATTTTATGAAATGTTGTATGGATCATGTTTTATATTATAAATGGTTCATGGATTATGGATGTGATGGACTAAAAATGGTTATGATTAACATGGATATGATTATGATTATGGTTTAGTTAGATTATGATTTATGGATTATTTATGGATTTAGTTATCGATTTAGGGATGGTGATATTATTTGATAATGGATTTTAGACAGTGTGTTGGTTTTTTATGATTTGGATTATAGATTATGTATTATGGATCATGATTAATGATTATTTATTATGATAATTTTTTATAGATTTGGATTTGAATATTTTTTAATATTAAGGGTATTAATTCAATTTACTAAAAGGCTTAATTCTTGTTAGTGACACATACCATGACCCATGGAAAACTATGTAAAAGTGATACACATGCATCCTTAACTTAGTGCTAAAAATTCTTAAAAACTTTAGGTCAAATAAGTTTAAGAATTGATTAATGTGAATTTAGGATGTGATAATAAATGAGTTCTAAGAATAAGGTGCTTCAATCTTACATACCCTAACTAAGGGCTAATCTATAATCCTAATGTGTTAATCCATGTAGACTGATCGATTTGGGAAGTCTACTAATTAAGAAAGATGATCAATGGGAGAAGATTTTTAGGAACTATTTATACATGATAACCATCCTTCAAGGGAGTGGTCTATATATTAAGATATATTTTATTGAAACAATTATCCTTTCAGGGATCAGTCTGTACTTTTGATATAGTTTTGTAGATTTCATGGATTTAATATAGTTGTCTTTCAATGGAATAGTCTATTCACTTTGAGTTGATTTTGATTTTTATAGATGATTCACTTTTAATTTTTGATCCCAATGCTATTTTGATTTTATGGATTAGCCTTAGGTATCCTAGGATAGTTTTCCCCAAGCTTTGATACACAAGATATAACACCTATATTCTAGCAAGGGATTTAGTGATAGTGAGGGATTTTAGGGAATAATGATTTGGAGCTCCATCTTAGAATGGATGAAGCTTATCTAAATAGATCATGTTGTGAGTAGAGTTGGGGTATTCATATGTAAGGTTAATAGTAGGTAATGTTTTTGGATAACCACATGTCCCTAGATATCATTATTAGGCATAAGAATAAGAGGGGAATGAAACCTAGAAACTAAACTAGGTTAACTAAAGTGATTAGGATTAATTAGAAGTAGAAAGGATGAAAAAACAAAGCATTAAGAGGTTATCACTATAATTTTCCATCAAGAGAGGCCAAATGATATACCCTAAATATATATTTATGGGTAATGATATATAGTCCAAGCCAATTTGGATCAGATTTTCCCTATTTGCTTCTTTCCATATTAGTTACATGTTGATTTTATTTTAAAATAAGATCACCAATGTTAAATTTAAATTTATTTAAATGTTTATTATAAGCACATCATGTTAACTACATTGATCTATGAATTTTTTGGTTGATCAAGGGGTGGATTGGATCGCATAATGCTCAAAGGCATATAGCAACTCATCAACTAAGATTTTATACTACTGAAGAATATCATTCTTATACTAATAAATTCTTTTGATTTGGTTAACCATGAGATATGAATCACCACAAATATTGATAATTTTAATACCCAAGGATAAGGTGTTTTATAGACCTATGATTAGAACCTCATATTATGTCATATTGTTAGTGTACTCAAAATAAAGTTAAAAGGGTAGAGGGATAAGTGTGCCCCTAGGAGTAATTAAGATGATTATAGATCCCCTACCACATTCAAATTTGGATCCATCAAAGAAGAGAGAAATTTTCTAGTTTGGATCAAGTTGAGACATGGAGGCTATAGATTCATCTAAAAATTTGTAGTTAGCAGGTCCACTATCACGAAGAGGTACCTCAACAAAATGATCAACAATAATTTAACCTTTAACTTACTTTTGATAGATAAATTGTAGATCAAATTTTGAAAATCATAAGCCATTTGGCCATTCACTAATTTTGATAAAGTTTGGAGTGCATAAATTTTAGGGGATCAGTGCTTGTAATAACATAAGTCATATGATTGAGGAGATAATGTCATAATATAGTAGAAATAAAAGTAGGATCCAAACACAAACTTTTAGTATGAGAATAATGTGTTTCATACTCAACAAACATGTGATTGATATAGGAAACAACATGTTCTTTATTCTACTCATCATGATGATCTAAAATAGTTCTAAGGGAATAGTCATTTATAAAGATGTATAAAAAGAATGGTTTTCCTTCTTTCAAAGGAGTGGGAACTAGTGGTGAGAGAATGTATCTCTTAAAATATTTAAAGGCCTCTTGATATATATAATCCCACTTAAAATGGATATCCTTTCTTAAAAGGTGATGGAAAGGTTGACAATAATTATATAACTAGGAGCTAAATTGATGAATAAATTACAATTTGGCTTTCAATCTATGAAGTTGATTTATTTTGGATGGAGGTGGAATATATAGGATGGCCTTTGTTTTAGTTGGGTCAAATTCCATCCCATGGATGGAGATAATAAATCCTATGATTTTACCCATCAACACTCCAAAAATGCATTTCTTAGAATTTAGGTAGATGCAAAATTAGATTAGGTGATAAAAAATAACCCTTAGATTAGAAAGGTGATCTTTAGGTAAGTAAATTTATCAATGAGGTCATCTACATAATCCTCCATGATCCTATGGATAATTTTGTGAAAAATATAGGTTATGGCTCTCTGATAGTGGCTCCTACATTTTTTAATCCAAATAGCATAACACAATAATCAAAAGTCCACCAAGGAGTAGTAAATGAGGTCTTATGTTGGTCTTATAGTGAGATAAGGAATTGATTATATCCAAAAAACATACATTAATGATAAAATTTCATGGCCAATGGATAAATTGACTAACTAATAAATATTGGGGAGAGGGAAGTCATCCTTTAGACAATTGATATTTAGGTCTCAAAAGTTAGTGCAAAGGTGAATTCCACCTATAGGATTTGTTACAATGATGATGTTAGATAAAAATTAAGGATAATCAATAGGTTGGATAAAATTAATGGATAGGAGGCATGGTAACTCTTCTTTGACTAAGAGTGTAATGCAAGGATGTATTTTTTGAAGCCTCTACTTGATAAGCTTACTATCAAGTAGTGTAAAAATATTATGGGTGATTATGGCAAGATCAATATTAGGCATATTGATATAAGACCAAGAAAATGCCTCACTATGATTAGATAAAAATTAAATGATGTCTTGATACTCCTAAAGATTTAAGGATTTACTGACCTTAATGATACATAAAGTTTCATAGGATCTTATGTTAACTACAATGATGGCCTCATTCAAAATACTAGAGGTTTATTATGGGAGGGCTTTACATAGATTAGAGTTATCAATCCCTAAATGACTTAAGATGGACTCATCATCTTGGCATTGAAGAATAGGGATGGTGGGAGAATCTTTCCCTATCATGTCAGGGTAGGCTAGAGGAATGGTGTTTATCTCTCCATCACACTGATAGATGAGAGGATCTATAGAAATGAGATTGACTAAATAAAATCTACTTGGGATAGATATGATGTTGTTAGTCAAGGAAAGTGTGTCATATGGTGAAGATGGTGTATCCTCTTTAGAAATGGTAGGAAGAGTAAAATTTGGGGAGGATTTGGGATTTTTTCTAAATCCAAAGCCATACTTCTTATGGGGTTTTCTAAATTCCCCAAATACAACCTAATGCAGACCCTATTCATAATGTCCCATACCAAAACCTTTTCAAGAACATCATTGTAGGTATGTTTCTACTAAATGGGGCATATCAAGAAATGAGAAGTTGGATGTATATGGTTTAACTCAAGTTTATTTATAAGGGCCTATGTAAGGTTGGTCATTTCTACATAAATCAGATGGGTGCAAAGAAATGGTGGACCAAACCAAATAATGTCCCCCAGATTTAGACAATAGGGTAGTTGTTTATCAGGGTATCCATTTTATTGAAGTGTAAGGAGGGTATTAAGCATCAAAAATTGGTACTATCTGATTAAAATTTGTTGAAATGTGGAATCAATGGTTTCCTTACCTAGTCTTGATGTAGGGATGATTGTATTATTGGATGAATCATTGGATGGGGGTGGGATAACACTTTGAAATGGAATTAGGACCCCATGGGGTCAAAATCTAAGGTTATAGGTTTTGAAGGGGTGGGGGTCATCCAAGATGTTATGGATTTTGACATCATATTCAAAATTAATGCATCAATGTAATGTTGAGGGGACATGACACATATCCATGGACATCTTAGGATAATACTGTACCAGAATTCTCCTTCAATAACATAGAATAATTTTGGAAGGACTCTCATGCCTATCTAAATGTGAATTACTATTGTTCCTAATGTATGGAAAATAGTATCATTAAAGGCTCATAGGATAGTAGGTGATTGGGCTACCATTGTGTCAGGTAGCAAAAGTTTTTTAACTACATGGGATGAGATAATGTTTATACTAGCACCATTATCTATCATGATTATTTTAATCTAAGTTTGATCTATATTGGTAGTGATAAACAAGGTAGGATCCTATTCATTTGACTATAAAGGTGGTGTCTATGAATCATGAAACATAATGTAAAAAGTGTTATACAATAATGAAATGAAGGTTGGTAATGGTTGAGGTTCATATATTTATATTTCTATGACCTATAAGGTTTCTATCATGGCTTCATAGTGTTGTAGAGAGTTTTGGATAAGTTCATACAAGGACATCTTGATTTTAAGTTGGTTTAGTTTCTTTAGTATAGATATTTGTATAAGTTTTAAAGAATTATTAATTTGTTCCTTTCCTAAAATGGAGACCTTAAGTTTGGAGGTAGATGTTGTTGGATTATTTGTGGTAGGCACTGGTGCTTTAACAATAATTAATTTAGCTTTCTCATGATTGTGGGTCTTATGATCCTATGCTTTTGAATGTGTGGCTATATGAACCACATCTATTTGGAATATAGGGGGATTCATGATTTTACATTCATTATCACATACGGGGAGAGAGTTGTGTTGAACCCAATCAATAGTTCACATCTTATTTTGACATGTTATTTTATGCAGTGGATGAAACAATAAGGGGATGAGCATGATCTAATTGTTATATCAAGAGATCATCTTCATCTAATAGATTTTGTACTATGGATTTTAATGAATTGTAATTTTTTTTTTCATTCCTATCTATTCAATGGTATGGACATAACCTATTTTCTCTATACCATGACAAATTTTAAATGTAAGTGTTGATAGGTTTTATAGGTGGTAGTATAATTGAGTATGTATAGATAAGTTGATCAAGGATTTTAAAATAAGACCCTTGTAATGGGTCTTGACTAATATTTTCCATCATTTGAGGTACTAGTGGAGGAGAGATATGTGGCCTCAAACTTTGGCCTCTTGAACTAGCTATTTGGATAGTCTTTATGGTAGGTACTTTATGTCGATGGTAAGTCTCTACTCCTAAACCATGTGGGTAATAGTGGCTTAATGGATTATGGATTGTCATGAACATAGTTGGGATATTTTTTTGTGATGGTGATAGTGTATTGATGGTAGATTCTATAATATCTTTTAGTTTGGCTAAAGCATGGGGCCCTAATATAAATGCTCTAATCTTAATAGGGAGTAATGGTACTCTTACTTTTTTCATCTACTCAAGGGTTATGGAGATGTCATCTTTAGGTAATTAAATACTAACATGAGGATGTTTTAGATATTTTCCCCTTGGGGTTCCTACATTCTTGTTTCTAGTATCCATAGTTTTCCCCTTATTTTCTCTATGATTTAGTGTCTCCTTAAAATGGGAGAACTAATCTAGAGGTAATCTAAGGTAATATAGTTTCCTTAGTGAGTAATAAATTAATGGGAATGGGTATACTAAATAATGGTATTGAAATGCTATGAGGAATGAAATCTTGTATAATGTCAACACAAACCCTTTTTTCAATAAATTTTTCTTCTTTTGGTTCTTGAGTGTGTTTAGATATTAATTCCTTCAATGGGTCCCAAAAAATGATATCTAACATATCACAGGATGTTCTTGGGATGTCTTTGTTGGGTTTGGATGGTGCAAAAGTGTCTTCCATAAGGATATAAAGGTTGTGGGCATCAACAACTTCTTTAGGAAATTTTGGTCATAGATGGTGTTAATTACTTGTCTCATGTTTTGACATGGATCCTGATTTAGCTTGTATTATAATTTGATCTAGAGGCATGATTTGGGAATGATTTTATAAATATATCTATGAACTAGTTTTTAAGGGAATTAGGATTATCTAATTGCAATTCTAGTTGATCTATAAGATTTTGTACTAATCCTTTTCAAATAATGGCATCTACTGACATAGTGGCTTATCATGTAATGAAAATTATAGAAGTCATTTTCCCTAAACCAACTACATTTAGGACATGACTTATCAAGAGGTCTGATGTGAGGAAGTTAGATAAGATAAGCCTTTAGGAGTTTATATAAAATAAATGCATAGGATTCTCCTATAGGGGTATATTGTCTCATGGGAAATCATGTTAATGACATCTAAGATTATGCCTACAAAGTGGAGGGCTTGGATTGGTTTTAATATTGAGGTGGTGTGGACTTTACAACTATGATGTTAGTATCCCATCTAGTTTTTTTTTTAATTAGTATTCCCTTTGGAGTGTTCTAATTTAAGGTTCTTGTTTCTTAATTTGACCTTCCCTTCTTTGAGGGCTCTAATTTTAAGATTACAAGTGATTAAAAAGGCCTCATTGAAAGCTTTAAAGGATTGGACCTATAGTGTTGATGAAATTTGTTTGGTGCACACTCTTAAAAATGATTTGACTAAATTGGGTTGCGGTAAAGAGAAAGTGAGTTGGCTGAATAAACTTCTATACTTAGATACAAAGATGGAAATCAACTTGTCATAAAATTGTTGGAAGGTGTACATTTTTATAATGGTAACTTTTCTTCCTATATTAATGAAAAAGTATTCTAAGAATATTTGAGCTAACTACCTAGATGAAAATAGGGAAAATTGAGGGGTTAAGTTTTACTAATTTAGGGTAGGTCCAACTAGCGATATAAAGAACATCCTAAGAAGGAGCATGTCAAGATGGGATATGAGGTAACAAGCATGTCAAAACACTTTTAGATGTTATTATGGGTCCTCCTTATTGTAGAATTTGGTAAATATAGGGATTTCCCATTGTAGAGGATATGGTCTGATAGGAACTACAATGTTGATGGGCTCATTATAAATTTCTTCGTAGGTGAACATGTTTTTCTACCCAAAGGAAAAAGCTTCCAAGTTAGCCATCCTATTCATAAGGATGCTCATGAGATCAGTTTTGATGTTATGTCAAAGGATTCTTCCTAAAGTATTATGCTATGGGAGTTGGTATGTGGATAATGGCATGGAAAATCCCTAAGATAGGGTGTATCCTATCAACATAGTTATAATGGGTTGAGAAGCTACCATATACTATAAATCATGTAAAGGGATATATGTAGACCTGATATCCTATGTAGGTGCTATTTATTAGGTGGTCAAAGGTATATATTGTTGAGGTGACTGACTCAGAAGATCCTATTATAATGGTTACATCTAGGTTCTTATAAGCATAATAGTTTGAATCAGTTGTACCATCATGAAAATTGATATGAATAGGTTCTAGAGTGAAGTATTAACTGGTTGGGTAATTGCAAGCTAAGTAGCAATAACATTTTGAGTTAGATTAATGGTTAGTAGTGGAGTACTAAATGTCATCATAGGTGGGTTACCTAAGGGTTATGTCATAGTGGTATCTAAGATAGTAGGATGGGGATTATTATGGGAAGTTACCATAGTAATTTTAAATCGTTCACCCTCTTCAAATGGCATGCTATATGGATGCTAAGATAACTATGTATGGGGATATATAAGATATGTATGGATCTGGAGGTGAGATAATGGTTATGATATATGGGATTTATATTTAGTATGGTGGATAACTCAAGATCACCTTGGGTGTAGTAGTAAGGGATGCCTTCCCATGTGGACTCAAGATAAGTAAGGGGCTAGGTGAATTATCCATAGATAAAGACACAGACAAAGGATCATTTTTTTTCTAGGATTGTTATCACATCAAAAACATGTAATGATGAAAAAAATAGAAAACATGCAAAGTATTATTTTTTAATTATCTAATTTTAAAATAAGGATGAAAATATGTACACACTAAAGTCATTCTTAAAAGTTTTTCCTTTAATAACATTAAAGTGTGGAAAAAAGAATGATATTGAGGGTCTTAGGAAATGGATATCTAAGGATGGCCTTAGGTTTTATTTTATGCTCAAGGATTTTTTTATTGGTACTAATACTTGGCTTGGTGTTGGGGCCTACCTCCTCACTTCACACACTTTAGTATAAGGATGTCAGGTTTGTAGCCAAAATATACCGATATACCAAATTTTATACTTAGCTAATGAACTAAGTTAGTTCTCCCCTTGGTGGTGAAATCCAAGTGGGATCATTGAGAAGAAGGTTGCCATGAGGTGATGAAATCCCCATTAGTTTCCCTATGTCAAGTGTATTTATGAATTTATTTTGTGTATGTGATTTGGCTTGTGCATGTTGAAAATTGACAACTATGATAAATTTCACCACCTAGATTATTCTAAATGATTAAACTATATAGGGAAAATGGATTCAAATTGTTTTAACCTTTTAAAAAGGAAAAATGCATTTTTAATTTTATTTTTGGATGAATTCAACACACAGGAGAGAGGGAAACAAATTCATGAATAATTAATTTTTCATTTCATTAAAATAAAATGTGATTTACTAGAAACATGAAATAATAGGGTTTATGTAAATACCTATGGATTGGAAGACATTTTCACACCACTTTAATCTAATGATAGTGAGAAATCATTTTTGGTTGGGAAGGCTAACCTACACACATGTGAATACTTGATAAAAATAGATTAATAGAGAGATGAGTGGACTGCCTAATTAGATATCAGTTCCAAGAATTTTTACGCTTCCTTAAATGGATATTATTCCACTATTTATGTAATCAATAAAAATGAAAACATAATAAATTAAAAATAGATAAATGATGGGATAATAATGTTAATTTATATTTTCCTTAATTAATTCAATAATGTAAATAAAGTATTCTTCCCAGTAGGCAAAAGTAAAATATACATCATCTAAAATAAGAGATAATGATTCTTTATAAGATTCATGGGAAGTTGCATAGATGATGGCATAGAGGGACATCTGAAAGGCTATGTCACTCTAATTTTTAAATAAAGGTTGAGGGATTATAAGGAGATTAATAATTCTAGTCACATAATGGACTAAACTAGGTAGAGTCATTTATAGGGAGAAAGCCATGTTTTAAACCAGAATAATAAATAAAGGGATAGGAAATGGAATATTAAGATATGGTTTTAGATCCTATGCATTAAAAATAGTAGAATGATGACAATACTAATAGGATCTATGATGATTGGCAAAAGTGGAACTAATTTAGAATATATCGGTGTCAATTCTCTATGTTTGAGTTGAATAAATAGAGAATGGAAAAAAGGTAGATTTGATAATAAAAATGGATTTAACATATGATGAAGGATAATAATATTTTTTAATATATTTAATGAATAGGTAAATAATTAATGATTTAAAGATAATGATAAACTAAAATGTAGTACATACCTTTTGATCAACCATGAATAGAATGGTCCTCTTCCATGAGCATAGGTAGGATTTTTGGTTACACAAAGACTGTGATGGAATGAGTTTAAAATCTATTAGAGTGTTGATAAAAGGGTCATCAAAGTATTTTAGGAATTCAATAATAATTTGAGGCTCTCAATGTTTTGGTTCTATCTTAAATGGAAACAAAGGTTGCATATTTATAGATCAATGTTGATCTAGAGAATCAATGTCGATATCGGGAGAATCATTACCAAATCACCCAAAATGGATCCTTTTTTGAAAATAAAGATTAATATTGGTTGGGAATGGGAATATTTCATTTGCAACAATTTCACATAGTTTAAATTGGTTGTATGGGTATATTCTTAGGTTAGTATTGGTCTTAGGGGGTTAGGAATGGTAAAGGGGTAAAAGTAAGAGTTATCTACTAGACTAGTAAATAGTAAATAATCCAAAATTTATGATATGGTTTATTTAAAGATTTAAAATAAAAATAGGACCTACTAAACTCAAATAATCATCCTTAGGGGTACAAAATTATATTGTCTGTAATAAGCACACAAACTTCTTTGTAACTCATGAGGGAATTAAAATAATGAATCTTTGAAGTCATGTGTACATAACCTAATATAAGGTCTAGCTAAACTAAATAAGTTAAATAGTAACACATGTTTTGAATTGGAATGTTATCTAATTAGGTTAAGGCCATGAAGGTAAACCTACCATGTGAAATTTATAAGTTTTTTTTTAAATGAAACATAATCATGGTTTTTGAAACATCTCAATAAGATTAATCAATATTTGTTTACCTTTGGTCAATTAATGAAGTGGTATTCTAACCTCCATAAGGTACCTATAAAGATGATGTGAATCTCATTATTTTATTGTTTATAAACATCATAAATCATTATAAATATTTGCATTAATTTTGTAAATATTCCTTTCCTTAACCACTACCTATTGCATGTGAGTTTGTTGGTTCTTGATTATGCAAGTTTAGTATGATGGTTCTTTTGAATCTTTTTTACTTCTTTCAACTTTTCTATTGAATAATTCTAATTTACCCAATGAGGTACTAGTTATTTTATAGATTATTCAAGTACTTAGGTAGATGTGTAAGTTAGTGATGAATCCAATGGGAAGGCCATAATGAAGTACATAGATAGGCATGCATCAGTTTACCTATAGTAATCCAATTATATCTAAATACTAAGTGGTTGAAACACTTCCTAATGAATCCATTGTTAATTTATAGATTTTATCTAGTTCCCATGTTGGCTATGGCATAGTTATGGAGCTCATTATGTTTTTCTATGCCAAACCTATGGTTAAATATTTGTATCATAGTTTTTTATCTTAGTATTCTAAAAAAATTGTGGTTGTTATATATTGGTATTAGATAAATTTATACTAATCTATGGAACTTTGTGGGATGTTTTATTGTTTTTTGTCTTACTAAGTTAATTTTTGTTTCACCTTAGGAATTGGAGAACAAGATCTAGAATGGAAAACAACAACCCAAGGGATGTTAACCCTAGGAGAGGTATTGGTCATAGGTTTAATACTCCTAAAAGAGATTAACTCCCTCTCAAAAATTCTATAATAAATATTATATCCCCTAACCATGATGAAAATAATCCTAATTCTAACTAGTAGGTTGTCTTGAATGGGATACTAATTACATTAGATGCACTTCAAAATAATTTAGACACCTAAGAATGTAGATTCAATAATTTGAAGGGTGTTCCACCTAAATAAATTTCTCTTAGATAAGAAGATAAATTTGGTGAGTAAGAGATCCAAGACAACCCTATAAATGTTGTTGATCATATCATCAAATAACTAAAAAAATTGTCTCCACCAACCTTTTTAGGTGAGGAATATATTAATGTAGATGATGCATGGTTGGTTCACCTATATAAGTAATTTAACCTTCATAATATTCCCTCCAATGTGAAAGTAAGAGTAACTACTTATCAATTAGCTAGAACTATAGCTCTTTAGTGGAATCATTTATGTGGTTTAGAGGGTTACCAACCAATGACTCTTACTTATCCTGATTTTGAAAGGAAGTTTAGGAAAAGGAACCTAAGATAAAACTTTAAATAAAATAGAATAACTAATTTCTATTTTTTAAACAAGAGAATATGTGGGTAACTAAGTATGAAAACAAGATTTTAAACCTATTGCATCATGTTAACTACATGTGGAGACTTAAGAAACCAAGTTCAAACTAGGGTTGAAGGAAATATTGATGAATAATGTCAATATGACCAATACTAATACTCTAACTACTACTATTGAATCCACTCATAGGGTATAAGATAAAGAGAAGGTACATCAAAAGCTGAGACAAGATATTAAACATAATAGATAACAATCTAAGAACAACAACCTATCTTCTTCACCAAATAAATTTAAAAATATATAATTAAAACTATGTTGTGACCAACATGGCCACTTTTATTTGAAATGGGGAATGCCTCTTAAAAAAATTAATAAACTAGAGCATTAGGGTTCTTTCCTTTGTTCCCATCACCGATGCCTACTCAAATCTTCAAAAACTGCACTACCTTGATTTCCCCAAGTGGTAATAGGCATCCTTTCTTTATCTTTAAAAATAAGAAGTGTTTTTTATTTTTATAAATCATGTCACTAACATTGTAGGTTTATTTTTTCTTAGAATATCCTAGAGTCTAGTTCCTTTCCCAAGGTAATTAACTAATTACCCTTTATGATAAATTGAGATCTTTATATTTGACAAGTAAGTTTTAATGTATCATATTATTTTTATTTTTATTACTTAGTCATTTTGTGAATTTCATAGATCCTAGTTGAATGGGAAGGTAAAACATCATTAAATGCTAGAATGGCCAATCCCTTAGAGCTATCAAATATGTCAAAGCCTGGGAGAGCCTAGTTAAATAAGAAGGTGCCACATCACTAAATGTTATAATGATTAGTACCTTAAACCTATCATAAATTTCATATCCTAGGAGAGCCCAGTCGGATGAGAAGGTAACACATCATCAAATATTAGAATGTTTAGTCCCCTAAACTTGTCAAATGTCTAATATCCTAGGAGAGACTATCCAAATGGGAAAAGGTCACATTTCCAAGTTAGAATGGTAAGTCCCTAGACTTGTCATAGATGTCAGAGATTAGGAGAGCTTGGTTTTATAGGAGGGAGCCATGTTATTGAATTTCATAATGGCCAGTCACTTGGACCTATTAGAGATGTCAGATCCCTAAAAATCCTAACTGAATGAGAGGTTACCATGTAACTAAATGTCATAATGTCCATTCCATTATAATTTTTAGAGATATTAGATCCAAGGAGATCTTAATGAATGGAAAGGTGATACATCATCAAATGTTATAATGGTTAGTCCTTTAAATCTATCAAAGATGTTAGATCTTAGGAAATATTGAGTAAATGGAAAGGTTCCACATTATCAAATGCTAAAATAGCTAGTTCTTCAGACCTATTAGATATGTCAAAGCCTAAGAGAGCTTAGCTTAATGGGAAGATGCCATACTCCTCTAAACCTGTTAGAGATGTTAGAGCCTAAGAGAGACTAATTTAATGGGAAGGAACCACATCACCAAGCATGTGGAGAAACTCAAAACCACCTAAGGCATTAGGAATATTTGACTATAGTATAAAACTAGAGATCTGATTAGGATGTGTCATATGTCCCAAGGTGACACCTCACCTAACCTAGGGGAATGATATGGGGTAAAAATCCATGCTTAGGTGTTGACCATTTATGTGAAGGTCAATGAGTAGAGGACACATGTTAGAAAGTAGGAGTTACCTGAGAATAATCTAAGAGATGTGACTTCATGCCTATCATGTGTTTGGTATTAATAGAATGGGAAGAAGTTATACCTAATTAGATAGTTTTAAAACATCCCATCACCATTTCTATATCCATTTAGTGGTGGATGATCATGGACTCTGAATTCAATAATGGAATTATAAATAAATGGAGAAAATCCATCCACTAACTCAAATTCACATTCATAGAAAGTGAGCCACCAAATCTAATTAACACAGGGGGATGTATGAATGCACTTATAAATCCTAAGGGAATCTCATTCAATGATTACCATTTCGAACTTCAAAAAAATATCTAAATCCTCACCTTAAAAATTCTACAAAACCCCTATAACCCATGCCTTATACACTCAAAGCTTCCTAGATTACCCCTCTATCCTACTCCAATAGATATGTCATCATCTAATCCAAATCTTAAACATGAGTACTAGGACACCAACTTCTTAGATGGATTAACTAAGTATAAGCACTAAAATAATATATTCAAATTAATTGAGTAGGTCCACACAGATTCTACCAAAGATACTAACTAGCAATAAAAATATCAGTATACCCTTAGGTCATATAAGAAGTGAAAAATTCATAGAGTTATGACTAAACCAAAAGTATTTCCCTATGGTGACTTATTGGGATATATCCTCTATAAGTCCATCTACATGCAAGATAGGGTCAATGAATTGGTGTGTTTACCCAAATCTTAGTACCATTTTATTGATATATCTAAGAATGCATTCCAAGTGCACTATTACCCCTTAGAACTTGATTTATTCTATAATGTAGTGGAAGTGTTAGTCTAGATTACCATCTACCATATCTATGATGTACTAGACAACTAAGATGAGAATCTTGACTCTAAGTGGGTTAATAAAGAGAATATCAATGCTTACATATTTTTCACCTTTTAAGAGGAGGTTTGAGTAGGAAATATCCTATTGAAATAGTTATTTGGGGAATAATACTACCAACACATTAACAAACTATGGGTGCCTATCTTACACATGATCTTGATATCCTCTGATGTCCTAGACATGGGAGGATTGATCAACTTCAATTTGGTCCACACCATCACATATGCCTGAGCCTAAGGAAAATTCTACATGATGAGCTACCTACTCTATGTAGTCTATTTGACACTCTCATTAAATATTTAAGCCTTTAATTCATGGTTTATTAGAGGCTTGATGGTCAATGTGGTATTTTATAATTTGTCTAGCCACCAATTCCATCAACATGTCTAAGATGTTTGTGAGAACTTCTAATTTCCTAACTCTTAAAGGTAATATGGGAGTCTATCATAGTCATTAGAGACTACTAGCCATAAAAAGATGACATGATGATTTAAGTCATGGGATTTATAAAGGAACCCTTAAAACTACCATATTATTTCCATGGTTGCTTGTCAAAATAATAGATCACCTATGAACTAGTTGAAGGCGTACTCATGTTCTATGTACAAGATTTGTAAAAGTCATGCCCATATCTCCTATTCACCATACAACACCATGTCTATAATACCTACCCCTCTATTCTAGGTATGGTAGCTAAGAGAGACTTTTTAATCCTATAAAAGTCAAATGTCTAGCAGTAGGACCATAAAAGGGTAATTTGAGCTCATCTGGTGTAGTACTCAACCTAACTCAACAATTATTGCCATCAGGTTGAAGATAATGATGAGCTTTATTTAAATGCATATAATTATTAAGAGGTGTTATATAAAATAGAAACCAATAATAATAATTATAATAAGGATCAATTAGGCCCCTCTATGTTTCCTCTAGCTCCTACTCAGTTTGTTTAGGACCCAACTCCAATAAATTTGGCCATTTCTAAGATGATCATATAGTGCATCCCATCTCCTTCTCCTCTTTAATTTCTATTTCTAGATACACTTATGCTAAAACATCCTACTCTTCATGATTTGTATCCTCCTCTTCCTCCTCTAGTTTCTCCTAGCACTCTAGCTTTGCCTCCTCTAATACCTCTAAAAGCCAAGCCATGGTAGAGCTAACCCAAGACTACTCAACACTAGGTAGCTTAGGCACAACCTAATCAACCATGGGATACATAACCCACATAGTTTGATATGGCCACTAGCCTAAGAGAAAGCCTAGAGTGATTTAACAAACATCCATGCATCTAGGTTCCCCCACTCACTCCTTCATATATTCCCATTTCCCTTCCACTCCTCACTATCATCACATTACAACTCCTAGTTTTAGTACCCACTAGTTCTCCTCCATCCCAAGTGGTGCTTTCTTTGTTTCCCATTATTCCCACTCTATATTTTTCATAAGTATATTTTACATCAGTCCTTATGATCATATTTAATTCTTCATTCCTTTTTATTCCTCTTACCTCTTAACTTGGAGTCCTCTCGGTGCCTCATTTGGGAATGCCTTTAGTAGCAAGCATGACTACAACCTTTAGTATCATACAACTTCTAGTATGGACCCTCTTATTCCTCATTTTAGTTATCCTAGTGATCCCCTCCATATCTCCAAGTCCTCTACTATCATTATTTATGACCCATTTCATCCCATTTGAACCATCCACTACATCACCCAAAGCTAACCTTAAAAAGAGGCTAAAGAAGAAACATAAGGTGACCCATATGGCAACTCCATCTTGAAGGCCTATAACTCTAACTCCACCTCCTATACAAGCCGAAAAAATTCCTCTTGCCCCAATAATAACATCTTAGTGTCTATCTCCAAATCCTCCTCTCTCCCTTACCCAAGGCCCTATGGGACTTGCCTTCAACTAACCCATCTCTTCTTTATTGTTATATGACCCATTCCTAAGGGAAATTCTACCTCAGGTAAACTTGATGTACAAATAGTGGTAAGTAAAAATTTTCCTATGGGTCTTACCTTTCATTCTCCCTCCTTTCACTCCCATTACCCCTCTACATCCACTTATTTCCTCTTTCACTCTCTCCACTTCCTCCATCTCCCCTCCACCTCATCTTCTATCCTTTACCACCATTTTAGACACACCTCTTACACCCCCTACAACCAAAAGGATGATTCCATGGTCACAATTGTGACATTTTGATATCTAGTATGACTTTTACATTTAGTGGAGTTTCAATAGATCCTTAAGGAGTATGAATAAAATGTTCATGTAGGGGTTTTTCTAAGAGGGAAACCTAGTGATATGGAAAACCCATTAGGATCTATTCTTTCTCACCAAGGTGACAACTTCCACTAGGGATGAAAAGATGGCTAAGGACCCACTATCCATCCTATGAGATACCTGAGACATGTTTGAGAAGCTCCTTGAAGACATGTAGAACCAAGTCTAGACTCTCAAAGCCCATGTGAAGAGCATGTTTCCATTTAGGCTAATTAGGTAGGTCAAGGATGCCCTCCTACTAATTTTCTCAATCCTTGTGAAAGTAATGGAGATTCTAGCTGAGATTAATCTAATTATATAGAGAACTCAGGCCTACATGGAGAGGATGACACATCTCAATGGGAAATGTGGGAATCTATAGGTGGTGTCTAATGAGGTAATGTTCCTAGAACATAAAAGCATGCCAACATCAAACATTACCAATCATATGCTAATAACATGAGATATAAAATGGAGGAGTGGTTATCTTGGGACTACACTAAAATAGGACCTTGGAAGAGATGTGAGATGAAGATATTGACCTACTTCAAGGAGGTCAATATCTTCATATTATTCCATTAGAATGGCACCTTGCTTGACAAAGGGGAATTCAAAGTCCACCTAGGTGAATTTAACCATGTTATGAGGGAGAAATTGGCCAACAAAAGTAAGGTAGTGTCCTAGGTAAGGATGGACCTATCAACTAAATCCATGATGAACATCAACCAAGAATCTAGAGTCCAAGCATCAATAAAATAAGCCTTCAAAATCTACTGGAGATTGATATCTCAAGCTGAGGTATTCTTGAGTGAATACCCAATGAAATTGATCAATTGAGATGATGAGTTTGACCTTGTGGAAACCACATTGAAATATAAGAGTTCCCAATAAAAGTAGTTATGACTCGTCCCTCTAAATCACTTCATCATGTCAACTAGTGGTCCACTATAGATCTATTATAGGTTTTAGGGATTGTTTTGTTTAAATTTTAAAATTTATTTATAATTTTAATGAGTGTCCATCATGGCCTAGGATGGGATCTTCATGCATTTTTGAGGTGAGCCCCAATTCTTATCAATTTATTATATTTACGAGTAGACCAAAATTAATTGAAAGTGTTGTTAGATTACTACCATGATTTCACCTACATTTTAATCATGAATTTAGACTGTAAAATTAGCCTAGATTAATTATTGTAAAAAAATTATATTCTTATAATGAACACAATCTTTATTTTATATAAGAGGGTCTCTTATGTGTTTCAATTTTCTTTCATCTTCATGTTTAAATGATCATCACTGCTAGGTTAATTAGATTAACACATTATTGCTTTTTGTATGTCATAGATATAATGTGCTTGGATATATAATCTTTGTGTGAGTTATTTAAATTCCCCTTTTGTAGTAATAATAATTTATGTGCCAATTTACAAATTTTTCATGGCATATATGTGCTTTCACCAATATCCCCTAGTATTCATCATTAGTGAGAACTTGCATTGAAGACATACTCTCAGTTCCCTCAAAATCTTCCCATTACATGTTCTTTTGGGTAGAACTCTAGTGAAACTCATTATACAATGGTATATCCATGGATGAGTCACTTGGTTTAATGAGTAGTGCATTGAATTTATTTTAAACCCAGAGGCTTTACTCCTCTACCATACCCTTCCCTCTATTTTGTGTTACTTTAGTGGAATTAAAGTACCCTTTTCCCTTATGTTTAGAAATAATAATCCTAACACTCAATTATTCATGATAATTTTTGACCCATATGTAGGAATATTGGATTGAACCTTTAGTGGTGATAGTGCATCTCTTAGATTCCATTCACATAGACTCTGTTCATGAATTCCAATACTCACAGCCACCCCTTGGCTTGATCCCATATTAGTACTAAAATGGAGAATGAAAGTTTGTAGTTGTACCCACCTTCCCATTTTAAAATAATTCCAAATATCATTGGCATCTCGTGATAAAGATCAAATTGGAGTGAAAAACAACTAGCACTAGAAAATTGGCATTTAAATACTTTATTCTTGTTATTAGTTCATTTTATGAATATGTTGAGAATGGATTACTGGTAATAATGTGTTAACCATTATTTTATTATGAATCATCCTAAAGACTAGTTCACTCATTACAAGGGCTAGGTCCCATCAAGGTATATTGATAATTTCCTCCCTACTTTTCCATAGATAACCTAAGTACAATCATCTTAGACCTACCATGATTTCTACTAGTTCATCCTTGTAATTTATCCTAAGTTCATAGCCTAAGATGGCCTAGTTAATTGGATCTACCTTTAATGTTTATGGATTCAACCATGATCTACCCAAAAAACTTGAAATGTGTCTCCCTCATTTCACCCCTAGCATTGGATAGACTATGGAGGAACACATAACATCCTACAAGACCATCGTAAGCCTTCTAAATGTAGAACATGAGGATGTGGTGTGTAGATTCTTACTTTTTACCTTGATGGAATCTACTTATGATTGGTTATTCAACCTTCATAAAGTCTTAATCCTAAGTTGGGACCATTTTATTTCTACCTTCCTCTTTCAATTTGGCTAAGTGATAGACCCCAGTGTCATTTACCAACAATTTACTTACATAAAAAGAGATCCCAGTGTGCCTATGAGCAACTTTAATTTTAGGTTTTAAAATATGTACAACTAGGTACTATGATTTACCAACCTAACCCTGAACGAGCACTTAAAATTTATAATAGTGCACTAGAACCTTGGATAACCATGTTCTTAGAGAGGGATGCAACCATAACATACCTATTCTCAGCTTATGTAGGATCCATCAAAGTGGATAGACAATTAAACCCCCAAGGTCAAATAATAAACCCCACTCCTAGTATGCTACCATAGATTCTTGCATTGAACTTATTACATATACTTAAACAAAATGAACCTATGCCTCAGTCACTCCCTATAACACATCAACTCCCACTAGGTCATCCCACTTCAAAACAATAACTAGATTTTCTAAACCCAAGGGACTAAGATATGATTCATATACTCAACATAAAGTGAATTAAGTTGTGGCTAATAACACATAGACCATGCCTCAAGAGTCCACTAAAACTAAGATAGATTCTATTCAATGGATGGTACAAAAGCTCAATAATGATTTTCTAAGGTTATAGATATAAGTGAGTAACTCTAATACAAAAATATTTAGAAAACATTCACATATCAAAGTCCAAATAAGATCTAAAAATGTCCTCACAACCCCCAATAACCTTGAACCAATAAGATCCCCAAGATCAATGTGTTCAATATAGCCTTACCTAATTGGTGTCAAGCACATAACACAATAACATAGGGGGCACTGGACTACATAGAGTTTGGTTCTACTTTTGAGATCTTCCAAATGTAAATGGAAGAATATGAAGTGGTCCCCAATCATACAAAAACATCTAACTTGATTAAATCCCCTAATATTACCATGGTTTTAGAGACTTTAGATTTCCCTAGCCAAGAAGAAAATGAGTTTAAGGATGGTATTAGTGAGGTAAAAGCATTTTAGTAATTCTAAAAGATTAAAAAAAACCTTAAAAATTAGAATTAATAATATCCCCTTACTGCCTCAACACCCCCATATAATGGTGCAACCCCACCATAGCAAAATACTAGGAATGATCCTCCACCTCCAATACCTTAATAACTTAAGGCACCTATAGAAATCCCACTAGTCCAAATCAAAGGAGGATACAACATAGTCAAATATATTAATAAGATCAAGATTAAGACTAACCTTCATGAGCTTTCTTAAATCATAGAATAATAAGATCTCTTGTTAAAATATTTGATTCAAAATTCAACCTAACAAACCCAACTAAAACCAAGAGTAACACACACCAATGTGCTCATTCAAAATAATAATATGGAGGCCTTCCCATTCCTTTTAACCATTTAATTATTTAGAAAAACCTGCATAATTTATTAGTAGATTTATGAGCCTTATCCAATGTGATGCTAACAAGCATATATGAGAAACTCACTCTAACCCTTATAAAATTAGACAAGGTAGTAGTCCAATTATATAAGTCAGAGGTGAAATTAATAGGTGATTTTCTAAACATCCACATCTAGTTGTAATTTTATCCTAGGATTCCAAACCTTATAGACATTCAAGTGGTTGATATCCCACCAACTTATGGCATGCTCATTAGCATGGATTGGTCCAATGCCCTGAATGGGTATATGGACACATATTTCTCGCATATGTGGTTTTGATGGGGAGTATTAGCCAACTAAATAAGAGTAGATAGGGTACCATGTATAAATAATATGATCGCATAATATAGTGCCATTAATGGAGAAGATAAAATTGGTTTTCTCAAGCCTAGGCATCTGCATGTTAAACACCAAGCCTCCAATAAATAAAACTAGTAATATCCCAAGCATACCCATCCTATGGTCTCTTTATATAGATGGAGCTCACTCTAAACAAGGTAGTGGAGCTAATTTTATGCCTATAGACCCCTTATGGAGGAAACATCGATCATCATATAGGTTATAATTTCTTTGGATGAATAACCTGGTAGAGTAAGAAGCTCTAATCTTGGGATTATAATTTGCATTGGGGCATGAGGGAAATGAACTAAGGTTTTTTAACAAATCTAAATTGGTGGTTAACTAGATCAAAACAAAGTTTTAATTTAGATTATCATACATTATAAGGTATAATGACTAAGTTTGGGACCTAATCAAAATGTTTAATGCATTCAATATCATCCCTATTTTCTAAGAGGAAAATAAAGTAGCAGACTCACTAGCATCAATGACTATGAACCTAGCCCCTTTGGATAACACTGAGTTACAATAGTTCTCTATATAACTCATCCCCTATCCTTCTATCTTAGACAATTTGACTAACTTCTATGTCTTTCAAGATAACCATTAAATCATCTCATTCATTAGTAATGATGGGATCTTTGAGGCCCAAATCATGGATGAAAAGGATAGAGACAACCCCATGAATGATTTGGATAAGGATGTGATATTAAATATTCATGTAAAATATATATTGAATGGTATGATTTCTCTAGAAAGAGAATTTTATGTAGTAGACCCAACCTTCTAGTCTAAAAGGCCCAAGTTATAAGATCAAAAGTGTTGACTCATTAATCTAGGCCCTATAGACAAACCCTAGACTATTAATGTGGGTTTAGATTAGACAGACCACAACTTAGAGTAGTTATAAAATTTATTATTGATATATAAGGACCTGATTACTTAGGCCTATGGATATCTTAAATTCTTCCAACCAAAAGTAATCACTAATACTATTCCCTTAGAACCCAACCAAAAATGGTTCAGATAAAGTTAGAGTCTAGTAAACCCAATCCTAAAGCCCTTGATTCATAAGTCCATAAGTTACTCTCTATGAGGATAATTTTCTTCATTCTCTACTCTACTTGGGTGGCTTACCTGGTTCTAATCCAAAAGAACAATGGAGAAATCCACATGTGTGTGGACTTTTAGAACTTGAACCAAGACTTAGATAAAGACAATTACCCATCACCCTCATTAGATGAGGTGATATAAATGATGAGTAAGTCCCAAATTATATCCTTATTATATGGTTTCTCAAGATATAACTAGGTCTTTGTCAACCCCATAGATATAACTATGACTTCTTTCACCACGAAGTTGGGAATGATCACTTATAAATGGATGCATTTTGGGTCAATAAACACTAGTGCCACTTTTCAAATGTAAATGTAATTCACCTTTGAGGGCCTGATAAGTAATTTCATAATAATATATAGATGACCTAACTATTTTTTCAAAATATAGTTTAAAGAATGTACACCACTTAGAAAGTGTATTTAAAATATGTAGAAGGTATGACATTTCATTAAATCCAAAGAAGAGCATTTATGGTGTCACCTAAGGTAGTATTCTCAATCATATTGTCAAAAAATAAGGTATTTCTATCAACCCCAAAAGGGTGGATGTAATTTCTAAACTACCTTTACCTAACAGTAAGAAGGAACTAAGATCTTTCTTTGGGAAAATCAATTATGTTTAGGTTTATTTTTATATTTTCTAAAATATTGAATCCCTTGATTGCAATGTTGAAACATAGCACTAAAGTAGAGTGGCACACAAAATCAAATAAATATTTCTAAGATATCAAATATGCAATCATACAATACCTAATCCTCATCAACCCAAAATATATGCAAGACTTTTATGTCTATCCTTTTTCTTTAGATCACATCATTTTTTCTTGCATCATCGAAAGGTTAGAAGGATAATAACACTTTGTGTATTTTATAAGCACTAATATGAAAGATGTAAATCTCATGGAATCTACCCTAGATAATCACACCTACACCTTGGTCAAGTTAGTAAATAAATTCAAGCATTATATCATCCAAAATAGAGTACATTCCATTGTCTCATAACCAACTATAAAATAAATTCTAGGGTAGAATGAGCTAGGTGAAAGGAGATATTAGTGGATGATGAAGTTGTAAGAATATGACACTAGAATTAATCTATCCAAACTAGTTAAAGGATAAGGCCTTACCCATCTAATCACAAAGATTAACCCAAGAATAATAATACACTAGGTGGACCAACAAAGAGTAATATAATCAAACATGTACACCCTAGTCATGCAACTTATACTATATAGAAGTGTGCCCCCATAAATCAACCATACATAGAGAAGAGTCCTTTAATTGAAATTTACACCCTATATACTGAAGAAATGAGTCATCTTCAAAAGAAAGCATGAATGAATCTACCTCTAGTGTGTATCACAACAAGAGGCCAATGAGGCAATGTCAAGTTTCCATCAAAAATTGTGAGATATCCATCATGTAGAAAATGCCATGACTCATAAATTTCTCTATTTATGTTACTATTAAACCACACTATTTAGAGATGTTCACACCCATGTTCATTTCATCCACCAATGCCATACCTTTGCTAAGAGATAAATGCATTCCATAATGCCACTACAACCTATTATAGAATCTACATTGTTTGGACAATGGGGGATGGATTTTGTAGGAATGATTAATCCTAATCTATTGGTCGGTCATAAATTCATCTTTACATGCATGGACTACTAAACTAGATGGTTTGAGATAGTTATAACCAAAATGAGCACCAATGTTAAAGTCATCAAGTTCTTGGAGAATTCCATACTCACTCATTTTAGGGTCCATATTTCCTTAGTATTGGATAATGGCCTTGCCTTTTAGTCTATGAAATTCATAGAATGGGCCTATGATAATGGAATCACATTGAAGTTCTCATCCAATCACTACCCACAAATGAACAAATTAGTAGAATCTATTAATAAAAACATGAATTACTCAATCAAAAAATAAATAGAGAGAAGCCCCAAGAATAGCACTCATTACTAAAGTTTAACTTATGGTTAGACCACACTAGGTATTTACAATCCCTAAAAATATCTCCCTTCCTTTTAGTATATAGATTGGATCCAATCATACTAGTTACCCTCAAGTTTTTAAGTTACAAGTTCATGTATCAGTTCATGGAACTGGATGGTAGAGTGTATTTTAGACTCCTAGACCTAATTTAGTTAGAGGAAGCATAGGATGAATCTCTATTGAGCTTTAGCAAACATCAAGATATAGTGAAGAGGTGGTTTGACAAGAGGTCAAAGATTAAGACCTTCAAAATATTTGACATGGTCTTAATATGGGACAAGGCCCATGAAAATAAAGGTCAAGATTTAAAATTTTATCCCTTCTAGATTAGCCCATAATAGATAGCTCAAATACTGGGCCATAATGCCTTTTATTTCAAAGACCAAAAGCACAAAGAAATACATTTTCCATTAAATGGGTACTTCTTGAAGTACTATATCTTAGTTGTCCCCTCTAATGTAGTTTTTGATTAATCTAAGTAGGAGGTGGTAATATATATAAGATAAATTTTATTTAGTTATATGTTTGAATTTGTCATGTGTTTTCTTCTATTGTGTGATTTTATTTTATTTTATGTTTTTCCCCTTGGTCCCCCTTTTTTATTATTTAATGTTCCTCTGATGCTTGACCCTTTTAAGAAACTAATTTAGGTGGTGGTCAAATCCTATAAAGATTGAATGGAAACAGTGATACCTAGGTTTAAACCTTTGATCTAAATTATTTTGAGATAGTAATGTAGACTTTTGGCATCCCATATCTAAGAGGATAATGATTGTAAGATAAACATGTGGATTTTATAACAACCTACACCCAATAGAGACAACAAGCTACACTTAAAATAATGACTCAGGAAGATATCAAATTATTGAAGTTGATTAAGAACTAGGTGGATATTGAAAACTTCCCCCTTATCCATTCACCCTTGGCCTGGTCTAAAACCCTAAATGGATAAGACTAATAAATAATTATCATTTCATGGGAAGATTAGAAAAAAATAAATAAATCATGTAAAATATAAATTTTAAGTCTACCTCGAAAGGGTTATATAGGAAATCTCCATCATAGGATTTCTATCTTGGCTAGTAGTGTAGTAAGGCCATGGATGAGATCAGAGACATTTATATCAGGGATATAAATAATTTTATAGGAGAAGATCAATGCCTTAGACATCCTCCCAAATCCATTAATCCAACAACACCCTAGATGAAGTCTAATAACTAGTCTAGCCTTGATTACTTGAATAGAATCCAAGAATAAATTAGAAATGAAAATCACTTCTCATAATCATTGGTGACCATATACAAGGTGGAAGCTCAGTAACCTACTTAATATTATGAGACTTTAGTGCCCCAAAATCTCTATGGATAATAAAGATAGCCTATATACTCTCTATTTTGAGCAAAGAAATAAGAAGAAATTGGTCGAGTTCTAAGTGATTCTCATCGCTTTCCCCATGGAAGTTTACATTTATTGTGGCCAACATGCCCCATTTTTTTGAAATGGGGGACCCTTATAAATAATCACATAAACCATATCTTTAGGGTCCTTTCCTTTGTTACCATCACTAACGCCTACTCAAATATTCAAAATTTGAACCATCTTGATTTCCCCAAGTAGTAACAGGCCTCTTTTATTTCTATTTAAAACTAAAGAGTGTTTTTTATTTTATAAATCATGGCTCTAACAATGTAGGTTGATTTTTCCTTAGAATATCCTAGACTCTAGTTCTCTTCAAGAGTAAAAACCCTATTGTACTCCATAGAAAATTGATATATATATATATATAACAAGTAAGTTTTAATGTATATTATTATTTTTAGTTTTTTTACATAGTCATTTTGTGAATTTTGTAGAGCCCAACCAAATGGGAAGTTACCACATTATCAAATGTCAGAATGGCTAGTCCCCCAAACATATTAGAGATGTCATATTCAGGGAGAGCTCAACTAAATGGGAAGGTGCCATGTTAATGACTATCAAAATGGCCAATTCCCTAAACCCATTAGAGATGTGAGAGCCTAAGATATCTAGGTTGATTAGGAAGGGACCATGTCATTGAATGTTAGAATGTCTAGTCCCTTAGACCTATTAGATATGTGAGATCCTATGAGATCCTAGATGAATAAGAAGGTGCCACCTCACTAAATGTTAGAATGGAGAGTCCCTTAGACCTATCATAGATGTCAGATCCTAAGAGTTCATAACTGAATAATAAGCCACCAAGTCATTAAATCTCTAAATGGATAGTCCCCCAAACCTATTAGAGATGTTAGAGCTTAGAAGAGCTTAGTCTAATGGGAAGGTGACACAAGGCCAAATTTCAAAATGGCTAATCTTGTAGACCTATCAAAAATGTCAGATATAGGGAGAGCCTAATTAAATGGGAAGGCACCACATCACTAAATGTCATAATGGTTAATCCCCCAAACCTATCAGATATGTCATAGCCTTAGAAGGCCTATCTAAATGGGAAGGTGCTACATCATTGAATGTTAGAATGGGTAGTTCCCTAGACTTATTAGATATTTCAAAGCTCAAAAGAGCTCAACCAAATTGGAAGGTGTCAGGCCACAAGGTGTGTGGTTGAACTAACATCCTCCTAAAGCCTTAAGAAGATTTGAATAAAGTATGAATTTAACTAGATACCCAATAAAGATGTGCCATGTGCTTCTTTATGACATATCACCTAGACCAAGGGAATGATGTGGGGTATGGATCCATGTATATGTGTCAACCATTAATGGGAAAGATAATGAATAGATGACACATGTCAAAAAATATATAATTTATCCAAGAGGCCTCTAAGATATGTGACTACATGCCTACCATGCACTGGGCATTAATAGAATAGGAAACTAGACCATATTGGATAGTTTTAAAACATCTCATTACCATTGCTATATCTAGTTGGTAGCATAGGATCATAGGCTCCAAATTGAATTCTAGATTTAGAAATAAAGGGATAAATTTTAGTCACCAAATAAAATTTATATTCACATCAAGTGAGCCACCAAATATAATTAATATAGGGGGATTTATGCATGTGATTATAAATCTTGAGGGAAGCCCATTAATGGTAACCATTACTAACTTCAAAAAAATATCTAACTCCTTGACTTCAAAATTCCATAGAGCCCCTATAACATGTGACTTATACACTAAAATATTCCTAAATTTCCCCTCTATCCTACTCTAATGGTTATTTCATCATCAAATCCAAAGGTGAACCTAAGTACCAAGACACCACCTTATTGACTAGATTGACTATGTACAATCACTAAAAAGATATATTTAATGAAATTAAGGAAGTCCCTAGGGATTATGTCAAATATAATGACCATAAGGCCAAATATGAGAACACCCTTAGTTCATATAATAAGTGTAGATTACATAGAGTTGTGACCAAACTATAGGCATTTCCCTATGTCAACCTATTGGGAGACATCCTCCATAGGGCCATCTACATGTAAGATGGGGTCAATGAATGGGTATGCTCACCTAAATCTTGACACCAAATTTACAATATTTTTTGGACAACATTCAAGGTGTATTATTCCCTCTCAAACTTTTATTTCTCATATGATGTAGTGGTAGTGTCAATCTAGATGAGCACCTACTAGATCTATGATTTACTCCATGAATGGGATGAGAACCCCAACTCTAAATGGGTTAATAAAGTTAATATCAATGCTTACATAGTTCACACCTTTGAAAATGAGGTCAAATTAGGAATGATCTTATTGAACAAGTTATTTGAGAACCGAGACTACCAACATATGAAAAAGTTATGGGTTCTTCTCTTACACATGACATTAACATGCTTAGGCATCCTAGACATGGGAGTATTTATCAAATTCAAGTTAATCCATACCATCATAGATGCCCAAATCATAGGTGACTTCTACATGATCAGTTACCTACTAGACATATTCTATAGGATGCTCTCGTTCAATACTTTAGCCTTTTCTAAATGGGTTCCCAGATGCATAATGGTTCATGTGGTCTTATATAAGCTATATGTCCACTAGTTACAGTATCACATTTAAGATGTTTTTTTATCACTTATACATATTTATCTAATAAACTATCTATGAATCTTAGACTCCCTAGATCTTAAAGGTAATTTAAGACTCTATCATAGCCATCAAGGACAACTCATGGTATAAGGATTACATGGTGATAAAAATCATAATATTTATCAAGGACCCCCTCCACCTTCCATATTATGTCCTTAACCACATAATATAACAATAGATCACCTATCAACTGGTGGTAGGCATATTTAGGTTTTGTATACAACATCAATAAAAGGCATGCCAATATCTCCCAATCACCAAATGACACCACATCTACAAGACCTACCCCTCTATCCAAAATATGGTGGTTAGTGAGACTCCTTCACCCTTTAAAAGTAAAATATCTAGAAATGGAATCCTAAAGGGGTAATCCAAGCTCATTTGGCATGGTACTCAACCCACCTCAATATCAACTATGGCCATCAAGCCAATGATGATGATGAGCTCTATTTAAATATTGTTGAGAAATATGAGGTGTTATCTTGGATAGTAAACAAGAATAATAACAAGGTTAATAAGGATCAATTAGGACCTCCATGTCTCTTCTATCTCTTACTCAATTTGTAGAAGATTAAACTCTAAGATATCTAGCCATATCTCAGAAGATCTTATAGGGCATTATAGTACCTTCTCCTCCTTGATATATATCTCCAACTCTAATTCCACTAGTAACTCCAACTCCTCATGACTCATCATTTCCTATACCTCCTCTAGTTTCTCCTCAGCTCTACCTCCACCTCCTAAAATAGCTATAGTAGCCAAGCCATGACAAAGCCAACATAACACTACTCAATACCAAGTAGGTCAGTCATATCCCATTCATTTCTAGAGTGCACAACCACTAAGTATTTTTATGGTTGGTATCATGAGAGTGAGCCCAAATCAAAGCACCCAACTAGCACCAATATAGGTTCCCTTCCTCACACTACTCACTCCCACTACTTTTAAACTCCTAGTTCTAGAGTCCACCAATTTTTTGCCCCAAGTGGTGCTTCTTCTATTTCCTATTACTCACCCTCCTATTTCACCAAAGTACCTTTGTCATCTATCCTCCCAAGCATCCTTTCTTATTCATTTCTTTCCACTCATCCTAAATCACAACCTAGAGTCCTCTTGATGCCTCCATTACATATGTATTTTAAAATAGGCATGATAAATCCTTTAAGATCATACTATATGCAATCAAAAATTTACTAAATTAATAAATCAATTCTATCATAGAGAAGATAGATCCTATTTTGACTTTAGATTGGGGATACATTAGATAGTCGATAACATGACCAATATGCAAATCTTTTAGACCCAATTAGGGGATCTCTTATCACAATAATAATAGTATGGAGAGTTTTAAATCCTCTAGTCAAGCAAAACTATATAATAACCCTAACCAAGTCCTATATTTTCATATTCACTATAGTAATAAAAAGCAAAGCAAAGAAATCTATTCTAGTGATCACCAATGCTTATGGTAAAAAGTTGGGGTAAGTAAACAAATGAAAATAAACATACATAAGAGAATCCTAATTAGGCTATATATCGGTAAGACCCTTAATGCTTGGAAAAGAAGAGTAATATTATTCAAATGCTATTACTTATGCTTCTTCTATCTACTAAAGAGAGGAGTAGAGTTAGAGATACTTACTTAGAAGATGATCTTGTAAAGATTCAATATCTCCCTTGGCCAAAAGGCATTCACAAGAGGTTTTTTGGTTTATAAGGATCACTAAGTAAGGCTAAAGCATCCAAGACTTCTCCAAAAGATTAGATTATCCAAGTAAAAATCCTAAGTTAAGACTCTTCAAGTAGAATGGTGGAAGAGAAGATTTTAAATAAGGGAAAAATAATACTAAATATTAGTGTCTCTCTAATAAAGACAAAATGGATGTGTTTATATACATGTATCTAATCTTAAACCTTCTAAAAGTTTTAACTGATAGGGCCTACCTAGTAGACCTAGTATCGTTATTGAAAAAAACTCACTAGGTCATAGACTAGGTCATCCAAGAGTCAACCTAGACTGTAAATGAGTTTTACCAATAAGAGTGAAAGGTCAACTCAATGGACATAGTCATGTAAACTGTCAAAAGAGGTTTTAGGTTAGGAAAAGTGGTATAAAAGGTGGTAAATGATTAGAGGAGTGTGTAAAAGGGGAGTAAAATCTTAGGGGAATGTTTTAAGATCTAGTTAGATTGATAATAAGTGGCAATAAGGGATAATAATCCTATGAATCACCAATGGTCTATCCACCCCTTTCTCAATGCACCTTTTAAGGCATGTACTTAGAGAGATTGAGACTCGATAGGTTCCTATAAGGTAGAAGGCATAATTAATTGATAAATTTTAAAATATTATGTGTATACACATTCCTCACTAGAATTTCATCATGTGTCACTTGCATGTAATAGGGAATGGTGCTTTCAAAAAGAACATAGTAACAGACAATGTTGAGGCTAAAAAAGTTGCAATATTTTAAATCATAAAATAACTAAAACTAAGTGAATGAAATATAAAAAACTAAAATTAAATGTGATGTGTAACTTGAATTACCTTTATCATTGGATGGTTATCTTTTATCTTTATAGGATTGCTTTTGGAGAGTGAAAAGACATCTTTAGACAAACCCAAGAATACAAAACTAAAGAGAAAAAACAAACAAATACAATGAAGCCACGATATTTAGTGGTATATGTATTGGATGTGCTTGGAAATTTGGAAAGCTAAAGTGACAATTTCTATGTTGAACTAAATTATAAATAAAAAATCTAGAGTAAATCAGGTAACCAAAAATCTAAGGCTACTAAAGATCAAAAAACTCAAACAAGTCAACCTTAAGTAATAAAGGAAAACTTACCAAGTCAAAAAAAGGACACATGTCCAAAAGGATGGTAATCAAAAATCAATGTAAAATTAGTAACAATCATTACTTAAAAAAATATGGGGAAGTAAAAATGGTAAAACAACATTGATGATTAAGTAGTAACAATCCTTACTCAATCATCAATGGAAAAAGGTGCATAAAAGGGAAAACAACATTGGTGAGTGATAAGTAACAAGACAACCTCACTCAATAATGGAAAAAGTACATGAAATGAAAAATGGACTTATGTTTATAAAAAAATGGGTGGTAAAAATTTGACAAATTTTAAAATAAATCAAAATATGTTTATAAATGTAGAGTCATGGTGTAAAGAAAATAATCCTAGTCACTCAAGCATATTATTCTGTTATAACAATAAATTAAACTAAAATAAAGTAGTGCTAGCATGTTTTTAAGATGTGAAGAAGGAATTAGAGAAGAGGGAAAACAAATTTAGAATCACACATGCCTATCAAGGTGGGAAATTAAATGGGTGAAGGGGAGAATGAAATAAAAACTAAGGTAGAGGAACTCCTTATCAAAGTCAAGACACTCAAATTAGGTTTGTTAAAACAAGAGGATTATCACCCTTAAGGACTCTAAATAAATTCTATTAGCTACACAATTATTAGGTCAAAAAATGAAATATGTACATCATCTTATGAAGGTTATAGGCATGAAAAGTAAAACTGACCTACCTTTCCACACTATGTCCCTCATTCCTCAAGACCCTTTATAGAGCCATCTGTCTACTAAAAAGAGTAGGTACCTTCATGATAAATTAGGTATCACCATCTATTTTTTTGAATTATCCTATATCAATCTACTGGCCTACCACACCCCAATGGACCTTGGCCCTATTATGTGGATAACTATGGAGTTTGAGATTATTATTAGAGATAGGAGATGTACTTTTAATAATTCCTTTTGGTGTAATTTTAACTTTTGAAATTTGTATATTTCCTTTTATTTGAAATGATTTGAATTTTAACTTTATTTATGGACTTTTATATTACTCCATATGGATATATAAAACCAAACATGGGTGCTAAAGATAACTTTCATTTGAATACTTGGGACTTAGTTACTAAGAGAGAGAACTTAGACAGCATTGTGTCTAAACATCTCATAAATCTAGGTGAAATACAATTACTATCTCGAATTTGACCTTATTTTATCTAATGCGGAGTGAAAGGAAAGAAAATAAAGAGGAATGAAATATGAAATAATTTGAATTACTTCAAATAAAAAAAAGGTGACAAAATGAAAAAAAGGAAGGATACAATGACAATAAAGTGTGATTAATTATCATAATAATGAGGGAAATGTAAGAAAACATGATAACATATAATGTTGTGCAAATTCCATGTATACAAGAAGTAAAATTTAAACGTTGAGAATAAGGATCAAAAACTCATAACCAATGCTAAGCACATTCTAGAATAGGAATGATAAAATGGTGATTTTATGAGGAAGGCCAAGTCCTATCTATGGTATTATACTGTAACTCATAAAATAGAAACCCACAAGGGTGCCAGAAAGTGTTGAGAATTAAATGGGAAAAATAAACTATGTTATTTGTGAGGAAGACCAGGTCCTATACATGGCATTACACTATAACTCACAAAGAGAAACCCAAGGGGTGCCAAAAAATGTGTAAAAAAGGTATGAAAATAAAGAGGATAAAAGTATGTCATGAAGAAGATTGGGTCCTATCCATAGTTTCTAAATGCAACTCATGAGAAAAAGTGAAACCAAAAGACCCAAAGGAAGGACTAAGGGTTTTAAAAATATAGAACTGCTATAGAGGCTAAGACCCATGTAAGTAACTCACAATTTTTTTTAGATAGGTAGCATATGAAAATCATGAAAATAAAGGAAGGATTTAAGAAAAATACTTCTTGAGGATTTATGCATTGGTGGATTCTTTGAAAATGTGGCCTTCATTGGTTTGAAGGTGGTAAGTACTTAGACCAATAATATCTTTGACTAAATAGGGACCCCACCATTTTGGGCATATTTACCTTCATTATCATGAGTGTAGTCTAATTTAAGGACAACATCAACAACATTAAACATAAAAACTTTAGGTCATTTATTATGTTTGGAAATATGAGCCTTGTATTGGTGATTATGTTATGAATAACAAAGATGGCATTCATCAAGGAGATCGAGAGCATGAAGGTGAGCTTCACATAATTACTTATTGGGTATGATACTATGAAGAGATATGTAGAGAGAGGTAATTTCTACTTCTAATGGAAGGACTGACTCAGAACCATAGACTAGAGAGAATGGTTTTACCCCAATGGAAATATGTATGCTAGTGAGATAGGCCCAAAGAGTAGGATAGAGATGGAGTTACCAATCTGTGAAGATTTCATGAATCATATTTTGGAGAATTTTATTAATAATTTTTTTGGTGGCATTAGATTGACCATTACATTGTGGATGATAAGGTGTGGATATTTTTTGATTGATTTTAAATTTAGCACATAGTTGTTTGACATCAAAGTGGTAAATGATTTGATTAAGGTTTGGAGATGGTTGTACTAATGAAATTAACAAGAGGTATATCCTTGACCCATTTTGTAAAATATATTTTATTTATGATTATAAAGACATTCTCATCTTGGGAGAAAGGTAATTTCCCTATGAGATCTAATCTCTACATGGAAAATGGCCAGGGAGATTATATATTTTGAATCTTAGCTAGATGTGAATGAATTAAATCATCATAAATTTGGGAAAAGATTACACTTTTTAAAAAAATTGACAGCATCCTTTTCAATATTAGGCTAAAAGTATCCCATTCATAGGCATTTGTGGGTTGTATCATATCTACTATAATGACCATCATAACTTTCCCCATGTTCTTATTCAAGAAGAGGAGGAACCTCATCTTGAATAACATGATAGAGAAATGTACTTTCAACATTGTGATAATAAAGGATTTTATATCAAAATACATACTAAAAATCTTGTTTGTGAATGTGAGTCTTTTAATGGGAGTCTAGGCTAGGTGGATAAGATTGATGTTCTACAAATTGATTGATGTCTTTGTATTATGGGCTTTATCGAATGGTGACAAGATAAATGTGGTATATGGGTGAATTAAATGGTTAAATAGAGGATGTATATTATATTCTTTGGATAATAAAATTGAGATTGATAAGAACTTGGTGTGGATGAAAAAGAGATGCTAAAGAAATAAGGGAATTAACAATAGACTTTTGATCTCAAAGGATAGGTTCAATGGTGAAAGAAATGAAATATTTTGCCAAAGTAGTTGTAACTTGATGATAAGAGATGAGATTATAGCTTTTGCATTGGTAATCACCATTGACTTGGTGGAAAATGAGTTGAGAATCATCTAAGGCATGTAAATATTGGATATCTAAATCAAGACTAGAATTCATGCCTAAGATTAGAGGTTTATACTTTGCCATGTTGTTAGTGACGTCAAATATTAAGACAAAAGCTAAAAGGATGATTTTTTGAGAGTAATAGTAAGAATGAAACCTACCCCAGATCCTTGATGGCATTTAACACCATCAAAGTGAAGGGTCTAAGTATCCTTATGTATATAGATATTAACTTCATGAAATTTTTTCATAACTACTTTTGGGTTAGTATTATTGAGGAGGAGAGTTGATTCATTGAGATTGATTACTTCAAGATCAATAGTGAAGCTATGGAAGTAATATTTTAGATATATTTCTTGATTAAGACCTTACATATAGATAATATTGTCATCAGGAAGAGTAGTGGGAATAAGAGTTATGGCAAGTTGGTCAGTAATGATTTGCCATTTGACAACTTTTTAAGAAATAATTTAGAGGTAAAATTCTATGAGAAATACCATCCATTTGCCAATTATATCACCAAGAAGAAATGCTTTGGATAGGAAGTGATGAAGGGGTTTGGAATGAATGATGACATAAGTGGTTTGATAAATCATATAATGTATATGTTTTTTAGCTACAAAATATATGGCAAGGAAATCATGTTTGAATTTTGTGTAATGTTTCTCATAATCAATGAGGCCTTGACTGATATAGTAGATGGCATATTCTCTTCTAGTATCATCTCATTAGTTAAGCATTGCCCCAATTATTATGGGTATGGAGGAAGTATACAGGATTAGAGGTTGATCATTGGAAGGAGGATGAAGTGTGGGTGGATGAAGTAATGATTCTCTCATGTTACCAAAGGATTATTGAAAAGGATACATCTATTATAAAGCATTACCTTTCTTAAGAATAAAATTGATATAGTGGATGTCGTAAGCCATTTCATGGATTGATGGTCTAATTTCCCCAAGTTTACCAAGATAAGTGTGAATGTATAGAATGGATTGAGGAATGGGCATGTTGATGATAGAACTAATTTTGGTAGGGTCAATATTAATGCCACTAAGGGAGACTAAGAATCCTAACTCTTTTCTAGATGTGACACCAAAGACACATTTTTAAGAATTTGGTATAACTTTATATTTGAAAAAATGGTCAAACATAATGGCAAGAATGGAAAGATGAGTCTTATAACTTTTAGACATAACAATGAGGTCATCCACATAGGTTTTGATAATTCTATTGTTAATACTATGAATGATATGAGTTATTTCCTATTGATAAGTATATCCATCATTTTTAAGGCCTAAGGTCATCTTAACATCGAAATAGGTGCCCCATTATATAGTGAAAATTGTCTTATACTAGTCTTCAAGGGTAATGTGAATTTGATTATAGCCTAAGAAACCATCCATAAGAGATAACATTTCATAACCATCTATGGAATCAATAATGGCATCTATTGAAGGTAGAGGGAAATTGTCTTTAGGACAAAAAATATTAAGATTATGAAAATCATTACAAATGTGAATGACCATAGTGACCTTATTTCAAATGAAAACTATGTTAAAAAATGATTCAGAGTAGTCCACTAGTTTGATAAACTTAGAATCAGGAAGTTTAATAATTTGTTTGTGACATAAGGTAGAAACCATAGGTGGAAATTTATATTGCTTTAGATGCATAGGTTTGAAATTAGGATAGGTGATGATATTATGAACCATAATGCTAGGATAAATACTAAGAATATCCTCATAAGATTAGGAAAATATCTCATGCTATTTATCAAAAAATAATCTAAAGTTATCATGCTTGGTATGTGAGATTTCACAAGAAACTATAATTGGTAGAGGGAATGATGGGGTACTATACTAAATGTGGGTAATTTCTTCGATAAGCATAGCACTGTCATATTGGAAATGGTATGGTGTATTAGATAAATAATAAATTGGATTAGCTTTAGAATTGATGTTAGTGATGAAGTTATTAAAACAAGGTGATTTATTTTTGAAAATTCCAAGTTTATGATGTTGCTAGAGAAGTTGAGGTTTTCAAGCATGAAGTAATTCAAAAATATCTTCATCACTATGCAAAGTGGGAAGGAGACCATAATACTCAATGTCTAATTCAATATCAATAATTTAATTACCATGGAAATCATATTTGTAATAGATCAAATAGATATTGGTGGCCTTGGCATCTAAGGTAATCTTTAGAGTAGGATAAGTAGATGGATCAGATGGGATTGGTGTGTCATTAGTTTATTTGATGAGGGAAGGATCAGATGTAATAATGGGATCCATAATGGGTAAATAAGATGCAAGAATATCTAGATGTTTGGAAGGTGGGATTTTTTTTACCACTAAAGGAGTATCGATTGGAGAATTAATAGGAGGTACATGAGCTTAAGGAAATAATTCATAAATATGGAAATGGTATGAACATCCTAGTTGAAATCATGTATTTGGGATAAGGTTTTTAGATAATGTTGAACATCCAAGTCATGATATTGAACTTGGGCCATGATATAATTATCATCATAGGTTGTAGAAATGGTACATGCTTGAGATTTAGGGGAAGTTTCAAAAGCTAAAATCCTAATGCTATTGAATTTTTGTGGATACATGATGAGAGGATCTTGGAATAATTTATCTGCTCCATAATCATTGTAGGTGAAGTCATCTTTGAGTAAATAAGGTTCTTGAGCATTTCATTGAGGATGAAAATAAGTGATCTCATCAATCAGAGGAATAATGTGATCATGAGGTAATAAAGAAAGAGGAAGCCACTTTGATATATAATGAGGTAGACTGGTCATGTTGGAATTATTTTTCAATTCATTAGGTTCGTCATCATCTAATTCAATAAGAGTGACCTGTAAGTTGTGATTGATGTTGATAAACTCAGGTAAGGGATCACTATTGATGGTAGGAATGTTATGGATTTAATATTAGGATTTTGGATTAGGAAGTTGAATACTTCAAGGGTTAGGATCAACCTCATGCTTATGTTATTTATCATTATGTAATAATTTTATACATTGGATACTAGAAGAAGTGATGGCCCTCATTTTGTGAGTCTAAGGGAAATTGTGGAGTATGTTATAACATAAGGATAAATTAAAGACCATAAGTTTAGTTTGTATAGTCTTAGGTATGATTGTTAGAGGAATCCAAATATAACCAAGTGGATTTTTATTATTTTTTTCAAATCCATGACATGTAAGCTAGTTTTGCTTGAGATGATCCTTGTTATAACCAAGTTTTTGGATGAGTCATAAAGATATCACATTAATACTGGAGCCTTCATCAACTAAAAATTTATGGATAAGGTTAGTATTAATGGATATTTTAATGAATTATTGTGGATCATTTGCATGAAAAATTGTTTCATCATTAATCATGTCTTCCTCAAAAAATTCAATATATGGTTTGGAAGAAGTACACATGGTTTCAATGGTATCAATGTTGGTAGGTTAAGGTTCAATAAAAGGTGGTTATTCATAAATAAAAGATAGTTCTTTGATTTATTATTATTATTACATAACGAATTTGTGATGATAACGGGAATTATAAACCCACTCCATAAGTGAAATATTTCAATGCATGGAGTTAAGTTCTTTGGGAAAGTTTTAATGGGATTTAGAGGAAGAACTAGTGCACGGTTTAAAAGGTAAGGTATATTTTGAAGGAATGGAAGTTTTTAGGGGTTCAAAAAAATGGATGTGGCTCCTTAGGGGATTCTAAAGATAAAAGAGTGGTTTTAGAATCTTTGAAAAGTTATTTTTTAAAAGATGGTTTATTAGGTTTTGTCATAGGATCTTTGTGAGCTAGTTTATTAAGATAATTAACCTTAGATATGTTAACATATTAGGAATTATTGTAATATTGTTCATAGTTGGCATAAATAGCATAAACATCTTTGGTATTTTGTTGATTATTAGTTTTGGAAAAATATTTCTGTTTATTAGAATAAGAAGCTTTGAAAACTTACCATTTTTGAGATGTAATGTTGTACTCTTGATGATGAAGGTTGATTATGGCTTCATGATTGAAGGAATAATCAAGAACGTAGGAGATATAAAATTTAGTAATACCTTTAAAATAATCATGGGAATGACCAATGTCAGTGTGGAACTAACAAAATTAAATAGTGTAATACCATTTAGGAAGATTATTAGGATAAGTAAAGGGTTTAGAGGGCAATAAAAATTATGTCATTTGATATACGATGAGTGGTATATGAGAAGATGAGGGAGTGTCCAGTTTGTAAAATCATGGTTTGGTTTGAGGATTATTTTCAATGATAGCATTGGTAAAAGTTTGAAAATATCCTTTATGGAATTTGGTATTAGGTTCAAATTGATTCATGAGAAAGTGTTGACTTTTAGCCTGGTCAAGAGCTTTATTAATTGTTTGGAGAGAAAAAAAATGAACCTTATATTTAAGAGAAGGATTTAAAGTAGTTATAAAAAGTTTAAACAAATTATCATTAGTCATGTTATGGTTGGATTTATAGGCTAGATATTTACATTATTTGATAAAATCACGAGTTAATTCAGTGGGAGATTGCTTAGCATTAATGAAATAACTAAGACAATTTTCAAAAAGATCATTATGTTGAAACTCTTTAACTAAAAGATTTAATAATAATAAAGTTTCCAAATGGAATGTTGGTGAAGTTGGTTATACCATTCCAATACATCTCTAGTGAATATTTTAACTAGAAGTTTAGTTGTGGAAAAATTATTAGTTTGGATCCACTCTTTGTAAATATTGCCAAAGGATTTGCTAAAGGATGCAGGGTCTTTAGTCCCATCATACTTGATAGTTAGAGATATATTGCCAATATCAATGGACATGATGAAGGGAGATAATGGCTCATTTTATATATTTTTTACCATTTTGTTATTCATGATAGGTTGAGGAATAACATTTCTTAAGGAATCTCTAAGAGGTGGAGGAATGAAATTTGGATTGGCTTGAGGATTGATAGTTAGAGGTTGATTAGCCATATTGATCAAATGACATTGTAATTAAATAATTTGAGAGGTGTGAGAGGTTTGAATTATGTTCATTTATTGTATGACTTGTGCCAAAAATTGATTCATATCAATTGGCGGCTTGGTGTTTGTAGGATAACTCCCCTAATTAGTATTAAGGGAGGGTTATTTGAAGATGGATTATTATTGGGATTATTAGATAGACTCATTTTAATTGATACCACATTATGTTGAAGGGATTGAAAATGGGAATTTTTTTGATAGGTAAAAAAAGGATCAGATCCACCTACTTCATCTTGAGGTGTGATTTGAACCATGTTACAATCCATAAATGAAAGAGGGTAAGAGGTAATCCAAAAGTGAGGGTTATTTTGGGAGGAAAAGAGAGGTAGAAATGAACATACCATATAGTATCTAAATGGATTTAAGATGTCTAAGAAGATTATAATAGGGGACTTCATGATGATTTTATAAAAATAAAAAGAATATAATTGAGTCAGATGGATGAGATAAGAAATAAGAGTATAGAGTTCACCTAGTAATAAAAAATTAGAAAAATAAAGTATGCGAAGAGTATATAATTAACTAGGTTAACCTAATACTATAATCTGACTAGTAAAAAGAGATACAAAGTTGACTAGGTTGACCTAGTACTATAAGTAGGGAGAAAATAGTATATAAGAGACTGTGTTGAATATAATGATAGTGTACTAAAAATAGGGAAAGATTTTGTAATGTAATTTAAAGCAAGAAATGAAAAAAAATACACAAGAAATTGGGTTAAAGAGAATGATCTAATTAAGGCACACATCACAAAACCTTACACCAATGTTATCCAATACAAGTTTTTGAAATACAACATACAATGAGTAGAGAGCAAGCAGTCAACTGAAAAGAAAAGGCTCACTAAGTGGTCATCCTAATTTTTTTGTATATTATTATAAAGTTTTATTTTAAGTGTGATATGGAAGTTGTCTAAAATTAGGGAACTAAAAAGCAATCTATGGTTGATTTCAAGACATTTAGGTTGAAAGGGATCTATGTTGGCAATTGTATTGTCTTGGTATTGGGGCCTAGCCCCTCACTTCACAATCCCATAATGATAAAGGTATTATGTGATTTTCCAATATATAGAATTAACCATGTGTTTATTCTTAGCCAAAAACCCAATTTGACTTCCCCCTTAGTGATGAAATCCAAGTAGGTAGGCCTTGGGTAGACAAATGTTTAAATGCATTTTAAAATTATGTGATTTGGTAGTATGTACAAAAAAGATAAAAAAATAGTGAAACTAAATGATATATTGAAAAATCACCTAACTAAACTATGTGATCTACTCTAATTGTGCAAAAAATTAAAAGTGAAAGTGTGAAGTAATTACTAGATTATAGTTATTAATTCCCAAATTAAGCATAATATAGAGTCAATTCAAATAATAGTGTTTGAAAACATTATAAAACAAAGTCAAAAAGATCACTACTATACTACATAAGCAAGAGTATTTAATAATGAAGTTGACCAAGTTAACCTAATATTTTAGATAGAAGATAGAATATAGAACTAGATCAACTAGGTAGACCTAGTTTGTTATGTAATTATAGTTCTGAAGACTAGAGAATTTTAAAAATAGAATTATAAGGAAGAATTGAAATGAAAGAGAGAAAAAGGAACCTTGATAGGTTGGAAGATGTTAAGGACTATGATTTTTCTTTGAAATGTCTTGAATATTACTTTCAAATTCTTCTAGATTTGTAGTTTCAAAATTCCATGTTTCTTAAAGCCTATCGAGATGACTATACTAGCCTCATTGACCTTATATGTAATCTAGAAGATATCTGGAATCCTAAGTCAACTTGTTTGACCTAGTTTGCTATTTTTGAGATGGATAATAGTAATATGTTCACCTATTCAATCTAATAACTTATATCTGATGAAAACCTACACAAAAAGAAAAAAAACTTTCTTGATGAAATTGTGTGTTAATCCTATGCACAAAAGTTAGAAAATATACCACACCTATTGAACTAGTATGAAAAATATAAAAAAATAATATATAAAATGATAGAAGTTAAAAATATGAAAGAAAACCTTGTAAGGGTTAGATTCACATTGTGTTCACTAGAATGTATGCAATAAAAAATTCACCAAATCCATAAATCAATCCTAGCTCAAATAAGATAGATCCTACTTACACTTATGATTAAGGATACATTAGATAATTAAGAACATGACCAATATACAGATGTGTTAGACCTAATTAGGGGATATCTTACCATAATGATAATACTAGGGAGGGTTCCAAAGCCTCCATTCAAGAAAAACTATGATATAACCCTAAGTAAGTCCTATGTTTTCATATTCACTATACTAATAATAAGTAAAGAAAAGAAATCTAATCTACTACTCACCAAATCTTGTGGCATAAAGTGGAGGTAAGTAGATAATTGAAAATATACATGCATAAGATAATCCTAATTAGGTTATATATAGGTAATAACCTTAATGCATGGAGAAGAAGAGTAATATTATTCAAAAGCCATTACTTATGCTACTTTTATCTACTAAAGAGATGATCAGACTTAGAGATACTTGCTTAGTAGATAAACCCATCGAGACTCAATCTCCACCTTAGATAAAAGGGTTTCAAAAGAGTTTTTAGGACTTGTAAGGATCACTAAGAAAGGCCAAAACATCAATACTTTTCCACAAGACATGATTCTCCAAGTAAAAACCCTAAGCTAATCCTCTTCAAGTAGAATGATGGAAGAGTAGATTATAAAAAATTACAAATGAATAATAACTCTTGATGACTCTCTAATAATAATGAAATGGATGTGTTAATATAAGAAAATATAACCCTAAACCCTTCTAAAATTTTTGGCTAACAGGGTCGACCCAACTAACCTAGTAACATTATTGATAAAAACTAACTATGTAATAGAGTAGGTTATCCAAGAGCCAACCTAGACCCTAAATAAGTTTTAAAAATAAGAGTACAATTTCAACACAACCAACATTGTCATGTAAAATTTAAAAAGAGGTTTAGTTTAGTAAAAGGCATACAAAAGGTGGTAAATGATTATAAGAGTGTGAAAAAGAGGAGTAATAGATTAGAGGAATGTTTTAGGAGCTAGTTAGATTGATAATAAGTGGCAATAAGGTACAATAATCCTATGAATCACCAATGGTTTTCCCACCCTTTTCCTAGTGTACCCTTTAAGGTGTGCACTTAGAGATATTCAGACTTGACAAGTTTTTACAAGATATAAATCATCAATAATTGATAAAGTTGAAAATATTATATGTATACACATACCACTTCCATCATAGACCCTCTTAGTCCCCACTTTAGGTAGACTGATGCTCACCTTTATAGATATAAGTCATATGACATCATCCCCTATAGCCCCTATCATCCTATTCATAATGTCTATTATAGCACCCAAAGTCAACTAAAAAGAGAGGATAAAGAATAAAAAAGGTTACCAACATTCTAGCTCTAGTCTAAAGGCCTTATACTCTAACTCCACCTCCTATACAAGCCTTAATAGCTCCTTTGGCCCCAACAATATCATATTGGCTTCTAGATCCTTATTCCCCCTCTCCCTTACCCAAGGGCCTATAGGACTCATCTTCAACCAACCCATCTCTTCCATATTATTCTATGACCCATTTCTAGGGGTAATTCTACACCAGGTGAACCTGACTTAGGAATAATGGTGGGTGAAAATGTTCCCATGGGCCTCCATTTTTGTTTTCCTTCCATTTTCTCCCATGACCCCTCCATTCCTTTCCTCTTTCACTCCCCCCACTTCTTCCATATCCTCTCTACCTCATATTCTTCTCTTCATCACCATTTTAACCACATGTCTTACACTTCTTAAATCCCAAGGGATTGTCTTAAGGTTATAAGCATTATATTTGGATATCATAGGTGACCCAAATATATAGTGTAGTTTTGATAGTGATTTTGGTAGTATGAAGTGAAATATCACATAGAGGTTTATCCAAGAGGGGAAGATGGTGATATGGCAAAAAAATCAGTACATGTTTTCCCTCACCAACGTGACAACTTCTACCAAGGATAAAAATATGGCTGAGGACCCACTGTCCATCCTCCAAACTACCTATGACATGTCTAAAAATCTCTTTGAGGACATATAGAGCTAATTATAGACTCTTGAAGAACAAGATAAGAGCACATTTCAAGTCAAGATAATTGGGTAGGTCAAGTATGCCCTCCTAATACTTTTTTAAAACCTTAAGAAAGTAGTGGATATTATGGTTGAGACCGATCCAATTATACTATGGACTTAGGCATACATGGAAAGGATTACACAAATTGATGGGAAATTTCAAAAGATATAAGTGGTAGTGAACAAGGGAATATTCTCAAAACATAAACTCATGATGACCTCACACTTAGGGCTATACCAAATAGATTCCAAGAACATGATATCTATAATGGAGGAGTGGTTGACCTTAAACTATACTTTAATAAGACCCTTAGAAGAGGTAAAGAAGAAGATATTAACCTACTTTAATGAGGTCAATATATGTGTTATTACACCTAGATGACACCTAAATTAAAAAAATGGAATTTAGAGTCGACTTGGGTAAATTTAACTAGGTTATGAGGGGAAAAATGGATAGTGAAAATTAGGAAGGGGACCAAGTGGTTTTATACCTATTAACTAAGTCTGTGGAGAATGTCAACTAAGTCTATAGAGTCAAAGAATCAATGGATGTATCCTTCTAAATATCTTGAAGACTAATAGTTCAAGCTAAGGCAATCTTCATAGAATCCAAAATGAATATGGCTAAAATGGACAAGGAGTTTGACCTCAAGGTAGCTGTGTTAGAATCTAGGAACACCTCGTTAAAGCAATTAGGAGCTGATCCCTTTCAATTGCCTCATGTCAATTAGTGGTCCCCTATTGGTCTGTTATGTGTTTCGATAGATTATTTTGTTTAAATTTTGAAATATAATTATAATTATACGAGTCAATTTTATTATAGGGGTCAACCAAAATTACTCAAAAGTCTTGTCAGATTAATGTCAGCATTTCACCTGCATTTCCTTCATCACTTTAGATTATAAAATTATCCCAGATCAATTATTTTAATAATATTTTACACTTTCAATGAAAAAAATATCTGTCTTATATAAGAGGGTCTATTTTAGATTTCAATTTTATTTCATCTTCATGTTTGAATGATCATCAATTCTAGGTTAATTAGATTAACACTTTGTTATTTTATGTATTCCATGGTTGTAATGTGCTTAACCATTATACTGTGTATTGTAAAATTATCATGATGATGTCATGGTGGTGTCATGGAGATATACTATTGAGTGGATGATGTGCCTTTGATAGCCTAAGTGATAATGACAAAGTGTGTAATATGCTTGTTCTTATGTGTTTTATGTATGGTTTGTTGATATTCATTATGGCTAGAGAGGATAAAGGATGAGTATGGTGATTTTTTTATGTGAAATAGGTGCCTAAGATGTTATGTATGATTTGAGAGCTTATGTTTACAAGTGGAATTCACTAGTTGTTCATAGTTCTCATCTAGACACTTTGGGTCCAGTGGCTAAAAATTTGAGTAGGTAGTTTGATGACATCACCATTTTCACATGGAAATGAGTTAAGGAGAATTGGTCATATGGTTGTGATTATATTATTCCTTAGTTTTTTATGTCAGATCTTAAATTATGTATTGAAGCGTAGTTAAAGATATGAGTGTGAAAAGTTATCTTCTTAGTCAAAATTCATTATTTTCCCATACTTAGCCAATTTTGCAATGTGGCCAAAAAGCACTGAGTAAACATGTTGATGAGGTTAGAGTTCAAACGTGTGGATGTTTCAAGATAAAATAATCATATGGTTTTATTTATTTTTGGACCTAGTTTATTTTCACTAAATTTCAGATCATGTGATGTAGCACATCAAAAGATATGCATATGTAAAGTTGGGATCACAGGCAATTTGACTATGTTTTTCCATACATATCCAATTTTGTAATGAGGTAGAAAGAGATTTGTGATCATTTTGATGGTGTTATATCTTTCAATTTTGAAGGATTAAAGAGAAACTAATCATATGGGTTTGTTTAATTTTTATCATAGTTATTTTATACTAATTTTTAGATCATCCACTAAAGCATGGCAAAAGTTATGGATTCTCAATTTTTGCCTCACAATTAGGTTTTAACATTGTTGGCTCTATGGTAAAAGTTTTTGAGAAGGATATTTAATGGCATTATATATACCATGCTTGAGGGTTTCAAGACTAGTGTGCCACATAGTTAGATTCTCTTATGTCAAGAGATCATCTAGTACAAATTTGAGATCATGAAAGTATGCACAAAAGTTATTGAGGTGAAAAAATGGCTACTCAAGCATAATCAAAGGGTTCCCATAATAATTTTTGAATGAGTTAAAGATTGAGCAAGATCAATGGTGCACATGGATTCAAGATGTCAGCAAGTAACAAGGTGAGGATAGGTACATGATGTTTAATGACTAAGCAAAGGTATATGATAATGATCGAAATACAAGTTGACATTCATATATATTGATTGATGGTGAGTGTTGATCATTAAAGACCTGACTGATCTATAGAGATCAATGGAGCATATTGACTCAAAGATTTTAGATTGAAATAGATGAAGTCAAAGTGATACAAGTTTAATTTTTGACATTGGTAGTCTATATTAGTCTATACATTAAATCTCAAGAAAGATCAATGGTGAATGTTTGATCTAAGTATTGAGTTTATGAGATTCAAGCATTGTACTCACAGGTTAACTATGACTGTTTGAATTCAAATATTTGAATTTAACACAAGATAAAATATATCTCTATATTTCATCCATATATATTGATATAAGTCAAATTTACTGATGATATAAAAATAAAATATGAAGAGAACTCTATGGCACATCTAATGGACCTGATTTGAAGATATGGAAGTATGTACAGTGAAAGATATTAAGCCTAAAAGTTGATTGTCTATTCATGTTTATTTTTTAAGTAGCCCAAGAAGGACATTCAATCTTGTATTGATGTCATTTCGATGTCTCATGATGAATTAACTATTTTATAATATTCTATACTCCATGAGGATACTCTTTGTGGATTTTAGAGGTGTGATCAATCTATCTTGAATATGAACAATGCTTAAGAAGTTGACTATGTGTTTATTCATGTTGATTGTGTGCATGAGGTTTGTGTTTGAGTTGTTTAAGCATATGCATATGTGAGATAAGTTGATTATGATCACTTGAGGGTGTTAAACGAGATATAAGGAGCTGAGCCATGTATTTTATAGTTGTCATATAATCTTATTTTGTCTAAGGGTGTGTTAAATGGGTGAATGGGTTCACATGAGACCTATAAGACCTACAAGGGCCTTATTAAAAAGGTGTAGCTACTTAATGGTGACCCATAGATTTTATGGTAATCTTATGGATATTGTATTAAGCCATGTCTTCATATGATAGATGCTTTAAAGGTTAATGCATGCCTAATGGACACCCAAGCCAGTGATTATCAATATTTCTATATAAGTAGTGGAACCAAATATGATGGGTTCTAGACATTGTGTGAGAGACTAAGGGGTGATTAGAGATAGGTTAGTGTGTTTTTTGTGGATAAAAAGAAGGGTAGAGTGCCCTAATGATGTGTTAAAGATTAGAATAGATTGAGGGCTATTTATATGACCTATTGGTCATTATTATATTGACATAATAGTGCTATTACATATTGAGTGTGAGTGAAGGAGAAAAGTGATAAATAGAGGTCCATCATTAGGTGTTATAGACATTAGTTCATAAGTGAATTTATTCCTAGGTGTTGTGGTAGCTCAACATCTAAGGTGGTTATAGCCTCCTTTCAAGGTGAAACTTGCTAAGAAGTCTGGTTCTTATTGTAACTTAGATAGATAGGTGTGGTAACACCTTATGGGATTGGAGTCTCACTAAATAGGGATTTTAGTTCCTTGATCAATTGTAGCTAGTATAAATTAGATCTTTTTATTATAGGATATTATTCTAATTATAGGTGCTAGTGGGTTTTTTTTCCCATCATGGTTTCTCACGTATATCTTGTGTTATGTGATTGATATTGAACTATCTCTCTTACTCATTGATGTGAATTTTTTTTATGCTTCATGAATTTTTATGATAATTGATTGAGTATTTTCAAAGATCATATTTTAAGTTGGATTATGTAGGATCACTAATTCACCCCCCCCCCCACTTCATAGTGATTGTTCCACTAATAATAGATATCAAAGTGAGTTCATTTGGTAAAATATTAACAAATTGAAGGTGATCTAAGGTATAATAGCTAGTCAAAATGTGCAAGGTGGTTTCTCTACTAAGCAATCACTAATCTTTAATAGATACAATTATGCTTTTTGGAATGCCAGGATGAGGAAATACATTATGTCCCTAGCTTTTGATGTATGGAAATCAATTATGGATGGTTATGATTCTCCTATTACTCATTCATATAGTGGTATAAATAAGAAGATATTTGAGAACAAATCTAAGCAATGAATGCAATCAGTAGTGGTCTTATAGAAAATGAGTTCACCAAAGTCATTCATTTCACATATACCAAGGAGATATGGGATAAATTAAAGACTATTTTTGAAAGAGTTTGAAAGGATAATATTGCCAAGTTAAAAACGCATATAAGGCAATTTCAAAGTCTCAATATGAATGAAGAATATCCTATGGCATCCTTTCTACAAAAATTTGATGAGATTGTGAATATCATCAGAGGTCTTGGAGAGAATCTTGAAGAGATTAATGTTTTCCAAAAGGTATTAAGGTCTTTATCCCCCAAGTTCATCCCAAATGTATTTTCTAAAGAATAGATTCATCACCTTACTCAGTTGAATATGGATCAATTACATGGCATCCTTGTTACTTATGAGATGAAGAAGAATTATGATATACCATCAAAGAATGAAGCTGATTTAGAGATAGATATGAAGCTTAAGAAGAAGTTCCAAGGTAATAAGTCCAAAGAGGATGACATATCTAATATTAATGATGATGAACTAATTTATTTGATTACTAGGAAATTGAACATTGGCTCAGGGAAGTATAAGGGTAAACTACACTTCAAATGTTTCAACTATGAATAGATATGACATTTTGCTCAAAAGTGACCCCATAAGCATGAGAAGAATGATGATGAATAGCATGGTGAAGGCCAAGATGAAGATAAGAAGACATACAAGAAGATAGGATTCATAAAATATAACAATAAGAAGAGGTCCTTCAAGAATAAGAAGACTCTTTACACCAAAGAAGATCGCATCTCATCAGATCAGAGTCAATACAATGATTCATAATATGATCATGAAGATGATGGTCCTACTAAATATGAAGCCCTGTTCATGGATAAGGAAGGAAGTTTTTCACATTAGGAGTCTACGTTGAGTGATTAAGATGATGATAAAAATGAGGTGGAATGTGAGACTATTTTGATGAATGCTCTTGAATAACTAAAGATTGAGTATAATATCAATAAGAAGATGAAATCTAAACTTAAGTAATATGAGGAGAAATTTAGTGTGTATGAGGCTAGTTTGAATGAAGATGTAAGGAAGATTGAATATATGATCAAGCATATTAGTTATCAATTTTAAATTATGTTTAAAAGTCTAAAAACTAAAAAAGATGAATGTTTAGGGTATAGTTTTGAAAATGATTCTTTTAAATATGAGCTAGAAAAGATAGCTAGTAAGGTGAAGACACTTTTCATATTTAAAAATAGCTCATGTGATCTAGATAATATTCTTAGTGATAAAAAAAATGATAGTGATAGAATTGGTCTTGGATATGAATAAAAACAAAAGAATGTAACTCAAGATAAGATAAAGACCAATGTCAACCAAGATAATCATTATTTGAAGACAAATCATTATACAAGGACTAAAGGTGATGATAGGGTAAAGAAAAATCATATCAGATAGCCAAATTCCATGAGGTATGCAAGATTCAATTGTTATTGTTATATATGTAATGAATTTGGTCATAGGGCTAGAGAGTGAAAGAGAGCTATTGGAAATGAATTTGTATTAGACTATAATGGGGATCATAAGTCAAAATGTGTGAAAAAAATAAAGTGATTTAACTATGTTGATATGGAACACTTTGTAAACCATTGTTCACATAAGATTAGACAAGGTGAGTCCTCTTCAAAAATTGAAGGTTGTTTTATTTGTCATGGCATAGGACACACTAAAAATTTATGTCCAAATAATTTAAAATAATATATGTTTCTTTTAAAATATATATTATGCTATAATTGTGAACAAAGAGTTCACATTACTAGGTTTCGAAAGCAAAGGCCTACAAGATAGAATATATTTAATCAGGCTCCTACAATTTAAGGAATAAGGCATGCTAACACATGAAAGCCAAAGGTGACAAGTGTGTGTCATGATGATATTGCATGTATAAGTAATCTATTTTCTATGGTGGAGAATTTTTGTGTGCTCAAGATGATAATTCCAATCAGAGGCCATTTATTAAAGAGGAACAACAAGCTCATGATCCTATTTTAGAGGTTTATGAAAGAGTTATAATACAATTTCAAATTGGGTGGTTCCATGTGGCTTAATGAAATCGAAGATGATTGAAAATAAGTTTTTTGGTGCTTAAAAAGGTCTATTCATTTATTTTCAATATGCTCCAAGTGTTTTTGAGGTCTGAAGGTATGTATGTGCTGATTTAGGATTTTTGAGTGCTCTCAGTTTTCTCTATTTTGGGCTTAAAGGTAAGCAAGCCCAAAATGGGTTATAGGATGCATGGGTTACTAAAGTTATGGAAGATCAAATTTTGGACCAAAAATATGTGATGGATATCTCTACGTGTGTAAATATTTTTAGAGGTATGCATTGATGAGAAGGAGGTTTGTTGACCCTACTTTTTTTGAGATTATAGGGTTTTAGGCTGTGATATAAAAGTGGTCTTATTTACAAGTTGTTATCTAAGGATTATTAATTTTTTTAGTGGAACAAGTGGGTGGTAAAATTAATCTTTACATAGAATTGAATGTTTGTGGTTTTCAAGTTATTCAAATTTTTATCAATATGGATGACTAATTGGCTAGTAGGTTTGTGAAGGATGTATATTACAGAGATGATATTTTTTATAAAAATTGGTGTGATTTATGGGGAGTATGGGAGTGTTATATATATAAATTTTTAGGTCCTAAAGATTTGTCTATTAAAAATTGTGGGATCTACAAGTTTTAGGTATTTCTATAAGGAGGTTAGACATGCCTAGTTTGAAGACGAGTGATTTTTGATCATTTTCTCCTGAAGAGCAAGGTATATGTGTTTTAAGGTGATTTATTAAGTTTTTTTATTACATGTTTCCTATTTTTTGAATGGCATAAATTTATATTCATGGTCCCTAAGGTAGCTTGAGAGAGAATGCTAGTAAGCATGAGTGGTGATTCTTCATGATGTGTGGAGATTTGAAGATGCTCAAAAGGTGAAATTGCTTAGATTTCTTAGGTAGAGATCCTATCAGATGTTTCTTAATGCGTTTAATCAATATTTATATGTTTTTATGTGTTCTTTATTTCTTGGTTGTTGTGCTTGATTGAAGATAAAGTTGGCTTGGAATAATAGGAAGTTGTCAAGACAAGAAGAGGTAGGATAAATATAAGGGGGAGTTTGTATCATATTTTTAATATGGTCATTTATTATTTTTATATTATTTTCACATACTTAGGATTATTTGGTGCCTAATTTTTCATTGTGTCAAAGGGGGAGAAAGTTCTTATTGTGGGAGTGCTTGAAGAAAGAGAGATGGTGAGATATATATTACTATATTGATGGGTGTTGACATCAATGACAAAGGGAAAGATTATTAGATAGTTATGATGATGTCATGGTGGTTTCATGGAGATATATTTTTGAGTGGATGATGTGCATTTGATAGCTTAAGTGACAATGACAAAGTGTTTAATATGATTATTCTCGTGTGCTTTATGTATGGTTGGTTGATCTTCAACATGGATAGAGAGGATCAAGGATGAGTATGGTGATTTATGCATGTGTTATAGGTTCCTAATATTTTATCTATGATTTGATTTCTTATGTTCATAAGTGGAATTCATCTGGTTGTTCATAGTTCTCATCTAGACAATTTGGGTCTAGTGGTAGAAAATTTGAGTAGGCATTTTGATGATGTCACCATTCCACATGAGAATGAGTCAAGGGGAGTTAGTCATATGGTTTTGATCATAGTATTCCCTATTTTATATACACCAAATCTTAAGTCATGAATTAAATTTTTTAGTTAAAGATATGAGGGTACAAAGTTGGGTTCTCAAGCAAAATTAATTATTTTCTCGTACTTAGCCAAATTTACAATGTGGCCATAAAGAGTTGAGTAAGAATGTTGATGAGCTTACCATTCACATTCATGGAGGTTTTAGGATAAAATGATCATATGGATATTTTTAGTTTTATACCTAGTTTATTTATGCTAAATTCAATATTATGTGATGTAACATGTCAAAAGATATAAATATCCAATGTTGGGCTCCTAGATAGTTTGACTGTGTTTTTCCATACTTATCCAATTTTGAAATGACACAAACACAATTGAGTGAGCACTTTGATGGTGTTATATCTTACACATGTGAAGGTTTAAATAGAAACTAATAATATGGGTTTATTCAATTTTGAGTATAACTATTGAATGCTAATTTCTAAATCATCTATTGGAGCATGACAAAACTTATGGATGATCAAAGTTGGCCCATTAGGTAGGTTTTGACATAGCTGGCTATATGGAAGTGTCAGGATCTTAACAAGAACAATTGATTAATGTTGTGTAAGCAACTAGACACAGAATTAAACTAGAATAATAAGCAACTAGAAATCAAAATCAACAAAGAACAAGAGATACAAGAAACAATGAAAACTTGTATTAAACTCTTCCAAAAGGAAATACAATTGAAGAAATCTCTCTTTCTTCCACACCTCTTAGATGTACATATCTCTTTCCCTCAAGATTTCTCTCTCACAATTACAAACACAATTTAGCTACTTTAATTGATTACAATTTCCCTCTTACATGTCTACAAGCTATGAAGATCAATCCCTATTATATAGAATTAGGGATCATGAGCTATGCATTCTCAACCATCAAATATACCTCCTAATCAAAGGTTCAAATCAGTCCTACCAAAGATAGAAACATGGAATCAACACTAATAGTTAAACTTATCATGCAAACAACCTGTTCATCCCATGAAAATAGATTTCTAGAATGCACAGGTGACCAACATCGGTCCCTATTTGCCTGCACATGACCAACGTTGGCTGACCAATAACTGACGTCAGTAGCCTCTAGTCGATCCCTGACCAACGTCGACGACTGTGTAAATACAACAACCTTGCAATTTTCTCATTACTGAAGCTTTTATCTCCATAACTCAACAATCTCCCACTTGGAGATAAACAGCTGCACCTGTACCTATAAAATAACATCTTCTAGCTTTTCCATCTTTAAGCTCAATCTTGAAGACCAACAAAAGTTAAATGAAGATTCAACTTCTCCTTTGTTACTGGCTTTGTTAACATATTAGCAGGGTTTTTATCTGTATGGTTCTTTTCCAGCTTTAATTCACCATCCTCTAATACCTGTCTAATGAAGTGGTACCTAAGCTGTATATGTTTGGTTCTTGAATGAAAGGCCAAATTCTTTGCCAAATGAATTATACTTTGACTATCACTATACAATCTACAACTCTCTTTCTCCTTTCCCAACTCTTACATGAACCATGCCATCCATATCATCTCCTTACTAGCCTCCGTGACTGCAATGTATTCTGCCTCTGTAGTAGACAAGGCGACAACATTCTACAACTTTGAAATGCAGCTAACTATCATTCCACCAATAGTGAACATATCCTATGGTGCTTCTCCTGCCATCCAAGTCACCTACCATATTTGCATCTACATAACCATGTAGATAAGTGTTTGATCCTCCATAGCACAAATGCCTACTACTGGTCCCTTTCAAATATCTGAGAATCCACTAAACTACTTTCCAGTGCTCCTTTCTTGGATTGGCCATAAACTTACTGACAACTCCCACTGCTTGGGCAATATCAAGTCTAGTACATACCATTGCATACATCAAGCTCCCAACTGTGAAATCATATGAAACTCTACTCATGTACTCTAACTCATCAAGTGAATTAGGACACTATTCTTTGCTCACCTTGAAGTGTCGAGCTATAGGTGTACTCACTGGTTTTGCATCCTACATATTGAACCTCTCTAACACCTTGTTCACATAATCCTCTTGAGATAAAATCAACCTGTGATTTTTCTTGTCTCTCTTAATACTCATGCCAAGGATTTTATTTGCTGCTCCCAAATCCTTCATGGCAAATGTGTGAGCTAATTTTACCTTAAGCTCAGTTATATCTTGCATGTGTGAACCTGCAACTAGCATATCATCTACATATAGTAATAGGATAATATATCTACCATTATCCGATCTCTTAAAATAAACACAATGATCAAATTGACATCTACTGAAGCCATGCTTAGTCATAAGCCTATCAAACCTCAAATACCTTTGTCTTGGAGCTTGCTTAAGACCATATAAGCTTTTCTTCAACCTGCACACAAGCTTCTCCTTACCCTTGACCTTAAAACCCTTCGGCTGCTCCATATATATTTCTTCATCCAAATCTCCATGAAGAAATGTTGTCTTAACATCAAGCTACTCAAGATGCAAATCCTCAATAGCAACTAAAGACAATACAGTCTGAATAACAGTCATTCTTACTATAAGAGAAAAAATTTCACCAAAATCAATACCTGGTTTCTGTGCAAATCCCTTTACTACCAACCTGACCTTATGTCTCATCTGTCCATTCCCACCTTCCTTTAACCTATAAACCTATTTGTTTTTTAGTGCTTTCTTTCCAACTGGAAACTCAACCAAATCCCACATTTGGTTCTCTTTCAAGGAATCAATTTCCTCTTTCATGCCAAGCTCCCACTGTTTTTGGGTTTCTACCTACATTGCTTCATCAAAACTCTCTGGTTCTCCACTATTAGTGAGTAATAAGTAGAATAATGAAGGGGAATAATGAATTGGAGGTTTACTTACCCTTTTTGACCTCCTTATAGGTGTTTGAGACTCATTCATTACTTGTTCTCCACCCAAATTCTCTGTCAGTGACCGATCTCGGTCATCTCTAGGTCTGTACCTGACTGACATCAATTCCTCCCAATTGATGTTAGTTCCTTCCTGACTGATGTTGGTCACTATCTAACTGATGTCGATTCTTATATGACCAACATTGGTTCCTTCCTAACTGACGTCAGTGTTTGTGTTTTCTTGAGTGTGAAAATTCTTTCCCATGAGCTCATTTTGGATCATCACCTCATCTAATTCAACATTGCCTTGATTAGAATTCTTCAGCTTCTTGAGCTGATCACTGTACATCATCTTCTCATTGAAAATAACATCACAGCTTCTAATAATTTTGTTATTTCCTAGATTCCACAATTAGAATCCAAAATCTCCAAAGCCATAATCAATAAAAGTACACCTCATAGATTTAGCATCCAGCTTCTTTCTATTTTCTTTATCAACATGCACAAAAGCTTCAGAACCAAAAACTTGGAGAAATGAAAGATCTACCTTTTTACCTATCCATGCCTCTTCTATAATTCCACCATCTAGAGTAATAGAGGGTCCTTTGTTAATTAGGTAAATAGTAGTATCTACAGCTTCTACCCAAAACTTTAAGGGCAAACCAACATGTAACCTCATACTCCATGTACGCTCCAATATTTTTCTATTCATCCTTTCAAAAACTCCATTTTGCTGAGGTGTCCTTAGAACCATCCTTTCCCTATGTATTCCATTCAGAGAACAATACCTGTTGAATTTATAGTTGCAGTACTCACCACCATTTTCAGATCTAAGACACTTCAATCTCAAACCTGTTTCATTCTCAACCAAAGCTTTCCATTTCATAAACATGTCAAAAACATCTGATTTATTATTTATGCAATAGACCCATACCTTTCTTGTAGCATCATCAATGAAAATAACATAATACTGTGATCTTGTAATAAAAGCTACCTGAGTTGGTCCCCACACGTCTGTGTGAACAAGCTCCAACTTGTGCTTCCTCTTTGTTGACCCAATTTTGAGAAATCTCACTCTCTTCTATTTTCCAAAAATACAATGCTCAAAGAAATCTAGATCTATGCTTTTCAAATCTGAAAGCTTACCTTTTGACTTAAGAACTTTCATTCCCTTCTCACTCACGTGGCCAAGCCTACAGTGCCAAAACTTTGCATCCACATCTAAAGTAGATAATAAATAAGGAGAATAATCAGTAATACAATTACATAAATAGAGAGTACCTACTCTCTTACCTCTGGCTAATACAAGTGCACCCTTGGTAACCTTCCGAGATTCAGCTGTGAGAGTTACTGTACAACCCTCATCACCCAACTTTCCTGAAAAAATTAGATTCCTCTTCAGGTTGGGTACATGCATGACATCCCTCAACACCCATGTGTGGCCATTCTACAATTTTAGCTACACTTTTCCTTTGCCAACAATTTTACAAGGCTCATCATCCCCTAAATAAACTTTTCCAAACTCTCCGTAGACATAATCATTGAAAAATTCTCTATTTGGGGTTGCATGGAAAGAGGCACCAGAATATACAACCCAAGATTCTATTCTAGTATCCAAAGACAATTTAAAATCATCTTGTGCAACAATACCAGCAACTTTTGCTTCTTCATTATCTTCATGCTGATTTTCTTCTTTAACCTTCAACTAGCAGTCTTTCTTTGCATGCCCTTTCTTTCCACAATTCTAGCAGGTTATCTTTCTTCTATTTCTGGATTTAGATCTACTTCTCATCTTTGACTTCGACCTTGATCTCCCTTGCTTGCCCTTCTCTCTTTGCCTTCCCCTGCTTTCAATACTTAAAGCATTCCCTAATGTTTCCCCTATGCTTTTCCTGGGAGTTTCTTCATTCAAGATTACACTAATAACATCATCTACTTTCAAGATATTTGTAACAGATGTAGTATTACTAACTACCATTACCAAGCTATGCCAACTTTTAGGTAAAGAGCATAATATTAAAATATCCTTAATTTCATCATCAAAAACTATTTTGACTGAATTTAGCTAATTTACTATTGCATGGAAATCATTAAGATGACTAGATACAGATCCACCTTCCTGCATTTGCAAATTAAATAATTGATTCATAAGATATACCTTACTCAAAGCTGAGAGCTTTTCATATAAATTTGCTAAAGTATCAATTAACTCTACCATTGTCTTTTCCTGTGACAAGTTGGAAATCACAGAAGATGCCAGGATTAACCTTATGGATCCCAGAGCCTTTCTATCAAAAACATTCCATTCTTCATCTTGCATATCTGTGGGCTTGCTTAAAGCCCCACCCAATGGTAAATACAAATCTTTTTGATACATATAATCTTCTATCTGCATCCTCCATAATTGATAATTCTTGTTGTTAAACTTCTCCATTCCTAGTTTACTTTCTTCTACCATTGCTATACTCCCACTCAAACAGAAACCCATGTGAGTGACCTATAATCAACACACACTAAATAGATCTAAAACCACCTATTAGTGAACCCAAGCTCTAATACCATTTTTTCAGTGGTATCACTTGGTGATCCTAGCTATGATACCACTTTGTTAGGATTAGGAAGCACAATTGATTACCTTTTATAAGCAACTAAACATGAAATTCAACCAGAATAATAAGCAACTAGAAATCAAAATCAACAAAGAACAAGAGATACAAGAAACAATGAAAACTTGTATTAAACTCTTCCAGAAGGAAATACAATTGAAGAAATCTCTCTTTCTTCCACACCTCTCAGATGTATAGATCTCTTTCCCTCAAGATTTCTCTCTCACAATTACAAACACAATTTAGCTACTTGAATTGATTATAATTTCCCTCTTACATGTCTACAAGCTATGAAGATCTATCCCTATTATATAGAATTAGGGATTAGGAGCTATGCATTCTCAACCATCAAATATACCTCCTAATCAAAGGTTCAAATCAATCTTGCCAAAGATAGAAATGCAGACCCAACACTAACAGTTAGACTTATCATGCAAACAATTTGTTCATCCCATGAAAATAGACTTCTGGAATGCACAGGTGACCAATGTCAGTCCCTATCTGCCTACACATGACTGATGTCAGCCAACCAATAACTGACATCATTAGCCTCTAGTCGATCCCTGACTGATGTCGGTGATTGTGTAAATACAACAACCTTGCAATTTGCTCATTGGTGAAGCTTTTAGCTCCACAACTCAATAAGAAGAAGTTTTTGAGAAAGATGTTTAATGGAGTTATATCTCAAACACACAAGGTTTGAATGATCATTATGTCACATGGTTGGATTTTTTTATGTAAGGATATCATGTGGTCCAAATTTGAAAATATGCGAGTAAGTGTAAAAGAAGTTATTAGGGTGAAAAATTGGTGACTCAGGCATATTTAAAGGGTTGCCATAGTCATTTTTGAATGATTTAAATCTTGAGAAATATCTATGGTGTAGATGGATCTAAGATGTTAGCAGGTAGTGAGATGAGGATAGGTGCATGATGTTTAATGATTGAGTAAAGGTATATGATATTGATCCAATAGTAAGAGGCTGTTCATACAAATTGATCAATGGTGAGCATTGATCATTAGAAACCTTACTAATCCATAGATATCGATGTAGCACATTGATTCAAAGCTCTCAAATTGAATGAGATGAGGTCAAAGTGATAAAGGTTTAATGTTTATCTTTGGTGGTTTATGAATTAAACCTTAGATAATTTTGATTATGTGTGTTCAATCTAAGAAATAATTTCACAATATTTGAGCATTGTATTCGAAGGTTAATTGTGAGAATTTGAATTCAAATATTGGAATTTAACACAAGATAAACCAAATTTATGTATTTTATCCATATCTTTTGATAGAAGTCAAATTTGTTGGTTTTATAGCTAGAAAATATGAATAGGACTCTATGGTACATGTAATGAACATGGTTTGAAGATCTAGAAGTGTTTATAGTTAAATATATTAATCTTAGAGGTTGATTGTGTGTCTATGTTTGTTCAAAAATTGACATGAGAAGGATGTTTTATCTTGTATTGATGATGTTTCTATGTCTCAAAATGAATTATATATTAGAGCATGTAATAGACTCTATGATAATTCTCTATGTGGATCTTGGATGTGTGATCAATCTATGTTGAGTATGAAAAATGCTTAAGAAGTTGACTGTGTTTGTTCATAGTAACTGTGTGAACCACGTCAGTGTTTGAGTTGTTTAAGCATATATAGAGGTGAGATAAGTTGACTATGATAATTTAAAGATGTCTAAGGTGAAATAAGGAGTGGACCCATGTATTTTAAAGTGACACTCAGTTATTTTTTTTTTCATGGGTGTGTTAAATGGGTGAATGGGTTCACATGAGATCTATAAGAGATACAAGGGCCTTATTAAATATGTCTAAATTATAAATATTGTATTGAGATTTGTATTCATATGATATATTCCTTAAGGGAGAAGGCAAACCTAATGGCTGACCAAGGTAGTGATTATCAAGATTTCTCTATAAATAGTGGAACTAAAGATGATGGGTTCTAAGCTTTGTGTGAGAGACTAAAGAGTGATTAGAGAGAGGCTTGTGTGTTTTTTATGTAGTGAAGGAGGGGTATATTTCCTTAAGGATGTGTTGAAGAGGATAATATATTAAGGACTATTTTTATGACATGTTGGTCATAATTCTATTGACAAAATAGAGCTCTTGTGGATTGAGTGTGAGTCAAGGAGAAGAGTGATAAACAGAGGTCCATCGTTAGGTGTTTTTGACATCAATTTATAAGTGGATTTTTTCATAAGTGTTATTGTTTCATCTCAACATCTAAGGTGTTTGTAGCCTCCTTTTAAGGTGAAACTTTCTAAACTTTTTGGTTATTATTGTAGCTCAATTAGATAGGTGTGGTAGTACCTTGTGGGATTAGAGTATCAATAAATAAGGATTTTAGTTCCTTAATCACTTAAAATTGGTCTAAATTAGATTTTGTTATTATAGGGAAGTATTCTAATTATAGGTCCTAATGGGTTTTATCCCCCAAGATGGTTTCCCACATATGTCTTGTGTTATGTGATTGATTTTGCATTATCTCTCTTACTCATTGATATGAATGTTGTGTATGCTTTATGAATTCTTTTAATAACTAATTAAGTAATTGTAAATATAATATTTTGATTTGGATTATTTGGGATCAATGATTCACCCCCTCTCTCAGTGTTTGTACCTCTAATAATTTATATTAGAATAAGGTCCGTTGGTAAAAGCTTGACAACTATAAGGTGATCTAAGGTATCATGGTAGTCAGAATGTGCAAGGTAGTTTCTATGCTAATTAAGCACCAATGATCAATGGATCCAATTATGATTTTTGGAGTGCTATGAGGAGAACATACATTATGTCCTTAGGGTTTTATGTATGGAAATCTAATTTAGATGGTTATGTTACTCCTATTATTCCTCCATCTAGGAAGCTAATTTCAAGAAAGATATGAAGCCTAAGAATAATTTCCAAGTTAATAAATCCAAAGAAGATGGCATATCTGATATGGATGAGGATGAACTATTTTTTTTTATTACTAGGAAATTGACACTAGATTAAAGAAGTATAAGGGTAAAATACCCTTCAAATGTTTCAACTATGGAGAGATAGGATATTTTTCTCAGAAGTGCCACCATAAGCATGAAAATAATGATGATGAAGAGCATGGTGAAGTAAAGTATGAAGATAAGAAGACATACATGAATAAAGTATTTATAAAGTATAACAACAAGAAGATGTCCTTTAAGAACAAGAAGATTCTTTACACCAAATAATATTACAACTCATCAGATGAGAGTGAAGATAGTGAATCAAAATATGATCATGAAGATGATGGTCTTGCTAAAGATGAAGGAATATTTAAGGTTGAGGAAGGAAGTTGATCACATCATAAGGAGTCTACTTGGAGTGATTTAGATGATGATGAAGATGAGGTGGACTATGAGACTATTTTGATGAATGATCTTGAAGAATTGAAGATTGAGATTAAGATCAATAAGAAGTTGAAATCTAAGCTCAAGGACTATGAGGATAAGTTTAGTTTAGATTAGGCTAGATTGAATGAAGAAACCAAGGATCATGAAGATATGATCAAGCATCTAAGTTGTCAATTAGAAATTATTTATATAAGTCTAAAATCTAAATAAGATGAATGTTCAAGGTATGTTTATTAAAATTAATCTTTGAAATCTAAGCTAAAAGAGATAGCTAGTAAGGTTAAGACATTTGTGAGATTTGAAAATAGCTCATGTGATCTAGATAATATTTTGAATGGTCAAAAGCATGCTAGTGATAGAATTGGTCTTGGATATGAAGAAGAACAAAGATATGAATCCTAAGAAGAATTTCCAAGTTAAGAAATAAAAATAAGATGACATATCTGATATGGATGAGGATGAACTTATTGCTTTGATTACTAGGAAATTGAACACTAGATTAATGAAGTATAAGGGTAAAATACCCTTCAAATGTTTCAACTATGGAGAGATAGGATATTTTTCTCAAAAGTGCCACCATAAGCATGAGAAGAATGATGATGAAGAGCATGGTGAAGAAAGATATGAAGATAAGAAGACATACATGAAGAAATGATTTAGAAAGTATAACAACAAGAAGATGTCCTTCAAGAAAAAGAAGAGTCTTTACACCGAATAAGATTAAAGCTCATTATATGAGAGTGAAGATAGTGAATCAGAATATGATCATGAAGATGATGGTCTTGCAAAGATGAAGCCCTATTCAAGGTTGAGGAAGGAAGTTGATCACATCAAAAGGAGACTACTTGAAGTGATATTGATGATGATGAGACTATTTTGATGAATAATCTTGAAGAATTAAAGATTGAGAAGAAGATCAATAAGAAGATGAAATCTAAGCTCAAGGACTATGAGGAGTGATTTACTTTATATTAGGCCATTTTGAATGAATAAACCAAGGAGCATGAAGATATGATCAAGCATCTAAGTTGTCAATTGGAAATTATTTCCATAAGTGTAAAATCTAAAGAAGATGAAATTTCAAGGTATATTTATAAAAATGAATCTTTAAATCTAAGATAAAAAAGATAGCTAGTAAGGTGAATACATTTGTGAGATTTGAAAATAGCTCATGTGATCTAGATAATATTCTAAGTGGTCAAAAGCATGCTAGTGATAGAACTGGTCTTAGATATAAAGTAGAACAAAATAATGTAACTCAAGAAAAGATAAGTACTAATATTAACCATGAAAATCATACTTTAAAGATAAATCATCAAATAGGGACTGAAGGTGCTAACAAATTAAAGACAAATCAGATCAAACAACCAAATTTCATGAGGTATATAAGGTTTAATGGTTACTATTATACATGTAATTAGTTCTATCATAGTGATAGAGACTGTAAGAGACCTATTAGAAATGAATTTTCATGGGATTATGATGGGGGTCATAAGTCAAAATGTGTGAATATAATCAAGTACTTTAACTATCTTGATCTGGGACACTTTGTAAACCATTGTCCACATAAGATTAGACAAGGTGAGTCCTCTTAAAAAATGGGAGGTTTTTTTATTTTTCATGACATAAGACACACTAAAAATTTATATCCAAATAATGTAAGATAAGATACATTTTTTGTAAAATATATTGTGTGCTACAATTATGAATAAAGAGGTCACATTGCTAGGTTCTAGACGCAAAGTCTGAGAAGACATAATAAATGTAATTAGGATCCTAAAATTCAAGGAATAAGGCATGTTAACACATAGAATCCAAAGGTGAAAAGTGTGAGTCATTATGAGACTACATGTCTAAATAATCTGTTTGTTATGGTGTATAATGCTTTAGAAGTTGAAGAGTACCAAGAGGTCTAATTGTCTGCTCATGTTGAGAATGAAGAAATAAAGTAGAAAGAGAAGACCAAGATGTTGATTGAGGTGAGTCCTGAGGTATGTATGGATCCAAGTGAACATCCTATTATTGTTGATCATGTATCATGTAAATAACATCAATTTTTTATTTTTAATGATGAGGTTCCAAGCTACAAATACTATTATTCAGATAAAAATATATGCGATGATTTATTTTTTCTTCATGTATTAATATTGCAATCATATAAGAAAAGGATAATTTTGTATTGTATAAGGAATTTGTTGCTCATAATCCAAAGAAGAAGAAGAATAACTACAAATATTAGATGAGCAAGGAGGATATGGAATATTATGATTTATTTTTGTTTTAGAGCATTGACGTAGAGAAGGTGTCTCTTTCTATGCTTCTTAAGAGACTCCTTTTAGTGGAGAATAATGTTTGTGTGATAAATATGATAATTAAAATTAGAAAATGTCATTTGTTAAAGGGCAGAAACGAGTTAATGAGCCTATTTTAGAGGTTTGTGAACGAGTTATAGTATAGAGTTAGATTGGGTGGTTCTAGGTGGCTTAATGAAATTGATGCAAATGTCAATAAGTGTTTTAGTGATCATAAAGGTATGTGAATTTATTTATAGTATGATCCAAGTTTTTTTTAGGTTTAAAGGTATGTATGTACCAATTGAGGATTTTTGAGTGCTCTCAATTTTCTCTATTTTTGGCTTAAAAGGCAAGCAGGCCTAAAATGGGTTATAGGATGTATGGGTTCCTAAAGGTATGGAAGCTCAAATTTTGGTATAGAAGTTTTTGATGGGGTTTTATAGGTGTTTAAGTAGATTTAGAGAGGTGTGTTGACCTGAAGGAGGTTTGTTGACCATACTTGTTTTGAGATTCTAGGGTTTTGAGCTATGCTAGAAAAGTGATCTACCTTATGATTTGAGATATAAGGCTTCTTAATTTCTTAAATGGGCCAAATGGGTGGTCAAATCAAGATTTATAGAGAATTTAATGTTTATGGTTCTCAAGTTATTCAAATTGTTAATATGGAGGGTTAATTGGCTAGTAGGTTTGTGAAGGAAGTATGTTTCAAATGATGATATTGGTGATGAAAATTGGTTTGGTTGAGGGGGCATATGAGATTGTTATATATATGAAGTTTCATGTCTTGAAGATGTGTCTATTAAAAATTGTGGTCTTTGCAAGTTTTAGGTAGGGCTACAAGGAGGCTATATACCTAGTTTGAAGAAACGTGATTTTGATCAGTTTCTCAAAAAAAGAAAGGTATGTGTGTTTTAAGCTGAGTTTTCATGTAGTTTTAGTGTATGTTTCCTATTTGGTAAATGGTATGATGTTTTTTTGGTGGTCCCTATGGTAGCATAAGAGAGAAGGCTAGTAAGCATGTATGGTGATTCTTCATGGCGTGTAGAGATTTAAAGATGCTCAAAAGGTGAAATTACTTATATTGCATAGGGGGAGTCCCTCTCAGATGTCTATTTATGTGTTACATCAATATTTTTATGTTTTTGGATGTTCTTTCTTTCTTGGTTGTTGTGCTTGATTGAAGAAAATTTTGGCTTGGAGTAAGAAGAAGTTGTCAAGACAAGAAGAGGTAGGCTTAAGGTAAGGTAGAGTTTGGATCATATTTTTAAGATGTTCATTTCCTATTTTCATAGTCTTTTTAGGTCCTAAATATTAGTTTTTTCCCACTTTGCCATTGTGTCAAAAGGGGAGAAAGTATTAGTTGGGGAGAAAGTTCCTGTTGTGAGAGTGCTTGAAGTGAGAGATGGTGAGCTATATATTTCTATATTGGTGGGTGTTGACATCAATTAAAAAGGGGGAGATTGTTAGAGATTTGTAATGATGATATAATGGTGGTGTCATGGATATATCCTATTGAGTGGATGATGTGCCTTTGATATCCTAAGTGATAATAACAAAGTGTGTAATATGCTTGTTCTTATGTGTTTTATGTATGGTTGGTTTATCTTTAGAATGGCTAGAGAGGATCAATTATGGTTATATATATTTTTTCATGTGAAAGAGGTTTATAATATGTTATTTATTCTTTTATATATTATGTTTACAAGTATAATTCATCTAGTTGTTCATAGTTCTCATCTAGACACTTTGGGTCAAGTGGTAAAAAAATCTAAGTAGGCATTTTGATGACATCACCATTGCCACATGGGAATTAGTGACAGGGAGTTGTTCATATGATTGTGATCATATTAATCCTTAGTTTTTATGCACCATACCTAAATATATGCATAAAATTAGTGTTAAAGATATGAGGGTGCAAAGTTAGCTTTTTGGTCAAAATTCAATGTTTTCCCATACTTAGCCAAATTTACAATGTGGCTAGAAAGAGCTAAGTAGAAATGTTAATGAGGTCATAATTTTCATGAATGAATGTTTTAGGATAAAATGATCATATGGGTTTGTTCAATTTTATAACTAGATTATTTTTGTTAAATTCTAGATCATGCATCAAAAGATATGCATATACAAAGTTGCACTTCCAAGAAGTTTGACTGTGTTTTTCCATACTTAGCCAATTTTGAAATGATGAAGAAAGATTTGAGTGAGAATTTTTATGGTGTTATATCTTTCACATGTGAATATGTAAAGATAAATTAATCATATGGGTTTATTTATTTTTGATCATTATTATTTTGCGCTAATTTTTAGATCATCCGATGAAGCAGAACAAAAATTATGGAAGTTCAAAATTGGACTATCAAGAAGGTTTTGACATAGTTGGATCTATGATATAAGTTTTTGAAAAGGATATTTAATTGTGTTATATCTCACATGCATGAGGGTTGTAGGAGCAGTGTGTCACATGGTTTGATTTTCCTATGTGAGGAAATCATCTGGTCCAAATTTGAGATCATGTGAGTAAGTTATTGAGATGTAAAAATGACTACTCAAGTGTATTAAAATGGTTCCCATAATAATTTTTAAACAAGTTAAAGCTCAATAAAGATAAATGGTGTGCATATATCTAATATGTTATGAGGTAGAGAGATGAGGACAAGTGCATGATGTTTAATGACTAAGCAAAGATACATGATAATGATCCAATAGTGAGCAGGTGTTCATAAAGATTAATTGATAATTAGCATTGATCATTAAATACCTTAGTAATCCACAAACATTGATGGAGTACATTGAATCAAAGTTCTTAGATTGCATGAGATGAGGTCAAAGTGATAGAGGTTTAATGTTTGGCTTTGGTAGTCTATGAATTAAATCTCAAACAAGATCGATAGTGTGTGTTCAATCTGAGCAATGAGTTCACAAGATTTGAGAATTTTGTTTGAAGGTTAACTATGACCATTTGAATTCAAATATTTGAATTTAACACAAGATAAATGAAAGGTATACATTTCATTGATATCTTTCAATAAAATTTGAATTTGATAGTGTTATAAAAATCAAAAATGAAAAGGACTCCATGGTGCATCTAATGAACCTGATTTGAAGATATAAAAGTGTGTATAGTCAAAGATATTAAGCCTAGAAGTTGAATATGTGTTTGTGTTTGTTATTTAAGTGACCTAAGAAGGATATTCAAGTTTGTATTGATGTTGTTTCGATGTCTCATGATGAACTAGTTATTAGAGCATGTTGTAGACTTAATGAGGATGCTCTGTGTGGATTTTGGAGGTGTGATCAATCTATTTTGAGTATGAAAAATTCTTAAGAATTTTATTGTGTATTTGTTCATGGTGACTATGTGCACCAAGTTAGTGTTTGAGTTGTTTGAGCATACATAGAGGTGAACTAAGTTTACTATGATCATTTAAGGATGTTGAAGGGGACATAAGTAGTGGAAAAATGTATTTGAAATTGGTCTTATGGTCTTATTTTGTTTGAGTTTGTGCTAAATGGGTGAATAGGTTCACATGGGGCCTATAAGAGCTATAAGGGTCTTAATAAAACGTGTAGCTACTTAAGGGTGACCCATATATGATATGGCTAACCTATGGATATTTTATTGAGCCATGTCTTTGTATGATATATGACTTAAGGGCTAAGGCATGCCTAATGGCCAACCAAGGTAGTGATTTTAAAGATTCCTCTATAAATAGTGTATATAAAGATGATGGGTTATAAAATTTTTGTGAGAGACTAAATAGTGACTAGAGAGAGACTTGTGTGTGTTTTATGGAGTGAAGGAGGGTTAGAGTGCCCTAAGGATGTATTAACGAGTAGAATAGATTGAAGACTATTTGTATGACTTATTGGTCATAATTCTATTGACAGAATAGTGCTCTTGAAGATTGAGTGTCAGTGAAAGAGAAGAATGATAAGTGGAGGTCCATCATCAAGTGTTTTAGACATTAGTTTAGAACTAAATTTGTTCTTAAGTTTTATTGTGGTAGCTCAGCATCTAGGGTGGTTACAACCTCCTTACAAGGTGAAACTTGATAAAAAAGTATGTTTTTTATTGTATCTTAGTTAGATAGGTATGGTAACACTTTGGGTTATTGGAATCTCACTAAATAATGATTATAGTTCTTTAATCAGTTGTACATGGTCTAAATTGGATCTTGTTATTATATGATAGGAGTCCAATTTTAGGTTCTAGTGGGTTTTCCCCCCCAAGAGTGTTTCCCATGTATTTCTTGTGTTATGTGATTGATCTTGCATTACCTCTACTACTAATTGATGTGAATTTTGTGTATGATTCATGAATGATTTTGATAATTAATTAATTTTTTACAAAGATCATATTTTAAATTGGATTATTTGGGCTCACTGATTTACCCCCTCCCCCCCTCTAAGTGATTGTACCTCTAAAAATATATATGTGAGTCATTTCATTTACCCTTTGATAGTATTGATAATTTGTATGCCAAGATAAAAATTCTTGTATTACATTTATATGTTTTTGATATTAAACCCTTAATACTCATTTTTAGTAATAATTTGCATTGAAGGCATACTCTTGGTTCCTTCAAAATCTTCCCACTACATGTTCTTGGAGGTAGAAATCTAGTGAAACTTGGTCTATAGTGGTATATTTATGGTAGAGTCACTTAGTCTAATGACCAAAAAAATGATTTCATTTTAGACCTAGAGGATTCGCTTATCTTCCTTACCCTTCTCTCTCTTTTGTGTTTCTTTCATGGAATTGAAGTACCCTTTCACCTTGTGTTTATATAGAATAATACAAACACTCAAGTATTAATGACAATAAATGAACTATGTGAAAGAACATTGTATTGAAGATTCAATGATGATAGTGCATCTCTTAGAGGCTATTCACATAAAATCCATTCATGAAGTGTAATATCTATAGTCGTACCCTGGGTTGATCCCAGATCAGTCTTAAAATGAAACATGAAAGTTTGTAGTTGTCCCCACCTTCACCTTTTCAAGGAATACCTAATCTCATGAGAATATTGTGATAAGGAATAGATTGGAGTGAATAACAAACCACATATTTACAATTAGTACTAGTGGTTTTAATAATTTCCAAGGGAAAAATAAAAATATAAAAAATCATAATTCTTTAAAGTCTATAAATTTATAGAGAAATTAGACCTAAGGTAAAATGTACCTACCACTAGGGTAAATACCATTCTTATGTCACAAAAAAATAACTATATTATGCTAGGAATATGGTGATAATCACATTCACAAGGATTGTCCTAAATTAAAATTAGCTTAATTAGCTAATCATAGGGTGTATACAACTATGATAATAGAAATATAGATTTTCAAGCAAACCCTATCGAATGTAGAGGTAAATTAAATTGTATTTATTTAAATTTTTTGGATTCAAGAGAAAATAATAGTTTTACTAATACTAAATTAGTAACTTGCTATAAAATAAATCATATTACATTGAATGATGGTTAGGATGTTGAGTCTCATTCAGGAAAAAGAGTGTTAATTTTTAAGTGACTTGAACAAGTAAGCTTAGACTTAGGCAATTTTTAGACCCAAGTTAGCCTATTTTTATCTCCTATCAGTTATTTTTACATCATTCTAGGTATGGATTGGTTGTAGTAGCATAAATATAATCTACACTATTGTAATAAAGTAGTAAAATATTGTGATGACATGGAAAAATTAGTAATAATTAAAGGTTTAATGAAATCTAAAGTACACAAGCTGATATCAACCTTACAACTAATGAAAGTAGTGAGTATAGGCTGAAAATTGTATGTTTCATAGATGCAAGAAACAATAACTATAATAGAAACATCATTTTGAGAATATCTATTTTTGAATGAATTTTCTATTTCTTTTATAAAAAAGTTCCTAGTTTGCCTCCTAAGAGGGAGTTTGAATTTTCTATTGATGTAATTCGAAGGGTATCCCATACATTTAAAGTGACTTATCATATGAATGTAGCATATTTATAGCTATTGAAATCTCAACTACAATAACTATTGGAGTATGGCATCATCATGCTAAGTGTGTCACCTTGGGATGCACCTATGGTCTTCGAGAAAAATAAGGATGGAACTTGTGGTTGTGTGTTGACTATTGTATGCTTAATAAGGCTATTATCAAGAATCATTATCATTTGTCAAGGATAAATGATCTGTTTGATTACATGAAGGATGCAAATATCTTTTCCAATATAGAATTAAGATAAATTTATGAACAACTGAGAATCAAGGATGAAGACATCCATAAGACTAATTTCATAACTCGTTATGGGCATTATCTGTTTATATTAATGCCATTTATTTTTTTAAATGCACATGTTGCATTTATGAATTTATTAAATAGTGTATTGAATGATTTTCTAAGCATGTTTTTTTTAGATTTTCTCAATGAAATACTAACCTATTCTGAGAATGCAACTAAATGTGAATATCATTTGTATTTAGTGATGCAAAGGCTAAACCAACATAAATTATTTTTTAATCTAACTAAATTTTCTTTATTTCAAACTGATATCTACTATTTGGATCACATAATATCTAAGGCAAACATTTTTCTTTATCTAGATAATATTAAGGCTATCCAAGAGTGGCCTACTCCTATATATATATATATATATATATATATATATATATATATATATATATATATATATATATATATATAAAGTATGTAGTTTTATGGGACTAGTTGGTTATTATATAAGGTTTTTAAAAAAAAATTCAATTGGATAACCCATTAACTTTCTTGAAGTGCAAGGGTAATAACTTTGTTTGGACTTTAAATTTGAAAAAGATTTTCAAAATCTTAGAGAGTTATTAACCTTATCACTTTTACTTATTATACTAAATCCTAATCATAATTTTGAAATCTAGTTTGATGTATCCAAAAGAAGGCTTGGGTGGCATGATAACTCATGATGGTTTAGTTGTCGCTTATGAGTCACAAACTAAAAGATAATGAGAAAATTTACAGAACTCATGACCTCAAACTTGCTTCCATTTTACATGCTTTGAATTAATCAAAACACTTTTTTATTGGTAAGCATTTTGAAGTTAAATATGACCATCATAACTTGGAATATTTATTTTCCCAAGATAATATGAATACTCACTAACATAGATTGATATAATTTCTAAGTAATTTTGATATGAATATTTCATATGTGGAAAGTAAGGAGAATAATTTTGTTGATGCACTCAAGTGATGCACATATATCAATGACTTATTTATTCTGCATAAAATTTTCAAAACAAAAATTATAGAACAACAACGTTCAGATAATTTTTGCCAAGAGTGAAGTACAAATTTCGCTAACAATATTGTAGAAAAGAAATTTTATGACTTTTCTCTTGATTATTATAGTTTAGTTAGACATAAAAATATAATTTATTTACCTGAGTCTTATGACTTAAGGAGCATTTTTCTAAAATAAGTGCATGTAACACCTCAATTTGCTCATCTTGGTGTCATGAGGATGACACATGAGTTAAAAAGGTTTTATTATTGGCTTGGTTTGATGCAGTTGCTAACTTTATGGAAAAATATTTGGAATGTTAGCATGTGAAACTTGAACATTATCATCCAGGTGGATTGTTGTATCCTCATTATGTTCCATAAGGTAAGTTGGATATGATTTCTTTGGATTTCATAGCTAGTATTCCAAACTCTCTAGGAAAACATGATAATTTTATTGTTGTAATAGATAAATTTACTAAAGTTGGTCATTTCATAGATGAAAATTTAATTGATGATACATTTGTGTTTGTTGAATAGTTTATAAAATAAATAGTATGGCTACATGGCATGCCCAAAGTTATTATCTTAGATAGAGACAAACTTTCTACTTCAAGGTTTTAGAAAACTTTGACTATTGATTTTGGTACAAGATTGAACTTTAGCTCATCGTATCACCCAAAAATGGATGGTTAGATAGAAAAAATAAATCAATCTATGGAATACATGTTAATAATGTAAGCTAAGGATCAATAAGGTAATGGAAAGATTAATTACACTTAGTTGAATTTTCTTATAATAACACATACCATTCTATTATTAATACAGATCCTTTGGAGGCTTTGTACGGATGTAAGTGTAGGAATCCACTTGGTTGGGAATGTTTAGAAAACATAATTATTTTTTAGTCCCTATGTTTTACTAAAGTATGATAGGAAAATGAAAATCATAAGGCAAAATATAAATGCTACCTCTAATAGATAAAAGAGCTATGATACTTTAAAAATTTCACAATGTGAATTTGAAGTTGGCAATAAAGTTAATTTACGTGTTAATCCATAGAAAAGTTTGAATAATTTTGGAAATTCTTCCTAATTATCTCCTTTATTTGTAAGATGCTTTGAATTTTTGGTGAAAATTAGTCTTGTTGGCTATAAACTAGCCCTTACTCCTTCTCTAACCTAGATTCATGATGTTTTTTATGTTGCATTATTGATAAATTATATGACCAATATTTCTCATGTTCTAGATTGGATTCATATTTGGGTTTCATAAGAGGAAAAGATGTAGTTGGATCTAGTGAGGATCCTAAACCATCACAATGTTATATTACAAAATCATGAGATTTTCAAAATTCTAGTTCAATGGTATCCTTTGTATGGAAGAAGTGCTACTTAGGAATATGAGAGTATTTTCAAGAAACACTATCCTTGGTTATTTTGATCACTAGGATGGCTCTCTTCTAAGTGGGGGAGGATGTCATGACCCTAAATGAAGTATTTATTTCACTTTTTGATTATGGTTTTGGTTATGAAATATTGGGACAAGATTATTTAATTTTATTGTTAAGATATAGTTATGCCATCTATTATTTGATTTATTATGATGTTTTTATCTATGAGTGATCAACTAGATATTATAAAATAGTTGTTGTTATGTACTTTTATTATAGAATTGTATATTTCATGTTTAAAGAGTTACTGATTCATTTTTTAGATTAGTCATATTATTTAGTATTGTTATTGCATTTATTACTCTTATATAGTATATATACTATTTATGGTATGTTATGACTATGGGTACATGATATGATCTAGGTTGGATGTGACTCTGATTAGTTGGGTGAGGTTGAGAAAGTGAATAAAAATAAATAGTGGATTTAAAATTACAAATACTGAGCTTTGACTATTATTGATGCTTTGAGTCATTTTTATAGGATTGAACTAATTATTGAGTGTTTATATATTATTGGATGTGAATGATTTATTTACTTAGTTCTGGAGTTGGTGTTGACCTCTTCTTCAATCATTTCTTTGCTTCATTTTCATTTTGACTCTTTGAATAAGTTAACACTTATTGGCATTGATAGAATGTATTAGTCTTATCTATTAAGTTATTTTTTATTGTTTGGATCATCTTGGATGTTCTTTATCCTTATTGTTTTTCATCTTTCTTAGCACTTTTTTACTTCAACATTGTTATGGTCATGAATGTTGTTTAACTTTTTTTTGAGTCTTGGCTTGTGTTTGGACTCTTTGGTGACATAGTTTACTTGTCATAGTCCTACTACATTTTTATTAAAAGAATTAATCATTTCTATGATTTAAAGGCGTTATAACATTTAGAATGTCTTGGGATTTTTGTTTAATTACTTAAGATCATTGTTTTTAGTTGGGACTCTTATTGAATTAATTGGTTGATGAGACCATTTCTTGGGTTGGATTTACCAAAGAAATAAATCAGGGACACAACCCACCATGGGCATGACATTAGTTAAAATTGTTTGTTTTGGTTTTCAATTTGGATTTTGGCATTAGCTCACCACTTGAGGCATGGGACTCAAGAGTATTCCAACCATTTTAGGGTTCATTCTTGGTCAATTTTTTTTGTCACTTTTGAAATCCCTATGCTTGGGGAAACTCTGATAAAATTTAGACATGGTAGCCAAGGGAAAAAAGGAGGAAATTAGTTTCATGATCTTCTCACAATGTTTAAAATATAGTAATTCATTTATCTCATTATCCATGTATGAGTTTTTGTGGAGTTTTTTGTTAGTTAAAATTTGGCTTAAATAAGTCAATAGGTTTTTTTATTCAATATGGGGAATGGTTGGAAAGGAATGAAATTCATAATTATTTTGTATTATTATTTATTTAACTGAAGTAAGTTGTATACTAAATTATATACACATATAGGTGTTTTTTGGGGCATTTGTATATTATAGTTTTAATGGTAATGGATTGATTTCATTTATGACTACATAACTACAAATAGGGTTCAATTTTTTCATAAACCCTACATCTTTATAAATTATAATTCAATAAGGAGGTCATAAACCTTGCTTTTTTTTCCTGTTACTAGTTTGGGCTACAACCATAGATATTTATATGGAATACATTTTAATATATAACCCTAGGGTTTTAAGTTTTATGTTAAATATTTTGAGTGGACCTACAAATGATTAAGGAGTTTCAAACCTATGATAAAAACCACCATTATTATGTTTGGTTTTTCATTATGAGGATTTTTTCAATATTTACATGTTGACTAGGTTTACCTTATAACTAGGGGTTTGACTCATGTCTAGCTTTATTAAATCATACATAAATTATTTCATTTATAGGTTGACTCAATTTTCATTACTTATATAATTTTGTTCTTGATCTAAAGGATTATGATTATGATTTGAAGACATCATGATTTATTTTGACTAATTGAAGTTTTACATTTGTATGAATAAATTATGTTTTTATCATTAGTAGTTATTGATAATGACCTTAGGATCTTTTATCATGGTTTTCATTCAACCCTATTGGTCAACATTGAGATGGAACTTTAGGATATTTGATGTTTTTTTATTTGAGTAGTGTGGTTAACCTTATTTGTATTGGTTGGGTGAATAGGTTATTTTTTGTGAGAAATTGAGTCGAGTTTTGATGACATGTTTAGACTATTGTAAGTTTAATAGTATTATTTGTGATGATTTTTATGTTATTACGATTATGTTGTTTAGTTCAATTATTAAAACATATTTGTGTCATTTAAGTTCATTTTACTTAGATGGAAATATTTAAAGAATATTGTTTATATTTGAGGTTATTATAAATAATACAATTTCATCTATTTTTGGTGTTGTACCCTAGAAAATGATTGGAGCTTATGGGTGCAATTCAATGGATTTAAATCTTAGTATTCAATATTTAAACATCTAACATAGGCTTTACAAATTATAATAACTACAAATGTATTAGTTTTGTTAACAAAAAATGTAAATAGTCTTATTTGAATGTTTTCATCAATTGGTTTTATTAAGTCAAGATCAGTACTCATTATTTACCATACTCACTTATCTCACCTAGTTATAATCACATCTAACTAATGGATGAGGTGGTCTAAGGTCACTTATGGTTTGGTTTATTAAGACTAGAGAGGTGGTAATTTAATTGGTTTAATTTTCATGTGGAAGATTTCTTGTTACACTTCTTTTGAATTTGAGTTATTAATAGCATTGATTATAAAATGAGTTGGTTTATTATTGTATAATTAACTTTTTAAATTATATTTATGTTTATTAGTTATTTGATGCAATATTAATGTTATTTTTAATTTGCATAATTAAGTTAGTAAATTCAATTTGACATATGATTATGATTGGAGATGATCTTTTAAAGTATCAAATCATTCATTAAGTTTTCATTTATATATATTGCTTATGAACATTCATTGTGACATTTAGAACCTATATCTACATGAGTTATTAATTCATTCATTAGTTTAATATTACATGAATTTAATTATTTTTAATATGTATACCCATGATTAAATCCTTAAAGTGTTACACATGAGTTGATAATACGGATGCATCTCTTTGTATAGTCATAACAGGTCCATTATTTATTTTACAAATTAAGCAAGTGTTCATGGAGCTTTTTGAAATTTCATATGATGGTTTGATAATATGAATATTTTATTCTCAAACAAATGTCACTGAGTTATTTAGTTATTATTTTAGTAACTTAATCTATTTTTAATGAAGTTAGGATATTCATTTACTTCCAAATATGTGAACATTGGGTTAATTGAGATGAACAAGAGGTTGAAAAGTAATTCTATGTATATATAAAGTATATTTATATATTTCATGTTAAATTAAGTTATTTATTAATCATAATTGATGGTTACCTTTTTCCTTTAGTCTATCTAAAGACTTTAGAATTACCTTAAACTATCCAAATCTACATTTATGAAGATATATTGTTTATTAATAATATTTTAAGGACTTATAAAAAGTCATTTAAGTCAAATATTTTATTAAAGGATTATTAATAACATAATCATTCAAACATATGATGTTGTGTCTTATTATTGAATACAAATACATTTGGAAAGTTAAGCAAAGTGTTTTGAGTTATGAGAACTCTCTTTGTAATTATTCAAAAAATTTAAACATGAATCAATTAAATCATTATTTAAGGGTTGTATCTATTATGAAAACATTATTCAATTAATTTAAAATTTTGAGTGGAACAATTAAAAACTAATATGAAAATAATTAAGCATGCTATCAGCTAAGAAAGTTAATCTCATAATAAGATTGCAAATATATAAACAATTCAATGCCTTAAATTCCTATGGTTATTTCAATTAAATCATGACGTGCTTGAGGAACATATGCTCCTCACTTGGAAAGACTTATGGAATAAACACAATTTTTCCTATTTCATTATAATGACAAGTAATTGTTAAATGTTAATGACTTGAGTTTTAATCATTAAGTTTGGAATTGGTAGGTATTCCTTGGAAGGAAAGAAAGAAAAAGGTTCTAAACTTTAAGGTATTATCACTTACAAAAAAATTAGTCTAAATTACATGGATATAAGATGATATATAATCCAATTAAGTGACAAAGGTTGATTAGTAAACTTAATATAATCACATATAGTTCTTTGTAACTCATGAGGGAATTAAAATAATTAATGTTTGAATTTATGTGTGCATAACCTAATATAATGTTTGGATAAACTAAATAAGTTAATTAGTAAGACATGTTTTGACTTAGAATGTCATCCAATTGTGTTAAAACCATGAGGCTAAACATCTCATGTGTAATTGATAAGTTGTTTCAAAATAGAACATAATCATGATTGTAGAAACATCTCAAGAAGCTTGATCGGTACACTTTTACCTTTGGTCAATTAATGATCTGCTATACTAATTTCCCTAAACTACATATCAGTATGATGTGAATCTTGTCCTTTTATTATTTGTAAACTTCATAAATTATACCAAAGCTTCGTATTTATTTTATAAATAGTCCTTTCCTTGACCACTAACTTTTGCATGTGAGTTTAGTATATGTTGCTTATAGAATCTTACTATGATGATTCTTTTTTAGAATCTATTTTACTTCGTATAATTATTTTTTGAACTTTTCTAATTTACTTAATGAGGTACTAGATGTTTTATAACCTATGTAGATACTTGAGTAAGTGTATAAGTTAGTGACATATCCATTGAGACTACCACAATGGAGTACACCAATAGGCATGCATCAGTGTACCCACACTAACCCAATTTTATTTGAATACTAAGTGGTTAAAATGCTTCTTAATGAAGTCACTATTAGTTTATGGCCTTAGTCTAGTTCTTGTGTTAGATATGACATATTCATTTAACTCATTACATATAATTATGATAAATTGTGGTTATATATTTGTACCATAGTTTTTTATCTTGGTATTATAAAAGAAATTGGTTGTTATGTAATTATAACCCTTATTTGGGCTTGTATGTAAATAATAATGTAATATGTTAGATATGATTACATAAAATGATATAGATTATAACTTGATAAAAACTAATCGTGGGATTCTCTTTGAGTGTTTAAAACTTGTAAGAATACTTATTTGATAGTTTATTAATAAACAGGGAATAATAGGGTACAATAACTTAGTTGTGCAAGTTATTTTTAAATGTTTAGTGTGATATTGAGAGGTATTGTTAGATATTTATTAATTTTACATGATTAATAATGACATACTTTTTATTTGTATTTATACCATACATTTTTAAATAATTAACTTAACCAAATGTTTAACCCTTATTGGATGGGTTAGGGGAAATAGACTAATCAACTATGGAGTAAGCTATTCTAAAAGTAAGATAATTAAATGAATTCAATATTATAATATTATAATGAATAAGTAAAATCTTAGGATATGATAAGTCTATAAAATTAAAATGCCAAAAAAATATTATGAATGTTTAAATATGAATTATAAATAATGATTATATTAATCAATGATGCTCATGAATATCTAACATTTATAGGTGCAAAAGATAACAGGGTGATTTTGGCCTTAACTCATCTGATTATATAAAATAACTCTTTATAAACTTAAACAATAGCATATATGATTATATCTATCTCAATATACAGACTATTTTCTATAAAAACTAACACACCTATTAGGTTTCATTTTTGCCTTGTAGGTTATCAACTTGAATCGCATGCATAGGTTCTTAGAGTCAATCTTTTGCTCAAAGCCATATGTACTACAAATTAGTATGTTACCTTGAAAAATAAGGGATAGTGGGCTCTATTGAATTAAATATGACCTAAACTACACTCTATAAATTATCACTACCTAGATATCTATATACTCTAAATAGGATTGATGTATTTCTCCCCTTATGTGGGCTTGTGTGTGAATAATTATGCAATATTCAATACGTGAGTGCATATAGTGATATAGATTATAACATGAAAAATAATACTCATGGGATGCATCTTGAATACTTATGACCTATAATAATACTAATCCTATGATTTATTCATAAATAGGGTAGAATATAGTAGTATAACTCAGTTATGCATATGATTTTTGATAGTGTAGTGTGATCGATTCTTGATAGATGTCATTTGATTCATAATGAATGACATTTTAATTTTTATTTATACCAAAATTTCTTAAATAGTATCATGGAAAGGTTAATGAATACAAAAAGGCTAAAAATACATATTAAAATATTTTAAATTTACCCATTTTGAAGGTAGGGACACTAGCTTCATATTCAAGACACTAATAATGATGTTATTTTCCTATAGGGTAAAGAGTTTATAGGGAACTATAACTATCTATGTAGGATTAAAATTAGGTTTCATGTGTACTAGAGGTTATATGTGATATTTTTTATCATAATTTTATGATTTTAATATAGGATAAATAATAAGGCATAGTGATATGGTGACTATGAGCCTTTTAGCAATAAGAATATCACAATTGAAGGGAGAATTAAATGAATTCAAATTTATAATTTTGATAAATATGTAAAATATGATAATATCCTTAATATATATAATTAAAATTACAAAAATATGTTTAGGGCTTAAATATGAATTAAAACTAATAATTAGCTTATTTAACTATGTGTAAGTAGATCTAACATGTACAGGTGTAGAAGAAGACAAAATGATGTTTTGCCTTGATTCATAAAATTATTTAAAATAGAAATATATTATCATGTAAATTAATATTCATTATTATATTTATATCAAGATAAATAAATATTTTCTATGAGCCCCCTTGCACCTATTAGCGTTAATTATCACCTTGTAGGTTATCAACTTAGATCACACACATAGGTTTATAGAAATAGTCTTTTGGTCAAAAACCTAGGTCATACAACTTGGTGTGCCACCTTTAAAAATAGGTTTTAGTGAGTTAAATTTAATTTTAGATTTGACCTAAAATAACCCTCCATAAATTATCACTACCTACATAGCTATATACTTCTCAGATGGCCTCAACCCAATGTAGTTATCCCCCTTATGTGGGCTTGTGTATGAATAATTCTGCAATGTGATATATGTAAGTGCATGTAGTGATATATATTATAACATGATAAATAATAATTGGATACTCTTTTAATTATTCATACATATAAAGAGGTGATTACTAGATATTTATTGATTAATAATGAATAATTTTTTATTTTTATTTATATAACACATTTTGAATTAATATCATGGGATGGTTAAGGAATAAAAATAGGCCTACCCATATATGTCAAAGTATTTTAAATTTTACATTTGATTATTTATAAGGAAGGACACTAGAGTCAAATTTTGGACACTAGCATTCATGGTAGTGTCCTAATCAAGATGATAGTTTTTTATAGGGTAAAGTGTTTTTGTGAATATCTAAATATATATGCACGATATAAATCAATTTTTTTTATATTAAAGGTTACATGTGATCTATGTCATCATAATCTTTGGGTTAGACTATAGGACAAGTAATCTATAGTAGTGATATGGTGAGCACAAGCACTTTGGTAGCAAAAATGTCATGAACTAAAGGGTTCAGCCATTATTTGTATTTTTAAAGTGTGAAATATTAGTATTCATATAAAATCATATTTTATTGTTTATGTTTTCCCCCTCTTAATATTTTAATGCATAAGGATGAAATTACTAGGTTATAGGAAATAAATGTGTACCTTGGTGTGTACAACAAACATTTCCTTGACTTGAGCCCCATTTTCATTTTTTTCTTGTATATTATCTACAAACAAGACTATGTTACAATGTAATTAGTGAATCTGATCTGAAAGTGAGTAGTTGAAATGCTTAAAATTAAAGAGAGTAATGAAGGAATACATTTATGTGTTGATGTAACCATGTTTTCCCTTGGTAATTTTATCTAGTGATGATGCTTCCTTGTAGTCACTAAAGAGAGAGTTTGAAAAATTAACCTTGTATATGTAAAGAGGGAATTGGGGGATGATCATTACCCTAATCTAGTGTAACAGAAATATATGCCAAGGCCATCAAGAGCATTGAATCTCAATCACATAACTAAAGTGTATACATAATATAACCAATCTATCCAGGATCAAATGGTGTAAACATATTAACATAAAAATGTTATTAGTACCAAGGTCATCGAGGGTGGTGAGTATTGACTAGAATAATAAATAGATCCAACTACTATAAACAAGGAAAATAACAATTTGTGTGTCTTATAAAAGTCATTGCATCAATGTAAGATGAAAGAGGAATGAACCATGTTCATGCCACCCCCCATAAAATATGATATAAGTGATGTATAAAATTAATATGAATATTTTACTCAGTGTATTTTCATGGTATATACACTTATAATGTTTATAAATCTAAAGTTTTTGTTAAAATGTAATATCTACTCTATAAACTATGTATAATATGTATCACAAATCTGAAAAACTATGTCCTAAATTTATGAAAATCAATGCCAAATGTTAATAATATGTCTAAAATGTTTATCTAAATAATGTAAATTATATCAAAATATACCAAATTTCCAACTGTGTGTGTGTGTGTGGATTCATGTATCTATGTCATCCACCCACTAATATTCCCCTACACCACTTCCCCCAATTTGAGGTGATTATAATTCAATATGGTAGTCACCTTATATAAAAAATATAATACAAACATGCCACAATTATATAAATCATGTAGTAAATAATAATATAGTGGTATCATTTCTACATAATGTATCGATGAATATTTTAGTATCCAATCACAACAAACCCTAAGATGAATGATATTGATCATGTAAATGTCTTTAAGTGACAAAAAAAAATCTCAAAAGTAAATAAAGAACACAAAAAAGATCACTTAGTATCACACAAAATGGATCTAAGGAGACTAAAAACAAAGGGCATGTTTAAATGTTGCATAGTCAAGGGAAGGACATGTTCAAATGCCCACACATGAAATAAATAATACTCAATGGCTCTATGGCCAAATAAATAACATGTTAAGATATTCCATAATATATATATATATTAAAATATGTATACTCAAGTAAGCCATGTGACAAGATGAATAATTAAAATATAAGTACCCAACATAAGCATATCATACTAGTTCCTACATACATATGTTATCAAAATGTTTTGTAGTATAACATATCTAGCATATTGTGTAAGATATAATCATGTGTGTGTGTGTGTGTGTGTGTGTGTGTGTGTCTATATATATATATATAAAATTGGTATATAAGTTTAAAATGAAAATATAAGGTGATAATAAAACAATGTCACGTTTATCAATCATGATCAAATGAAGCAAATTCCCCAAATGTAGTGTGTCACATAGGTGGAGGAATGGTCCAACATATGTATGTTCATGTATCATATATGTAGTGTATACATGTATCACACTGAAGTACCCATGAAACATATATATCTATAGAAAGGAAATGAGATGATATATACTAGCATAAAGTAAACAACATTTATGCAAAATATAGTAAGAGTGAAAATGATTAATATTATTATATTTTTTATTTATTTTAATGTTTTTATAATTTTTTATGATTCAATTTTTTTTAAATTTTTTCAAATATAACATGATAATAAAATAATCCATGTACAATTAATTTTTATAATATAATCCAAGTATTTTATCAAGGAGATGCCTCTATGAATGCCTTGTATCATGTGTATCATATCCCTCAATTACATTTCCATTTTCATCCTTATATTATTTGTCATTCCAATCATCTTCTACATAACCATAGTCATCATAAGAAAATACTAACATGTGAGGTTCTATTTGAACTTACAATATGTCATTTTGTTCATCTATATGTATATATAACTTCATCTTACTATGGTATTAACCCTTTTTGGTTCCATTTTTTCAACATGTAATGTGTCTTTTTGATTTACTTATATGCCATTACTTTTATCTATTTGTATAGTAGATGACAATATGATTATTTCTATTGCTTTTGATATAAATGTCTTCATTATTTGGAAAAGGATGTAACCTTGAGTTAATAATGAAATGATATGAAAACTTTATTAATATATCAATCATTTCTTTTATTTATTTTAATCTAGTGAATTTTCAAGGAGGTGAAAAGGAGGGAGGTAATAGTAGATTAAAATTAAGATATCACTATTTTTAATAAAAATATATCTTAAATTGATTTATCCCATAATATAACACTATTTCTATCCAAGTTTTGATAGGTATTTTCAATAGAGGTAAAAAATGACATATAAAAAAATTTATATATTGATAGTTCACAACCTTGAGATATATATATATATATATATATATATATATATATATATATATATATATATATATATATATATATATATATATATATATATATATATATATATATATATTTCTTGCCATCTATGTGAACAGTGATAATGAAAGGGTCCTGATATAAGGAAAAAATTATAATTTCCTCATTTGTTACCACATTTAAAGTTTTAGATTTTTCAAGTGTATTTTTAATTTTGACCTCTTTTATTATAAACCATATTATAATCATGATTTTTTACTTATCTTGAATTTGATTTTACAAGTACTCTTTTTGTAGCATTACCTTTACAGTACATTTATTTTGTTTCCTTTTCATCTTGTACCTTTTTAATTTTGATTTTTCATCTTGATATTTTTATAACATCTTTTATTTCTCTCATTTTGCCTTTTGAATCCTTTATTGATCTAATTATTAAATTTGAATATTTTATTGCCCTATTTTTTTCACTTATCACTATTTTTGCTTTGAATTATCCTTTGGTAGCTGCATTGGTTCTTTTTTTCACTCTTATTGTATAAGATGCACTCATAAGGTGAGTGGGTTTATTGATTGATGTATCTATTATATGATTAACAATATAAATTTTAATTTTAACTTTATTACTCAAATCCAAAAAACTATTTGTATGATTCCCATGTATTGAATTATTTGCACAATAGTATTTTGATCTATTTAAAGGATATGGGGGTAGTTTGATCAATTTTTTTCTAAGCATATCATATATAATATCACTTGAATTTTTATTAAACTTTTATATAATTTTCTAATCACTTATTGTAGATGAATTATATTTTAGGTTATTATTTTGATATTAAACCTTTTTTGGGCATAACATTTCTAGATGAAGATATAAATACATGATTAACACTAGAACATTCTGAATTCTTTCTATATGTGACCTTATTTTCCAATAATGTGATCCTTTTACTAAAATACTAAATTTACTTTGAACTTATTCTATTTACTTTTTCATAATGATTATTTTATCCTTATGGGATTCATAAGCATAAACCCTAGGTACTTCAAATTGAATATGCATACACAAACTATTTACATGATATGTCAGAGGTGGAGGGGTTTGAGAAAGGGTATGTTGGTTATGATTGATGTTCTATATTTGTACCCTAGATAAGAAGGGGATTGTTTAGGTCCTCTACTCAAATCTACTCCAACATGGGACTGACCCTAGGTTGTAGGTCACCTATCAAAGGGTAAGACCTCTAGAGAAGGCTTTATTCCTTCTAGATCTATCACCTAAACTTAAATTTTACTAGGAAAAGAGAGAGAGAGAGAGAGAGAAATGGGTAAAAATGCATACAAAAAGTAAAGGAGGTGATGCACCAGTAATTTGATTATTCATCCACTCTATTTGAACTTCTAAAAAACAATAATGAGATTAGATATACAACTATAAATGGTGTTTATGTTTTATTATTTCATGCAAAGGTTTACCAAATTATCAAAACCTAAGGGAAGTGATGAAGAGCCCTGATTCAAGGAACTAACTAGTCAATGTATCCACTTTCTAGATTAAATCAAATGACATTTAACACTAAAAATGACCTGTAAAATAATATAATCTATTAGCTAGGTGAGATTAGGATTTTACAAGGGAGAGATTTCTACCACATATGAAAATCAATCTGACATTGACACACTATACTAGAATAATAAAATCTAAAAAGAGTCCTTTATTTATCTCAAGAGGTTACAAAGATCAAATCTAGGTAGAGTCTAGGCATGCCCAAGAGAGGGATTACCAAGATGATTTAAAGGCTTAGAAGCCTACATTTAAATAAAAAAGGGATGAAAGAGAGAATGAAATAAGTAGATATAAAACATTGAATGAGGTCCAACTAGTCTTGATGGATTCTCCTCTTCAAGGATGCTAGTTCATGATATTTTCAAAGAGGAACAAACTTTAAAGCTTCTAAAAAAGAATTGAAATCTCCATGATCTTTATCCATCTACTAGATCATCATCTTAGGACTCCATGCCACCTCTACTTGATCTATCATGAAAACAAATACTTCATGCCTTGAAACTAATAGAAAATTTCTTGGCTTATTTTGAATTGTTAGATGTACCTATTTGTTAAGGTTATAAATGTATTGTAAAATGAGAATCATCTTTCATTAATCACATATATGCCCTTATTTTGGAAACTAGACTTAGATAAACTATAGGTTAAAATCCAATCAATTTATTGATTTTCCCATGGCTAACATATAGATGCAAAGCTGTGGACTCGGGATATTCCAAATTGTGGCTTGAAGGGGACTCTTTGAATGTTATAAATATCCTTAATAATAAGAATATTGTGTCCTGGACCATAGAGGATAAGGTAAAGGAGATGAAAACTCTTTTGAATAAATTTGAAGAAATAAAAATCACCCATACCTACTGTGAAGTCAATGGTGTTGCAGATTGGCTTGCTAATTGTGCTGTCTGGGAAGGGCAAAAAGTGAGGTGGGATGAAACCTTAGTAAGGAACGTGGATTTAAGGGTGATCATTCTTCTTGATGCCACACATGCGAAATAAGGTAGGATTGGAGTGTAATAAAATCTTAATGAGTAGGAGGAGTGGCAGCACAGGGAAAGGAACCCAATTATTAAAGAGTAAGGCCCTTAAGAGGGAGAAGCGGATCCTGAAAAGCCATAAACAAATTTGATGTCCAAATCAACTTGATAGCAAGAGGATCCAGGGTAATATCCACAGTAATCAGGATTCAAAGAAAATGAGTATGGCGCGTGAAAGGAAGGGAGAACCCTGTAAACAGGAGCCCAAGAGCTGTGTAGAATGGAGAGAGAAACATCAAGTTTGGAGAATTTTGCAAAAAGGAAATGTTACGAGCTACATGGAAAGACTCCATGGCTCTAAACCGCATATCACGATGGCCTTCTTCAAAAATTGGTCTGACGACAGGGTCACCCTGCATGGTATAACTATAAATTTAACTAAGGATTTTCTTGCTAAGGTTACAGGGTTGTCAATGGAAGGAATCAAATTTTCAAAGCAGACCAGCATTTTGAACGAGGCATTTTTTAAGTTCCCCAAAACGGATGAGGAGGAGTAGAAGTTGGTCAAAAATGGGGATTTTTATGAGTTGGATCAAATTAAAGGGATTTGGAGGGACGTCCTAAGATGTATAAGGGAGTACTTCATCCTGGATGGAAGAAGCAAATAAGTGCATAAGTTCCATTTTGTCTTCCTCAACCACTTTAGGCATAAGGTTAGCTTGTCTTTTCCTTTCTATCTTTGCTACTCCCTGATTCAAAGCCTTTATGCTCATAGGAAAAAGGATTTGCGCCCTATTCTTCATGAAGGCCTTATTCTACTTATTGAAGGCTATTGCAAGAATAGGGCACTAATTAAGTATCCCAAACAGGGGAAAGATAAGTTGTCAGGGAATAAAAAGAATGAAAATGTAAGCAGAAGAGGAAAAATTAAGACCCTTAGTCCTAATAAATAGAATGTAGAAGAAGAAAGGGGTTGGGAGAGAATTGAAGAACCCGAGGAGGAAAAACCGGAGGAAGAAGATGGAACAGAGAGCTAGGACACCAACTCTAGTAATGATGAAGAAGGATCTGAGGAAATTGAAAAAGATAAAGTCAATATAGAGGAGGATTCTGTTACTAGAATAGAAGAGACGGAGGAAAACCAAAAAGTGGCGAAGGATGACACTGTCCAAGAAGATCCTGGTGAGGACCCAACTTCTAAGAATGAAAAGGAAATCTCTGTCCAGGAAGATATTCAAAACATGGAGATGGAAATTCAAGATGGAATCAATGAGCGGGAACAAAAGAGTCAAGAAGCTTCTTTGAAGAAGCTAGGAATAGCCCCATTAAAAAGTTTGAGGATTGGAGAGGGAAGAATAAGAATGATGAAATGCACACTCTTATGACTTGGGTTAAGTGTAAAGCTGAGTCTTCTTCCCAATTAGATTCCTGGTTGTGTAGGGAGATCATTGATCTCAAGAGACAAGTGGAAACTTTGGAAGATTCTCTGAAAGCTACTTGGAACAAAGTAAACAACATGGAAAATCAATTAAGCGAGATCCCTGTGAAGCTCAAAGCTTATGAAAACAACCTCTGGGAGCTAATAAAGGATAATAAAAAGAAAATGGAGGAAGTAACATCCAACATTTGTGCAGCTGCTATCAATATAGGTAAACGAGCCAATGAGGAGACCAAAGCACTAGAGGGTCCCAGCAAAAGGACAAGGCAAAGTTCCAGAAAGAAAGATACACAAAAAGGAGCTTTGCTGGAGGTTACCAGCCAGGAAACTGCTTTGAAAGGAAAAGAAGCCATGAACTTGATACTAGAATTGGATGCATAATCTGGTCCTTCTTGTTGGTTAAGAAACTGGTACTGATCTTTTTTCTTCTTTTGTTAGCTTTGTTTGTTGTACCACCAGACTTCTATTTTTGGGTTTTGACCACATGTGTCTCTTATGGTTTTAGGACCATTCAAAACCTGTTTTTGCTACCTCTCTGTAGTGTTTTTTAGGTGTTGCCTATGGGCTTAGTTCTTATTTTGCTCTCTGTTAAAGGGTTTTGGGGCCCCTTCAAAACTTGCTTTTACCTCAATCTAAAACATATAGATGCAAAGCCCATTCTACCTTGGTCCCCTTTTTTTGACAATAGTTTCCAATCAATGGTCTATACTAGGCCTTTCAATGGACCTATTTTACCATCATAGAGTTCTACCGATAATATCTTGTCTTAATGGTAAAACTTGGTCCAATCATGGATTACCTTTGAGCTTGGCTCTTATGTATTTACCTTACCTTAGTCCAAAATCTTCTTCTACTTTCATCAAAAAAATGTCTTGAGATCCTCTTTGTTTATTGGCCATTAGTATTTGATTTTGCTCCTTGACTTTTCTAACTTTATCTACTCCATTAATATGTCTTTACAAATTCATGTGATTCATCTATCTTCTAATAAGTCCCACACACTTTTGATGTGTTTACTCAACTCATTAGCTCATTGGAATCATTGAATTATTGACCATATATCCACCTTTTGATCTTGATGATAAATTAAATGAGACAACTTAGATATACCTAAGACCCAATAATTGAAACCCAATGGCTACATTATGGTGATTAATTTTGACATTCACGTGAACATCATTTGATGTATGTGTGGACATATTTGATATCTCATAGATCATCAAATTTAAGAATAATTTTTTTACATGAATTTAACTTTCATGTCCACATGACCATCATTTGATGTATGTGTGACCATCACTAAAGTGATACAAATCATCAATTTTAAACTCATATGATTTTTTTCCTAAGATTTATTTTGATGTCCACGTGCACATTAATGATGTCTCATACACTATATTTGACATCTTATAGATAATAAAATTTAAGAACTGATGAACTTTTGCCTAAGTTTAAACTTGACTTTCATGCAAACATCTTCATATGTTGGGTCACATTTTAAGTCTTGGATATCAAAGTGAGAGATTTATGGATGCATGAAGCTTGTAAGGGATGATCCATGTACTAAGAGCAACATGGATACATGACTTGAGGGCTTGTTTGTCTTTCTGAGCATACTTATTGAATGTGAAAAAAAGCTAACTAGTCAATTTTTGAGTGATGTGTTGATGATGATCTAGCTCCTAAACTTGTTCTTTTGAGATTTTACTTGATCTTTGGAAGCTCAAATTAATTTATGAATCATAAGAATACTTTTCCATGACCTGAAATACAATATTGCCTATACAAACTCATCTAGATCTTCTATTTAAGTTGTAGACCCATTTCTCTAAAATTAATAGAATTACACTTTAACCTTTCTTAAAGTATTTCAAAAACATTGAAAGTAATATTATCTCCCTCTTTTATCATTGGATCCTTCTCTCAATTGAGAACATTTCTCAATCCTTAAAAGCTCTGTATGTAGGCAAAAATGGCCAACATCTTTGGTGGCATAGCTAGGAAGCATTCATGTTATGCTTGAATTCAAACTATGTACATGACTCTTAGATTCATAATAGATGACTGCAAGAAACCTCTTGATTTTCAAAGACAACAAAATCCACCAAAATAGGGAAGGAAATAAAAAATAATGAAATAATCCTAAAAAAGGAAATGTGTAAATAAAGCACTTATCTAGGACAAAATATAAACAAACTAATCTAATTAACCATGACAAAATATGATCCACCTAGATCAAAAGTGAAACACATGAATTTTCTCATTCTAATAGAAGGAAAAATTTATAAAGTTTATTGTTTATTGAACATGACCTTTCAACAGGCACTCTTTTTGCCAATTATTTTTCTTAACATCTCCTAAAATGAGCCATCAATAACAAACTAATCACCCAAAAGGACAAATTCATCTTACACTTTTGTATCCTTTTTATATTACTTATCAACTACAACTTTGTTAAGTGACATATCATCTATGCCTTGTCCTTGAGTGACCTTATCCTTATTATGAACTATTTCAAGTTCATCAAGCTCTTCAATGAGATTTTAATAGTCAACCCAAGCTATATCATGATCTTGAATAGGTGATTCTTGATCAAAATTCTCAATAAAATGCTCTTAAATGGGAAACATATCTCTAAAAATATCTTTAATCTCTTACAAAGATTCAAGAGATAGATGCAAATCATTATTTTGTTCTTCACTTTGATAAACCTTAATATGATTAGCCTAAATGGTATCTTGATCTTCCTCAAGTGGAAATATTTCAACCTTACTTATGACTTCATCTTGTACCAATTCTTCATTGAGTTCTTCCATATCAAGATCATCCTTTTCCTATATAGTTGAAAAAACTTCTTGAGTATGAGTTACAATCTCAGTTTCAACTCATACCTCAAATGTCTGTGAAGAAATATTAATCATACATGCTTGAAAAATCCTCTTCAGACTCACTAAGATCTTGACTTGTAGTTGAAACTTCTTCCTCTATTCACATAGAATAGGCTCCTTTTGAGGAAGGGATATGGTGGGAGGGTGATGAAATTAATTTATGGGATATGTAGGAGGAGGGAAAGATAAAATTTTGATAACTTATACATTCTTCTCTTTCCATTTGTCGATTACTTCATCAAGGTCTAATTTTTTTTTGTTCATATGGATAACATGAGCTTGAGGGGTAAGTGGTGAAGAAAGGGGACTATAAGAAGGTTTAGCTTCTTTAATAGTCTCTTTAATTGTCATATAAATAGCTTACATAATATTTTCTTCACTCCAAGTACAAATCTTCATTGGCTCACATTGAACATGGTTGAGAACTTTATAAGAATAAGGAGCACAAGAATACTGATAAAGAATACATGAGGGTTCTTGAGACAACTAGTTCAACTCAATTTGATACTTCTCACAAGCCTATCCTTTCTCTAATACAATAGTCCAAAAATCATGCCTCTCTTACAGATCATTAGATATATTTTGAAACCATTCATTCACTTCTTCATACTAGGAATTTGAACATACTTTTGCTTCATATGATAGGATTTTGAGCTCTGTCTCTTACATATTTTATTGTAAACAAGACTACACATATGAAATATCATAGCCACATAGGAAAGGTTAAATCTGGTGATGAGACTAATATGGCTCACAAGGAAGGTAAGAGTCATGCTCTAGATAATAGTGGTCATGGGAAAATTGATAAAGTTCAACATGGATTTGATAAAATTATTGGTAAGGTTGATTGGGATCATATGGATCATGATAGGGCTGGTATGATTCATCATAAGGATAATAAGGAAGTATTACATAGGCATTTCCTTCATACACATCCATGAAAACAACATAAGGATAATTCAATGAAATAGACTTACTTGGAAACTACATGGACTTTTAAAAATAATTTCTTGAGATTGGAATCACCAAATTATTTATCAATAACACCACTGTAACTATAATTTCACCCAAACCAACACCAATTAGTCCCATCAGATGTGACAAAATTGTTGTCATTCTATATTTACAACCCAGCTAAGAAGGGGATTGTTTAGGTCCTCTACTCAAGTCTAGTCCAACATAGGATTGACCCTAGGTTGTGGCTCACCTATCATAGGTTCAAACCTCCTTAGAAGGTTGGATTCCTTCTATATCTATCACCTAAACTAAATTTTGACTGGAAAAAGAGAGATAGAAATGGGTAACAAGGCATAAAAACATGTAAGTGAGGTGATGCACTAGTAATGTGATTGATCATCCACTCTATGTAAACTTCTAACAAACACTAATGAGATCAGATATACAACTCTAAATGGGTTTTTATGAATTATTATTTCATGTAAAGGTTCACTAAATGATCAAAACCTAATGTGAGTGATAGAGAGGCCTGATTCAAGGCACTAACTAGTCAATGTATCCACTTACTAGATTTAACCAAATGACATTTAACATTAAACATGACCTATAAAATAATATAGTCTAGTAGCTAGGCGAGATCAAGCTATGACAAGGGAGAGATTTCTAACACATGCAAATCAATCTAACATTAGCACACTATACCATAACAATAAAATTTGAAAAGATTCATTTATTTATATCAAGAGGTTACAAAGATCAAATATGGGTAGAGTCTAGTCATTCCCAAGAGAGGGATTACCAAGCTATATTCAAGGCTTAGAATCCTATATTTAAATAAAATAGGGATGAAAGAGAGAAGGAACTGAATAGATAGAAATCAATAAATTAGGTCTAAATATTCTTGATGGATTAGCATCCTCAAGGATGTTGAGTCATGATCTTATCAAAGAAGAACAAACATTAAAGACTTGTAAAATAATTCAATGCTTCATGAACTTTATCTAGCCACCAAGTCATCATCTTGGTACTCCATGCCATCTCTACTTGATCTGTCATGAGAATAAATCCTTTATGCCTTCAAACTGATAGAGACTTGGTTAGCCTATTTTGAATGGTTGGATGTACTTATTTATCAAGGCTTTAACTTTATTGGAAAATGAGAAGCATTTGTTATTAATCACATATATTCCCTTATTTAGGAAATTAGACCTGGATCAAATATAGGTTGAAAACTAATCCATTTATTGATTTTCCCATGGCTAACATATAGATGCAAATCCTACTCAATGTTGGTCCCCTTTTTGTTGACAATAGTCACCAATCATTGGTCTTTACAAGGCCTTTCAAGGGACCTATTTTACCATCATAGATTTTTGTTGGTAATGTTTAGTCTTACTAGTTCAACTTGTTCCAATATTGGATTTATTTTGAGCTCAAATCCTATGTATTAGCCTTACCTAGGTCAAAAAGCTTCTTTGACATTCATTGAAAAAATGTCCCAATATCTCCTTTGTTTATTATCCATCGATATCTAACTTGGCTCCTTGATATTCCTAACTTTATCTATTTCATCGATCAATCTATATGAATACACATGATTCATCAATATTATAATAGGGCACACACACTTTTGAAACTTGTCCTTGACTCATTATCTCTTAGGATTCATTGACTTCTTGACCATATATGCACCATCTGATCTTGATGAGAAATTAAATGTGAGCCCTTAGATATGCCTAGGAACCACTACTTGAAACCCAACAACTACTTTATGATGCTTAAATTTGATGTTCACACAAATGTAATTTGATGTCTGTGTAAATGTATTTGATTTCTCATAGATTATCAAATTTAGGAATAATGGTTTTTTACATGAATTTAACTTCGATGTCTGTGTAACCATTATTTGACATCCATGTAACCATCATTGGCATCCCACAAACTGTTAATTTTAAACTCATATGATTTTTCACCTGAGATTTATTTTGATGTCTATACACATATAAATGATGTCCTACAAACTATTAAATATAATAAATGATGAATTTTTTATTGATTTTAATCTTGAATTTTGTGTAAACATCTTCATCTATTAGGTCAACTTTGAAGGTTTGGATCTAGAAGAAAAAAAATTATTGAGGTAAAAAACTTGTAGGGGATGATCCAAGTACTAGGACCAGCATGTCTACATGACTTAAGGGCTTACAAGGCTTTTTTGGCATACTTATCAAATGTGCAAACAAGTTGACTAGTCCACTTCTAAATGAGGTCTTAATGATGGTCTATCTCCTAGACGTTTTTTTTTGATATTTTGCTTGATCTTTGAAAGCTCAAATGAACTTATGAATCATAATCAAACTTTTCCATGACCTAAACTTAAATATTACCTATTCAAAATCAATACTCTCTATTACCTCCATTTACTCTCTATACTCATTTCTCTAAAATCAATAGAATTACAATTTAAGATTGATTAAAGTGTTTCAAGTAATATTATCTCCCTCTTTTATCATTAGATCCTTCTCTTAATTAAGAACATTGTTTAGTCCTTGAAATATCTATATGTAGGTCAAAAATGGCCAACATATTTAGTGACTTAGCTAGGAAGAATACCTAATATGCTCAAAATCAAACCATGTACATGACTCTTGGATTCATAATAGATGATTTGAAGAGACCTCTTGATTTTCAAATATAATGGACTCAACCAAAATAGGGAAGGAAACAAAAAAATTAGGGAAACTATCTTAGGAATGCAAATGTGCAAATAAATCACTTATTTGGGACAAAATATTAACAAACTAATCTAATTAACCATGACAAATCATGATCCACCTATATCAAAAGGGAAACACATAAATTTTCTCATTCTAAAAAAAGTTACAAGTTATAAAGTAGGGGGTTCATTGAACATGACCTTTAAAGAGGTGATATTTTTTCCAATTATTTATCTTAACATCTCCTAAAATAAGCCATCAATAACAAACTAGTCACCAACAAAGAAAATTCATCCTACACTTTTGGATCCTTTTTATGCTACTTGTAAATTACAACCTTGTCAAGTGACATCTCATCTATGCCTTATCCATGAGTGACTTTATCCTTCTTATGAACTATTGTAAGTTCATCAAACTCTTTAAGGAGATTTAAATAGTCAACACAAGCTGTATCATGATATTGAATAGGTGACTCTTGATTAAAATTCTCAATAACATGATCTTCAATGGGTAACATATCTCTACAAAGATCTTCAATCTCTTGAATAGTTTCAAGATATATCTACCAATCATTATTTTTTTCTTCACTTTTAAAAACCTAAATAGGATTATCCTAAATGGTATCTTGATCTTCCTCAAATGGAAATATCTTAACCTTATAAATGACTTCATCTTATACCAATTCTTCATGGAGTTATTCAATATTTAGATCAGCCTTTTCATACATACCTGAGATAACTTCTTCAATATGAACTATTATATTAGCTTAAAATTGTACCTTAAGTGAAGTGTTAATGAATAACTCTTCATCATACACACTTGAATCATCCTCTTCACATTCCCCAAGATCTTGACTTGAAGATATAACTTCTTCCTCTATTTCCCATAGAATAGGCCCCTCTTTAAGAAGAGAGATGGTGGGAGGGTGATGAAATTCATTTATGGTATCCTAAAGAGGAGAGAAAAATAAATTTTTGAGAAATTATACATTCTGATCTTTCTATTTTTCCATTACTTCATCAAGGTCTGAAACCTTTTTGTCCTTATGGATAACTTGAGCATGAGGGGTAAGTGATGAAGAAAGGGGACTATAAGAAGATTTATCTTCTTGAATAATCTCTTGAATTGGCATATGAATGGTGTCCTTAATAGGTTCTTGAATCTAACTAAGAATATTCATTGGCTCATACTAAACATGGTTAAGAACTTTATGAGAATAAGGAGAAGAAGAATACTAGTAAGGAATACAAGAGGGTTCTTGATACAATTGATTCACCTCAATTATTTGATTTTTACAATCTTCTAATTTCTATAATACAAAATTCCAAAACTCATGCCACTCTTTTAGATCATTAGACACATTTTAAAACCATTCATTCACTTCTTCATACTAGGAATTTCAACATACTTTTATTGCATGTACCAGATGTTTGAGATCTATCTCATCCATCTTTTCTTGTAAATAATACTATTCATATGCAACATCATAGCCATATAGGAAAGGTGAAATCTGGTCATGAGACTGATATGGTTCATAAGTAAGGTAAGATTCATGTTCTTGATAATAAGGATCATGGAAAAATTGATAAGGTTCATCATGGTTTTGATAAAATTATTGGTAAGGATGATTAGGCTCATAATAAGGCTCATATGGATCTTGAAAAGGCTGGTATGATTCATCATAATGATTATAATGAAGTATTTCAAAGGGATTTCCTTCATACATATCTATGAAAACAACATAAGGATAGTGAAATGAAATAGATTTGCTTAGAAATTGCCTAGACATTCAGAAACAATTGCTTGATCATGGAACCACCAAATTATTTATGAATAACACCACTACAATTGCAATTTCACCTAGACTAGCTCTAATGAGTCCCTCTAGGCATGCCAAAAGTATTAGTGTTTTATATTTTCACCCTAGATGAGAAGTGGATTGTTTAGGTCTTTTTCTCAAATCTAGTCCAACATGGGAGTAAACCTAGGTTGTGGGTCACCTATTATAGGGTCAAACTTCTGGTGAAGGCCAAATTCCTTCTAGATATATCACCTAAACTAAATTGTAGCTAAGAAAAGAGAGAGAGAGAGTTGGATAATAACACATACAAACATGTAAAGGAGGTGATGCACAGGTAATGTGATTATTCATCCACTCTATTTGAGTTTATAACAAATACTAATGAGATTAGATCTACAACTCCAAATGGTTATTTATGCATTATTTTTTCATGAAAGGGTTCACCAAATGATCAAAACTTAAGGGAAGTGATGGAGAGGCATGATTGAAGGCACCAACCAATCAATGCATCCAATTGTTAGCTTTGATTAAATGACATTTAACACTAAACATGACCTATAAAAAAATATAATCTAGTAGCTAGGTGAGATAAAAAATTTAAAAGGGAGAGATTTCTACCACATATGTAATTTAATTTAACATTAACACACTATAAAAATAATAAAAACATGAAAATAGTCCTTTATTTATCTGAAGAGGTTACAAAGATCAAATCTGGGTAGAGTCTAGTCATACCCAAGAGAGGGATTATCAAGCTATTTTCAAATCTTAGATTCCTATATTTAAATAAAAAAGTGATGAAAGAGAGAAGGAACTGAACAGATAGAAAATAATGAATGAGGTCTAACTACTCTTGATGGATTAACATCTTCAAGGATGTAGAGTCATGATCTTATCAAAGAGAAACAAACTTTAAATATTCTATAAAAGAATTAAATGCTCCATGATCTTCATCCATTCACCAGGGCATCTTCTTAGGACTCCATCACACCTCTAGTTGATCTATCATGAGAACATATCTTTTATGCTTTGAAACTAATACAGACTTGCTTGGCCTATTTTGAATGGCTAGATGTACATGTTTGTTAAGGTTGTAACTATATTGGAAAATAAGAAGCCTTTTTTATTAATCACATATGTTCCCTTATTTGGGAAATTAGACCTAGATCAACTATAGGTTGAAAACAAATCCATTTATTGATTTTCACATGGCTAACATATAGATACAAATCTTGATCGACCTTGGTCAACTTTTTTTGACAATAGTTACCAATCATTTTTCTATACTAGGCCTTTCAAGGGACCTATTTTACCATCACGTAGCTCCATCGATAATGTCTAGTCCTACTGGTTTATCTTGGTCTAATCCTAGACTACCTTCAAGCTCAACTTCTATGTATTTGTCTTACTTGGGTCCAAAATCTTCTTTGTAATTAATTGAATTTTTTTTTGAAGATCCTCTTTGTTTATTGGCCATCAGTATCTAACTTGGCTCCTTAAATTTTCTAAATTTGACTACTCTATTGATTTATCTATATGAATGAACATGCTTCATTGATCTTCTACTAAGACCTACACAATTTTGACACTTATCCTTGACTCATTAGCTCTTTGGATTCACCAAATTCTTAACCATCTGATCTTGATGAGTGATTAAATGTGAGCCCTTAGATATTCCTAAGATGTACTGCTTGAAACCTAATGGCTACTTTATGATGATTAAATTTGATGTTCACATAAACATCATTTAACATCAACATGAATGTATTTTATGTCCCATAGACCATCAAATTTAAGCATAATGGTTTTTTCCATAAATTTAACTTTGACATCTACGCAACCATCATTTGACAGCTATACAACCATCATTGATGTCCCACAAACTATCAATTTTAAACTCATGATTTTTTGACTGAGATCTATTTTGACATCCACATGCATGTCAATGATGTCCCAAAAATCATATTTGACATCCCACAGATCATCAAATTTAAGCACTGCTGAATTGTTGCCTAAGTTTAAACTTTACTTTTGTGTAAACGTCTTCATCTATTAGGTCAACTTTAAAGGCTTAGATCTTGAAGAAAAAAATTCATGAAGGCACAAATCTTTCAGGGCATGATCTAGGTACTATGAATAACATGTATATGTGACCTAAGGGCTTGCAAGGATTTTTGGGCATACTTATCAAATGTACAAAAATTTGACTAGTCCATTTTTAAGTGATCTCCTGATGATGGTCTAGCTCTTAGACTTGTTTTTTTGAGATTTTACTTGATCTTCAGAATTTCAAATGAACTCTTGAAGTATAAGTAAAATTATCAATGACCTAAACTACAAGATTGCCTATGTAAACTCATCTACATCCTCTAATTACTCAATAGACCAATTTCTCTAAAATCAATAGAATTACACTTTAATCTTTCTTAAAGTGTTTCAAAATAATTATAATTAATATGATCTCCCCTTTTTATCATTGGATCCTTCTCTCAATTAGGAATATTGCTAAGTCATTGAAATATTTGTATGTAGGCCAAAAATGGCCAATAATTACCTAATTTGATTACTATATGATTGGTTAACTTACCCCTTAGATTAGTGATAGCATGGAAATGGTTAGATGGAATTATCTATCACCCTTACTGGGGTTAGAGGAAGATGTAAATTTTTATTCATTTTAAATGCTTTATAGACTATATGATAAAAGGAAAAAAAGGACATATAAATGCTACAAAATACTCTAACATGATAAGGAATCATAATTAAATATGCCAGTTCACCGCTTTTTTTAACCCTTTTAGGTGGGTTATTAGGGAATATCCTAACCAACTATGGATTTATCTATTCAAAAATTAGGCTATTTGAATGAATATAGATTTATAATATTCTTATAAAAATGTGTAGTCTGATAATATTATTAATATAGACAATTAGAATGCCAAAAAATATTATAAAAGTTACTATATGAAGGAAAAATAATACTTATCTTATTAAATGATGTGCAAGAAAACTTGACATGTACAAGTTTAGAAGAATAACTAATTTTCTATGTTTTTTTAGATTATGGAAAATAGCTTTCTATCAGCTTAGACACTACCATCAGTATATAGAAATTACCATCAAAACATTTGTCATGGTTTTGATGATTCTATCTAGCTCAAGATACATACTCTTTTATGTAAAAACCACATATGCATTTTAATGTTTATTTTACCTTGCATGTTATCAACTCTGATCACATGCACAAGTTCTTAGAATCAATCTTTTGCTCAAAACCCTATCTTCCAACTTGGCATGTCACCTTGAAAAATAAGGGTTAGTGGGCTTAAGCTAAGTCAAGCTGACCTAAATTACCCCTCTATAAATTATTGCTACCTACATAACCATATACTCTAAATAGGGCCTCAAATTGATGTATTTTCCCCCCTTATGTAGGCTTGTGTGTCAACAGTTATGCAATATGATATATGTAAGTGCACACAATGATATATCTTTTAATTTGATAAATATTTATCATGGAATGTTATTTGAATTATTTATACCTATAAAAAGGTTTATCCTAGGATTGATTTATAAATTGGGAATAATATGGTAGTATAGATCAATTGTGAAAATAATTTCTAGTAGTGTAATGTAAGCTTGACAGGTGTTTGATTTATTTTTTATAGATATTGATTGATTCATAATGAATGGATTTTGATTTTGATTTATAACACACCTTTTGAAATAATCTCATGGGATGTTTAATCCAAATAAATGTGTCAACCCATACACGTTGAAATTTTTTCAATGTGACTAATAGGGACACTAGCATCATCACTAGTGTCTTAATATAGATGCTAGTGTCTTATAGGGTAAATAACTATTAGGGATCTATAATTTACACACAATTATATCTCATTATTTTTATTCATTTAAAATTTTATACTTTAGTCCATATTTTCTATTATTTAGTGAAATAAGTTTTCTACCATAGTTGTCTACCATTTAGGATGCTTAGAATTATGGTGGGAAGTATTTGGATCATATGTCACTAGTAATTGTTCTAAATTTTCAACACCATATATATTTTTTAATATTATTATTATTGGATATCATGGATCCATTTAGCATTAAATATACTCATTGTGAAATTTATAAACCCATTTTGGTAAAGGCTTTTTTGGTTGTGCAGGTATATTCCAAATGTTTTCTAACACTAGTGGGTATGTTGGTTGTCCCCAAAAATGGTTAATCATTTTAAATATAGGAAATATTAAAATCAGAGTCATCTAAAGATTCATAAGAGACCTAAAAATTTGAGGCTAACTCAATATAAGGTAATGGAAAAGGATTTTTGTGAGATGTTGGTGTGAAATTATGAGATTGTTCACCAAAGAACACATTCCACTAATAAAGCACTATAGTTTTACACAAAATAAGAAGATGATATGATTTTAACTATTCATAGTAAATTAAAAATATATAAGGATATCCCTTCCTTTCCATTTTTTTATTTTCATTTGTAATGTGTTCCCATGCATTACATCCAAATTATAAAAAATTATAAATCTCTAATTTAACACCATATAATTTTTTTTCAGAGTCATATTTTACACTAGAGTGGGGAGTGATATTTTGGATGTAATTTGAACACTAAAACTCCTTAGCTTAATATAGTAGTGGAATGTTTTTAAAAATTACCATGTAATTTTACATTTCATTTAGTGAGTTGTTTTTATGCTTAGCTACACCAATTTACTTAGGGGTGTAGGGTAAAGTATGTTGATGTTGAATGCCTACCAAAACACAAAAAAGTAATCATTTTGTTCTTGACACATTTTACTCCAATATATTTTTCAAGACATTGAATGTTTATCTCTAATATTTTTTCAATATGACCTTTAAAATTTGGAAGTTTTAAAATACTTTTATTTTATTTTAAAAAATCAGACCAGATTTATACAAGATAAAACATAAATGAATGGAATCACATATTTAAGTTTTTTAAAATAAACATTGGGAAATGAAATAAGATTACTATGAAAAATTATAATTTTTCACTTTCCCTCAAAAATTTTAATTTGGGGAAGGTATCCCTATTTTTTCCAAGTGCACAACCTATACAAATTCCATATTTGAAATAAACTTGTGATAACCAATGACCATGTTATACTTATTAATGTCATATAATGAATAGTAGTTGAGAAGATAATGATGCTAATTCAAAAAAAAATTAAGTCATTATAATGTATAATAATGACTTATGAAGTTTACGTTAACACATAGTTATAAAATATGTAAAATCATGCTTGATGATCGACCTTTATGTGGCTATAAAAATAGACTTATCTTTGATATTTATCTTGACAATATCATGTAAAATTAATGGTTTTGTATTCATCTAAATATGTGATCCGACATATAGAGATGAGGTTTGTAAATAGGTTTTAATGGTGGATAAGATTTTTGAAAATTCCATTATTCATCTCTATTGTCCCTTCACCATAAAAAATTGAAGGACTAGAGTTACCCAAAAAAATTATTTGTGTGACATTAGTAAATATTTTTTAATAGTGATTCATTATGCACCATATGGTGATATCCTCTTAAATGTAAAATCTATTCCATCACATGTGTTCCTCTTATTGTATAAAAATTTTCTCATGTCTAGGGAGGGGAAAGCTACATTTTTTCAAATATGATTGAGTATGCCATTTTATTGAAACATTGATGTTTAGCATGGACTAGTTTCTTACACAAATTAAAATACTCTTGGTCTACATTGTCATTTAATTTCCATTTTTGATTATTTTTACTTGGTGAAAGATTTTGATGAGAGGATTAATTTATCTTGTTCTTGGGATTTGATTTCTTATTTTTCTTTATAGGGCCCTTACCTTTTCTAGAGTTGGGATGTGACATTTCATTAATACCATTGACCACTAGTCCTTGTTATTTACTACCTTCAGGTCATATTTCTCAAATAATATATTTGTTTCCTATTATCTCTAAAGTTTTTGATATAACTTGTCAAAATAAGTTACACATATGAAAATCCCTTAGCTTATTGATGTGTGTAGTATTTTGAAACAAAAACCAAGGGTGGCCCAATTTATAAAAAGTAATCATAATGATTTTTTCATCAGTCTTGGTTTCACCTATCTCATCTAGGATAAGTTGTAGACACTAAATCTAAGTTATATAACACCTTAGTATTGTAAACTTGGAAAATATCTATCATGGTTATACCTTCAATTCTAATACCTTCATGTTGCCAAAAAAGTCATGTTCATTATCTCTCTATGCAAAATTTATTATTCTTAGTCTAACCACTATTGTTATAATGACCAAGCCTTCTATATTATGAATAATGATATAAACCTAATAATTATCCTTCCCTACCAATTTTGGACTTGTGCCTATTTTATATCTTCATAAAAACTTGCATCCCATCTAAACACCTATGTCAATGCAAGTGTCCATTTTAAAACTAAGTGTCCAATTCCCAAAATTCATTCAATTTGTAAATGAAACATATTCTAGTGGTTAGGGGAAGTGACTTAGTGTGATATATTTTCAAAATGGATTTGTATATACAATATCAACCCTCATTCATTCCTCACATATAAATCACATACAAATCACAAGGAAAATTACCCTATTGAAGTGAGAAAACCTACCCTATTCATCCCTATTTACATATCATTCATAAATTTAATATTTTCATAGGTTTGAATTACTGGAGGAGCATCCCATGAGCCATTTTTTAAAGTTTCAAGATAGTTCATTCTATGTACTTTTTTATCCCACATTGCATTCTTATTCACACACAAGCCAACATGTAAGGGAGATATACATAATTTTGAGCACCTCTTTAGAGTATTGTCTATGTAGTCATTTCCCATTAATAGAGGGATCCTTGGGATAACTCGACACTATGTGCCCACTAATCTACTTTTCCCATAATCTCTCTAAGGGTGAGTAGGCTAGGGTTTGATCATATGACAAAGAGTGATAAATGATGAACATAATTTGAACACACCAAAATAAAGGTGAAAAAAAATATAGAGGGATAGAGGTGGTTACATTAATATCTAATAAATATTATTTACTAGATAACAGCATCAACACAACCAGTGACATTTGATGCAAGCATCTAAGGCCATAAAATGCAAAATTCTAGAATATGATGATTATTACAAAATCTTGATGCATTTAACTTCTACTTTATTTCAGCCTATATCTACATATGCATAGTGAACCAACTAAGTAATCTTGTTTTCCTTTAATTGCAATATCAATCAATAGTCATGCTTTATATTTTTTCCATATATAAGTATTTAAATTGATAATATTATATATTTGATTTCTATTTGGTTAAAATTTACTTCAAAAAATAGTTTATATTCAAAATCCAAAGCATACACATTGAATTATTCCCTAAAGATTATGTTCTTTTCTTATCATGTTACTATTTTAGTATTTAGAACATTTCAAATAGACAAAGTGGAGCATCTTCATCTTTATAACCCTAAGGATAGTGATAGTTAGCATCCTTATAATTATGTAGATATTATCATTATTTTAAAGGATATATTGACCAACCTTATTATCTCAAATGAATAAAATAATTATGACCTTGCACACTCCTTCATACATCTCCTATAAATAATTTGTGTATCCATATCCACTCTAAAGTATCTAGGATTTATGATTATGAGGCCTTAAAATATCAAACTATCACTATGATCAAGGTAATATAAGAGATATAAAATGAAAATATAAAACCAATATTTAAGTTCAAAGAACACATCACTAAAAAATAATATTTTACATATACAAAACTCATAAAGTAATAGTAATACACACACCTTTACATATTTTTCTAATGTCATTCCTGACAAAAGATCATTTCAAATTCACGCATTCAAATAAAATCCATTTATGATAACTATTTTACACAAAATGCATAAGGATAATAGAAGTAAAAGTGATATTCTAAGGTTAATTATTAGACATATCTTGATCACTTTACCACCTTTACAACCTCTCAAAAGAGTAAAATATTATTTCTCATATAAAATAATGCATGGGCATTACACAAATAATGGTTTGCATCTAAATAATAGAATACACCACATAATTGATCATGCTTATCCTAGAATAGACACATCTCACTTTGGAACATAAAAAATTCAAATATTATAAAAATATAAAAAAAGATAAAACATTAAAAAATCCAAAAAAATTCAAAATTTTCATCTCTTATTAGTTCCTTGACATTATGTTGTTGGTTCTATGTTGGTATATAAAAAATTATTTATTTTTATATACACACATTTTTTCAATGTGATATAGGAATACCTAGGTGCATGATAGATGCACATATAAATCTTAGACCTTCCCTCTACTCACATCATCACTAAGTTGGGGGCATCCTTTCTTCCTTAATCATGATAAACCTAAGTTACATTATTTGATCATTTCCATTATCATGTTTGAGATATATACTTACACATGCCTTTATCCATACTTAGATCTTTAATATTGTACTTGATATGCTATGTAATTAACATTTTTTTCTAACCTATATATCGAAATACTAATATGATATGATTAAGCTATTTGTGTATGATTATATGCTTTCATATTTTCACTTCTTCAAATGTGTTTCTTGATTGCTATTTTCTTAAATTTTATTGTTTATTTGAGTATTTGAATATAATTCACTGCTTGTGTCCACCATGCCTTTATTTTCCTATTGTGACATTTGCATATGTAATAGTTTTGTCTATAGACATTTGAACATGTATTTATATATTTTATGAACATTTGACTAGGTCATGTTCCTTCGATTATGCAATTTTTTAGCATGCCCCTTATAATATTTCACCTTAAAATATTACCTTTTTTTTTAGTTTAAGTTCTCTTATATGTGAATTTTATTAATTTATGAGCATATAATATTAATCTTTAGACATTTCCATGATTTACATCATACATCTTAGGACTTGATGTGATCACATACTATGTTCCTCATTAAATATACCTAGACATGTTACTCTTATATACTACATGATTTATACATAGATTATATATTTATACTATCCTTTTAAGGTAAGTTAACTACCATTTTATACTTACCCTCACCTCAAAATGGGGGAATATCATTAGGGGAATACCATAGAGGCATGGCTTCCACACTTTCACAATTTTAGATTGTAGTTGGGGCATGTTATGGAAACATGTTCTCCACACTTACATGAGTTCTTAGATTCTATAGGTTTAATGGGGTTAGGTCATGGGAACATGTCTTCAATTTTAGGTTGTGGAGATAAAAGCTTCACTAATGCAGACATGGAGGAGGTTATTGACAGGTTACTGAGTTATAGAGCAATCGGTGTCAGTCTGATCAATCGATGTCAGTCATATCCAGTGTAGAGCAAACTGACATCAATCAGGTATCAGCCGATGTCGGTCATATCTAGCCAGACAAAGACTAATGTCAGTTGCCTATGTGGTTTGGAACTATGAGTGTTACAGATAGTTTGTTAATGAACTAGTTGTTTGCATGTTAGAGGCTAATTTTAGTCTTAGAGCTACAGATCTAATTATTGTAATTGGATGTCTAATTATTGTTTGCATGAGATCTATATAATAGACTCATGGGATGTATTGTAATTTTTTCTAGTTTGAGTTGAGCTTGGTTAGCTCCTTCTGAGAGTGAAGAGAGCAAGGGTAGCTCCTCCTAGTTCCACAGGGGTGCTGAGTGTACATGATCAGGTTGGTCTGCAGGTGTTGCAAGATCAAGGAGAAGATCCATCAGGGTACTGGTTAAAGAATCATAAGGACTTGGTGAGGCAAGGACAAGGGTTCTTTAGGGTGTAGAGAGATCTACATGGGTAAGTAAGATCAATTGATTTAGAGATGTGTGTGTGCGAGGTTGTCATGTCCCCTTTTTAGAGGACATTGATAGACTTCATGATTAGCCTATGCGACCTTCATAGGCTAATAGGATGGATAGAGGGTCATAATGGAGATTGGCTTAACTTCAATTTGTAGAATGGTTTCAGTGGGCATTCATTCGGGGTCTTTCAGACATATTTGCTTGATGCTCCTATTATTTAGGGATATTTTACATGCAATAGAGCACCCTTGTTTTGATGTGGTCATGTGCAGAATCACTCCCTGGTTCACCAACTTCAGACGGTTCGAGGATCCGACATGTATTGAGGGAGATATTAATATTTGATTGATTTAATCAATTATTAATTATTTGGTCTAATTTTAAATTAGATATTAATTAATTATTAATTAATTAATTATTTGGTCTAATTTTAAATTAGATATTAATTAATTATTAATTATTAATTAATTGGTCTAATTTTAAGACCCAAATTCTAATTTAAGAAGCCCAAGTTCTAATTTGAGGAATTCTAATTTTAGAACCCCAAGTTCTAATTTGAGGAAATCTAATTTTAGCAAGCACACCTTTGGAAGGGTATAAGAGTTTCTCATGGGAGAGAGTTGGAATTAGCCATTGATTATTGATTATTTGATTTTGAAGAATTTCTTCTGTGAAGACTGAGCCAAGGGTTCCAAGATTCCATTGCAGTGGAGAATGTCAACTCTTCATTGTGTGCGATTTAGAGGCCACGAGATATCAGCTGATTTATTGCCAAATTGAGAGATAGCTTCATCCAAAAGTTATCACAGAGGCTTTAGGTTTGAGAGATAGCTTCACCTAGAGGTTATCATAGTATTACAGGTATTTGAGAGATAACTTCACACAGAAGTTTATCATAGAGCTTTCTAGGTATTTCTTGATTTAGTTTATGTTTTGTTTCAATAAATCATACAGAGAGAGATCTACTGTATTCGATACCATAGATTTATAGATTAGGGATCAAACAGATAGGTTGTGCTAAATTGGTGGCCGTACGAAGTCTATCGAGGTCCATACAGGTCCACGCAGATACTGACTTTGATAGACAAAGATCCCCAGTGACCGACATTGGCCGTCTGAGGACCGACGTCGACAGATAAGGACCTATAAAGACCAACGTCAGTAGTATATCGACCAACGCCGGTGACTGTGTGTTTGACACAGTAGGCTGAGACTTCCAGATTCATATTTGTTTCTAGATTTACACAAGATTAGGGTTTTAAAATAGTATTGTAATATTCTTTGAGGTGCATGACAGAGATCTATTGTAATAGTCTGAGCAAATAAATAAGAAATTATATTGTGGTAATTTTTTTATTTGAACTGATATTCTACAAGTTTGTATCTTGTTCAGAGCTTTATGTGTTTATATATTCCCATATTGAAGGGGATATTATAGTTGTTTAGAGCTTTTATTGTAGAAAAAGAAGCCCCTAAGTAAGGGACATTACAGTGGTATCAGAGCCAATGTCTTGCCATCCTGTTGGGTAGTTTGGGTAGATTGAATCAATAAAGTATCATAATGACTTCATATACTCATAGGCAGTGGGACAATAATATGAAGAAGCTGGAACTATGTTTGAAGAGGTTGAATGAATCTCTTTCATATCCTACATCCAAAGACAAATGCACACAGCATATGATATCAAAGGATGAGTGGAAGTTATTAACTCCATGAGCTCAGGGGAGGTTGTCTTTTGATCACTTTGTTAAGCTGAGAAGAGACCACTACAGATCACTTAGACAAGAGCGCAACATGTCCCATGATTATTATGATTATTTTGAGATAGAGGATAGTGAAGATGAGGATGAGTCTAATGCTTGCACTCAGAGTGTAGAGGTGTGTTCAGATGTTAGTGTACTGAGGGTTGATGATCTCTCAGTTATGACAGAGATTGTAGAAGAGTCCCAGGATCTGATTATTGTAGATGATACTTAGGAGGATGTAGTGGATAGTTTTGAGGACTTAGTTTCACCAGCCATTTCTCTCGATATGGAGGAGTTAGACAGTGATGCTACAGTTGTTGATACTCCGTATGTTGATATGAGCTATGGAGTTGATTCACAGAGTATGGATGGTAGTATTACAGAGGTCAGTGATTTTGAGTCTACTCTTTTGGGCCATGCATCAGAGGAGGATTATAGGAGACAATCTAGCTAGTGCCACCGTGTGTCTAATCAGCTGAGAGTTAGTGAGCGAGACATTGCTATTGCTTGCAAGCATTTTGATGCTGCTCATCAGTTGTTAGCCATTTATGGATGGGGTTCTCCTACTATCATCAAGTAGGGAGGCAGTTATTTATCCTTGACAGAGATCCACTCTTTATGGGAGGCTATCCATATTTTGAGACAGGACTATATGCAGTTGGTCACCGATAGAGATTATCTTATAGAGTGGGGCGACACAGTGTATGATGCATTATTGGCCAAGGAAGATAAGGTGAGTGAGCTTACTCAGTAGCTTGAGGTGACTTTTGACATTCTTGAGAGTATGCAGTTGGCTTTCGAGGAGTCACAGTTTCCTTTAGCTGAGGTGACTGCAGAGTTGGAGAATTTGCGGTCTTCACTAGTACCAGGCCCAGTCCATTTATATATTGAGATGGTTGGTGGTGAGTACATTCCTACAGGGGTCACTGAGGAGCATGTTATTGACGCTGACACACATGTTCAAGATTTGGGAGTACCTGATTCTGATGAGTTGGAGATACTAGTGGAGTCGAGTCTCCAAATTGATTCTTCTCATGCATATGACAGTGTGGTACTATCCATTGTGCTACCTTTACAGAGGGATCAGTTATAAGATAGATTAACACCATCTTTTATAGATGGAATTTGCAGTTGCCAATTACATAGCCTATAGTATCGACACATTCAGGGCAGTTGTGATTTCAGAGATTGGTTGAGTTGTGTTTGCCAATTTGATTATGGGTTCCTCTTTACTCTACGACTAATGATATTTTAGGTGTTTACATTGATTTTCATCAGGGTAGATCATGACTACATTTGGGATCTAGGAGGATCGAGTGGTTCATTGTTCTGAGATTGCTTGGGGACAAGCAATTTTAGGAGGGGCGGATTGTCATGTCCGCTTTTTAGAGGACATTGACAGACTTCATGATTAGCCTATTATGCGACCTTCATAGGCTAATAGGATGGATAGAGGGTCATAATGGAGATTGGCTTAACTTCAATTTGCAGAATGGTTTCAATGGGCATTCATTCGGGGTCTTTCAGACATGTTTGCTTGATGCTCCTATTATTTAGGGATATTTGACATGCAGTAGAGCACCCTTGTTTTGATATGGTCATGTGCAGAATCACTCCCTGGTTCACCAACTTCAGACGGTTTGAGGATCCGACATGTATTGAGGGAGATATTAATATTTGATTGATTTAATCAAATATTAATTATTTGGTCTAATTTTAAATTAGATATTAATTAATTATTAATTAATTAATTATTTGGTCTAATTTTAAATTAGATATTAATTAATTATTAATTATTAATTAATTGGTCTAATTTTAAGACCCAAATTCTAATTTAAGAAGCCCAAGTTCTAATTTGAGGAATTCTAATTTTAGAACCCCAAGTTCTAATTTGAGGAAATCTAATTTTAGCAAGCACACCTTTGGAAGGGTATAAGAGTTTCTCATGGGAGAGAGTTGGAATTAGCCATTGATTATTGATTATTTGATTTTGAAGAATTTCTTCTGTGAAGATTGAGCCAAGGGTTCCAAGATTCCATTGAAGTGGAGAACGTCAACTCTTCATTGTGTGCGATTTAGAGGCTGCGAGATATCAGCTGATTTATTGCCAAATTGAGAAATAGCTTCATCCAGAAGTTATCACAGAGGCTTCAGGTTTGAGAGATAGCTTCACCCAGAAGTTATCATAGTATTACAGGTATTTGAGAGATAACTTCACATAGAAGTTTATCACAGAGCTTTCTAGGTATTTCTTGATTTAGTTTATGTTTTGTTTTAATAAATCATATAGAGAGAGATCTGCTGTATTAGATACCATAGATTTCCAGATCAGGGATCAAATAGATAGGTTGTGCTAAATTGGCGGCTGTACGAAGTCCGTCCAGGTCCGTACAGGTCCACACAAATATTGACTTCGACTGACAGAGATCCCTAGTGATCGACATCGACCGTCTGAGGACCGACATCGACAGATAAGGACCTATAGAGACCGACGTCGGCAGTATATCAACCAATGCCGACGACTGTGTGTTTGACACAGTAGGTCGAGACTTCTAGATTCATATTTGTTTCTAGATTTGCACAAGATTAGGGTTTTAAAATAGTATTGTAATATTCTTTGAGGTGCATGATAGAGATCTATTTTAATAGTCTGAGCAAATAAATAAGAAATTATATTGTGGTAATTTGTTTATTTGAACTGATATTCTATAAGTTTGTATCTTGTTCAGAGCTTTATGTGTTTATATATTCCCATATTGAAGGGGATATTACAGTTGTTCAGAGCTTTTATTATAGAAAAAGGAGCCCCTAAGTAAGGGACATTACAGAGGTCAAAGGTGATCTGCAAGGTAGCAAGATCAAAGGTGACAACAACACAACAAGTAGCAAGATCAGGGGAGATTTACTTGGAGTACATTGAGTACTTGGAGTGTGTGGAGCACTTGTGTACTGACAATAGTGATACTGACTGGTGGTACTAGCAGTAGTGATACTGATTAGTTAGAGGTGAACACCAACTCTATGTTAGAGTTATGTGTTTGGACCATAAGAGAGAGAGTGAGCTCTTGAAGAGATTTAATGTTTATACCCTAAAGGTGTGGGAGCCCTAGAGGTGTGTAAGGAAGAAGACTGTGGCAATCTTCTTTATTGTATTTCCTTCTAGAAGAGTATTAATACAATTGGGCATTGTCTCTCATATTCTATGTTATTTCTGAATTCTAGTTACTTGTTACTTCTGGTTAATTCTACATATTAAGTTGCTTGGTAATCAATGGTGCTTCTACGGTCCTAACAGTGGAGTCAGAGCATGTTTGTTGTTCTAGATTTTTGACAAAGTGGTATCAGAGCTAAGGTTACACGGAGTAGGTTTGTGTTTGATTACAGGTCACTCTCAGGGGTTTCTAATTGAGTGGGGGTATAGCAATGGTAGAAGAAACTACACTAAGAATGGAGGAATTAAAAAGCATGAATGGTCAATTACAGTTTTATGGAAAGAAAGAGCAGGTAAAAAAATATTGTTGGTTGGTAGAAGATTAGCATGAAGGAACTGAAGAAGTAGATGTTGTAGGTGTTGTTGCACAGGATGCTCTGGGATGTTCCTTGGATAAAGTAAAATCTTGGTTTATAGATTTTTTTGCCTCTTTCCATGCAGCCCCATATAGAGGGGTTGGTGAGCCTTGTCAAAGTATTGGCAAAGGGGAAGTGTTGCTGAAATTGTAGGTGGACAACACATGGGTGTTGAAGAAGGTTGTGCAGGTCCCAGTTTTGAAGATGCAGCTAATTTCTTCAGGAAAGTTGGGTGATGAGAGATGCATAAGAACTCTCATAGTGAATGTACTTGAATTTGTTGGTGGTAAGAAAGCAGGTACTCTTTATCTACTTGCTTGTATTACTGATTCTTGTTCTATTTCAGGGATGTGGCTTTATAGGCTTGGTCACATGAGCAAGAAGGAGATACATGTTCTTAAGAGGAAGTCAAATGTGTTTGATAGACTTAATAAATGGAAAGCCTTGGTGTTTATAGAGGAGATGACGGATAGAGATCAGTGGATGGGATTGGGTAACTCTAAGCAGGGTAGTTTGGACAAGGTTTTGATCCAAAGAGAGCTCACGGGTAAAAAGTCATCACTCATAGGAGAACATAGGTAGCAACATCAGTCAAGGAAAATTGGTGTTGAACAGATAGGCACTGATGTCAATCATGTGTAGACAGAAAAAGTCAGTGGTGTCAGGTAGGTGGAGACTAACGTCGATAGGATAACTAGTGTTGGCGACCTAGATAGCAGCATGGAACTGACATCGATCAGATGCAGACTGTGTGGTGACCAAGGTTGGTCACTAGAATGGATTTTGGGTAGACAGTAAGCTGTCAAGGAGTCTCAAATGCCCATGTGGAGGACTGAAAGGGTAAGTAAGCTTCAAATTCATTGTTCCTCTTCTTTATACTCATTGCTCACTGCAGAGTAGGAAGGATCCAAGAAATAGTGGGAGCATGGCATGAATAGGATGTAGAACCAAATGGGAGATTTGGTATAATTGTCAGCCGAGATAAAAGCACTAAGAGATAATGGATTCCTTAGTTAAAGAATAGAGAGAATGGACACATGAGATAGAAGGCTAGGTCATATGGTCTTGAGGAAGCTGTAGGATAGTGGTACAAGTTTGACAGGTGGATGACAAAGTAGGGCTTTAGTTAGTGTCATTGTAACCATTGTGTTTGTCTTACTAGGTGGATGATGGTCACTACATTATCTTTTTACTATATGTGGAGGATGAGCTTGTTGTAGGTTCAGACATATAGGGTTTTGTTGAGTTAAAGGTAAGGTTATTTCAGTGGTTTGCCATGAAGGATTTGGGAGCAGTGAAATTCTTTGGCATGAGAGACATGGAAGATCATAGGTTGATTTTATCTCCAGTGGGAGCTGATGTGAATTAGGTGTTGGCAAGGTTCAATACGTAGGATGCAAAACTAGACCACACCAAGGGCTAGATAGTTTAGTGTCTAAAATCACATGAGGTCTGGTATAGACCTGAGTTTTCCCCAGTAGTGGGAGCTGTTAGAGAGTTAGGAGCCAATTCGGGGAAGTGGGTTCTCAGGTATTTGAGAGGGACCAGTAGCAGGTATACATGCTATGCAAGGTCAGGACTTCACTACATGGGTTTGTAAGTTTAAATGTGGTAGGTTACTTGGATGATAGGAGGTGCACCATAGGTTGTGTGGTGGTTAGTCTTCAAGATTAATCTTGAAGAGGGATACAAGCCAAGAAATAGATTAGATGGTGTATAGGTACAGGTACAGTGCAGCTATTTATCTCCAAGTGGGAGATTGTTAGGTTATGGAGCTAAAATCTTCATTGATGCAAACATGGAGGATATTTTTGAGAGGTTTTTGAGTTGTAGAGCAACCAACGTCAGTCTTATCAACCGACATCGATCATATCTAGTGTAGAGCAAATTGACATTGGTTAGGTATCGATCGACGTTAGTCATCTCTAGTTAGATAGGGACCGATGTCAGTTGCCTGTAGGGTTCAAAACTGTGAGTGTTATAGATAGTTTGTTAATTCACCAATTGTTTGCATGTAGAGGCTAATTTTAGTCTTAGAGCTGTGGATCTAATTATTGTAATTGGATGTCTAATTATTGTTTGCATGAGTTCTATATAATAGACTCATGGGCTGCATTATAATTTGTTCTAGTTTGAGTTGAGCTTGGTTAGCTCCTTTTGAGAGTGAAGAGAGTAAGGGTAGCTCCTCCTAGTTCCACACCAGTGCTGAGTGTGTATGATCAGGTTGGTCTGTAGGTGTTGCAAGATCAGGGAGAAGATCCACTGAGGTATTGGTTGAAGAATCATAAGGACTTGGTGAGGCAAGGACAAGGGTTCTTTAGGGTGTAGAGAGATCTACATGGGTAAGTAAGATCAGTTGATTTGTAGGTGTGTGTGTGTGTGTGTGTGTGCAAGGTCAAAGGTGATCTATGGGTCAGTAGGATCAAAGGTGATAGCAACACAATAGGTAGCAAGATCAGGAGAGATCTACTTGGAGTATGTTGAGTACTTGGAGTGCATGGAGCACTTGTGGAGTGCATGGAGCACTTGTGTACTGGTAGCAATGATACTGACTGGTGGTACTGGCAGTAGTGATACTAACTAATTGGAGGTGAACACCAACTCTATGTTTGAGTTTTGTGTTGGGACCGTAAGAGAGAGAGAGTGAGCTCTTGAAGAGATTTATTGTTTATGCCCTAAAGGTGTGGGAGCCCTAGAGGTGTGTAAGGTAGAAGACTGTGGAAATCTTCTTTTTTGTATTTCCTTCTGGAAGAGTATTAATAAAATTGGGTATTGTCTCTCATATTCTGTGTTATTTTTGAATTCTAGTTACTTGTTACTTTTGGTTAAATTTTGCATATTAAGTTGCTTGTACATGGTAATCAATTGTGCTTCCTAGATCCTAACAGTGGAATCAGAGCATGTGTGTTGTTCTAGATTCCTGACATTCCATACTTTAAAAATTAAAAATTATCAAAATGTCACATTTATATCATTCATATACACATTTACAGTATCATTCTATACATTGGTACCATTGTTATACTCAAGTTTCAACTTGAGACATATATGAGGTGCATATGCCATGAAGAAGGCACCTAATTTGAAAACAAAAATCACATTTTAGATTTAAAATAATACTATTGAGTTTTATCATACTTAGGATGGATTTTTACAAACATTATTTAGATAATATACTACAGTTGTTGGTTCAACTTTTGGCAAGGTTGAGGTGATTAAAT
>JARHVA010004729.1:0-42500 GCA_037957365.1 Torreya grandis | reverse complement strand
TTATCATGCAACAACATAAAAAATAAAATCCATCAACCTAATTATGGCTTTAACTATAAATATCATAATATAGGTAAAATACAAATGCCAATGTTTATGGCTAGAAAAACCAATTCATATTTTTTTTAAAACTGCATACTCATAATTTTAATGCACCATTTATTCTCTATAAAATTAACCATCAAAGAAGAATTTATTCATTTCCATGCTCCCAAATTGCTATTAAAAACAAGAATGTAATATAAACATACCTTGACCAAACCTAGTTGACCATAACAAATAAATTGAACCCCATTTAACTATACTAAAATATCACATGGCTGATAAGATCAAAGATTAACTAAAGTTCAAGCTCCCTAAAAAACCTCATGTACAAATTAAATTTCATTCCCCTTGGCTACCATGCCAAAAATTTTAGTAGAGTCTCCCCTAGGCACATATATCTTTGATCAAACAAGCCAAAATGACCAAAATAAATCCTAAAAACCATTTGGAAGAATTTTGACCCATTTGCATAGTAATTTGAGCCAATTCCATGACTCACATGGCTAAATAAAATATCAAACCAATATCAATGCCCCAAGGTGGGTCGTGACCCAACCACCTTAGCACATGGTCAAGTCAAACATAGATATAACAACAATGAATTCCAAATGAATAAACATAAAAATAAAGTCCTTAATGTATATTCATTAAATAATGAAGCATATGAAATACATTTTATAGTTCCTTCAAACATAACATAGGTTGATACTAAACATTAAATTCTAATAATGTGAATACAATCCAACAAGGTAATAAAGATTCAACACTCAAAAAAATGGCTGTGAACACAAAGCCAGAAGTGATAAAATGCCATGTCAAATTTTATAATCACTAAGTCAATGAAAACATAATGAACTATAATGACCTAAAATGATGACATTAACAAGAAAGAAATAGTTTAAAAACTAATCAGGACTCAACAAAGCTAGCAAGTGTCAAAATTGACAACATCAAGTAAAGTAATGATTGTACAAACATTGAAATTGACTAAAATTAATCAATTATGAAATGAAACATAAAATGATAGGACTCATCACTTAAATAATTTTAAAAAAATGACTTAATCAACAATACCATCATGTTTATTTTTTATAATAAAATTTATTATTTTGGTTCATCCACATTATTTATCAATATTTCTCTATTGATCAGGTCAAAACATAACCTAGATCAAGTACCTATCCTCATAGTAAATAAAAATACCATCAACAATATTTGGATAGATAAATAAAATAAATTTAATAACATTTAAATAACAAATCTAAATTGAATAGTAAATTAGTACTCATTAAGCATAAATATCTAATGTTGTAACAAAAAGTGTATCAATAACTATCTCAACATTAAGAATAAAATATATGAATTTAGATCATAGAACTAAATTACTATATTAAAACAAAAAATGTCTCAAATAGTTCATAATTAACTACATCATCAAATTAAAATAGATTCAAGTCAAATAGGATCATGACATCCTCCCCCACTTAGAAAAGAGCCATCTCAAAGATAAAAAAATAGCCAAGGATAATATTTCTTGAAAACACTCTCATATTCCCAAGTAGCACTTATTTTCAATAAAGGATCCCATTGAACAAGAACTTATGAAATTTCATGATTTATTAATTTAATATTATGATGGTTTAGTATCTTTATTGGATTCAATGGCATCTTTTCTTCTTTTGAAACTTGAAGATGTGATCTAGAATATTTTCACTCTTTCTATGGTTTGGAAAATATTTATCCATGATTATCCCATAGTGATAATCTTTTTTTAATAATATTCAAATTATTGTTTTTCCCCACCATAATTTATCAATATCTTATGCATGGTATTAATTTACCATAAGATATATCAAATCCTCCATTTAAATATGCTATCTATGGTTATTTAATTATTCTATTGGATATTTAAAATCAAATCTCAAATTTTAATATTACATGTGGGAGTGGATGGTTTATTTATGGTTATTAAAAAATACCATGGAATATTTTTTTAAAAAACATAAGTTCCTAAAATAAACACTTTATTCCACTTTTCCCTTTTCCCACGTGGAAAGTTATTTGGTCTTTGCATGGAAATGTTTTAATTAAACTTTTTTGTACATGCATGTTAAAAAGATTTGATTCTTTCCCCCCCACATGATATCCACTTTAAAAGGGATGGTTTGGGTTTACATGGAAAGTCATGGGAATATTTTAAAACTTTAAGCCTCATATCTTTATGTTTAGGCACCAAAAACCATCTTTAACATGCATGATTTTACATTTTAACCACGTGAAAATTTGCTTAATAGTGGTTGGTAGTTTTAGTTTGGCATGCATGTTGTAAGGATAATGGTTTATTTTTTTAATAAACTCTTTTCCATGCATGCTTACCATTATTATTATCTTTACCATAATTTCTTTTACTTGTCAATGGTTTTAGTGGGAAGTTATATTATTTTGGTGGAAGATAATCGTATATGGAAAGTGGTTATGATCTTTATTTTTAATAAATAATATTTTTGCATGCTTTACCTTGGTACCATCTCTTTCCTCCCACGTAGAATCCTACCCACTTCAATTTTGGTGGTAATGTGGAATTTTATTTATGGGAAGTGTTTTGGTAAATTAAGTATGGAGTTTCAACATCCCATAAATTATGAGATTGATTATTGAAATAATAAATTCAATTCCATGTTGTTAAGATGAAATACTAAATTAGTAAAATGGTTAGTGCCCAACCAATGTATGAAGGTAGGGGAAAATTGGAAAAGATTGCCCTGTGCATATCTAAAGTTGATGCATAGCCAATGCCAAGGAGGCATTGAGAAATATGAATTGCATGTGTTTTCACAAAGGTAGTAGTGAATTTTTCATAGAGGGAACAACATATGAGAATATATAGAGTTGTGTATTTTATGGTATAGAGGCTGTGTATTTTTTTGGTATAGAGGCTATGTATTTTTTGGTCAGATAAAGAATTATTTTTTAATTTGTGTAAATTATAGAGAGGGACTTGTGACCAGAAGGTAGTTTATAAACCTTTTGAGAGTGTTTTGTCTCCTTCAAGAGAGATATAATTTTCCAATTCTAGAGATATATATTTGTAAGTGATCATTTTGGAATCAAAGTATGTTTATGATCTGTGATCTAAGTTCTTCAGAGGTTGATCAAAAAATTGAAAATTATTCAAGGATATAAGTTTAATCATTATATTTACATCTTATTTAAATGGAATGATTCAAATGAATCTGAGGACGTAGCCAATTGGTGAACCCCATAAATAATCTTTGGTCTCTATTTTATTTTTAGTTTTCCATTATCATTAGTTTTTAAATCATTATTGATATTTTGTGAAATAAACTACATGGAATTAATTAAGAGATTATTTTAGAGAGATAAAATATTTATCTAATGTTTTAAATGAAAAACAAAGTTATATGAGTTTGCCAAATCACTCATATTTAGAATTTTTTAGATAATTTTTACATTTCAATTTAAAAATTAATTTTATTTAAATAAATTCTAGACAATGATTTTTTTATATTAAAAATCATTTTTAACTAAAATAGTATTTATTAGTAGGGGTTAATTACTATTCACAAATCAATTTGAATATTAAATCCATTTCTTATTTTATTTAATCAATAAATTTAGAATTCTACATCCAATTCTATTTTATTTAAGGAATTGAGATTTTTAGTACCTATTTGAAAAACTATGCGATTTATCTATAGGGGTAAATATAGTTTTTGGATCAGTTTGGTATTAGACCAGTTAGAATGTAGGGATTAGATTTTGATTGTGTAAAAATTTGAATTCAGTTTCAATGTTGGTTAGATTATTATAGAGTTCTTGCTTACTCCATTTGCAATGTTGTAAGTAGAAATTGTTTGTATGAATAGGAAACCATGGGAAAGTTGTCCAAACAAGAGAAACTTGATGAGATTGAAGAATTTGATATGTATATTTAAAAAGAGAAATATTTCTTGAGAGAAAATTTTTAGTCCTTGGAAGACGATATTGAAAGGTTGAACAAAGAGTGCAAGCCAAAGATGATCTCTTGTGAGGTTTTCAAAATGAAGATGGCACAAAGGAGAAAAATAATAACATTATGCATAAAGGTCTTTCCTCTCCAACAAGTGCACAAATAGATTCATTAAATAGTGTAAGTTAATGTAAGTCACTAGTTTCTTTTCCTTTCCATCGTGAATCTAATAAAAAGAATTTTTGTAAGTTTGAACAACATACTAGAGATATAGGTTCAAAATTAATTGTTAAAATTGGATTTAATGGTAAAGGGATTGGAAAATATGGCCAAGCCATTACTAACCCCATTAAGGTAGAGGATAAGCCTCATCATCTAGGTTTGGGATATATATCTAGAATTTAGAATGAAATAGGTGAATGCTATAAAAAATCAATAGCAAGAGGTGATACAGAGAAGTGTAAACCATCTCATATGGAAGATAAAACACATTATTTTCATCACACTTAAAATAATGTTGATTCTAATTATATTAGACAATGTAAATATTTCAATGTTCCTTTTGACTAAAATATTTAAAAATTATGGTACGTCTATCCATGTAGTATCTTTGGATTGTCTAATAATTTTGTAGCTAAATATTGGAAATGTAAATATTTATTAGGAAATATTTTGAAAGACCACTCTCCTAGATACTGTTCTAAGAATGGTAGTAAGAGGATGTTTTCTAAAAGAAAGGACAAACATTGTTGTACTCATTATAACAAGAAAAGACATGAGGTTAATAGGTGTTGGTAGCTTCATCCCAAACAACAATGGAGAGTTATGAAAAAGGAAAGCATTTTTAAACCAATAGTTTTAGATATGACCCATGCAGCTACATAGGTATTCATTGAGGAAATTAAACCACCTAAATAGGAAAATGTGATAAAGTGGGTTGGTAATAAATTATTTAGTTTCATATTTACATAGATATGTTATTTTATTAGCATGTAAATGTTCAAAGCAATTTTTGGGATTTCATTTGAAAGATATATATTTTTACTTTGAACAATTTTTAGAGCTACCAACTGTGAGGAAATATGAGTGATAGGTTTATCATACTTGGATTATTTTCTCATATTTATGGTTTTGATAAGCTCTATTTACTCTACTAAATATTTTTTTGAGTTCCTAATTCATTGGTAAAGGAATTAACTCATATTTAAACTTGGAGATATTCCCAAATGATTTAAGTTTAGAATATGGTTTATTGGAGTAACCTGTAGAGAAAAACCAATAAATAGGTTTATCATACTTTGATTATTTTCTCATGTTTGGGTTTTCAGAAAAACTTCATTTTTAAACCTTGGCAATAGCATATACAGATTTTATGGGGCATGATCAGTATGTCTATTTTGGAAAAAAATTACTTTATTATATGGTTACAATAAGTGTGTATATTTATTACACTAACAAACTAGTTTGTAGTTATACTTGGTGATTATTTTGTAGGTAAATTCACCATTTTGAAGATGTGACATTTGTGCTGACAATTTACTTCTATCTATAATTTGGTAATGGGTAGATATTTATTTCACTAGAATTTTAGTGATTCATTTTTATTTTTGAATTGTTATCATGATATTTTGTAATGATATTTTGTAGAGTGAACTATTTATAGATTTAGAGAGTGATTTGACCTTTTGAGAACCAAAAGGGTCTTATCATGGAGGTTTTATCTAGAGGATTTTCACTCTTTCTATGGTTTGAAAAATATTTATCCATGATTATCCCATTGTGATAATCTTTTATTAATAATATTCAAATTATTGTTTTTTCCCATCATAATTTATCAATATCTTATGCATGGTATTAATTTTCCATAAGATATAATAAATCCTCCATTTAAATATCATATATATGATTATTTAATTATTTTATTAGATATTTAAAATCAAATCCCAAGTTTTAATATTACATGTGAGAGTGGATGATTTATTTATGGTTAAAAAAAAAGACCATGGAATATGTTTTTTAAAAACATAAACTCCCAAGATAAACACATTATTTCACTTTTCCCATGTGGAAAGTTATTTGGTCTCTTGCATGGAAATGTTTTAATTAATTTTTTTTTACATGCATGTTAAAAATATTTATTCCTTCCCCCTAACATGATATCCAATTTAAAAGGGATGGTTTGGGTTTACATGGAAATCCATGGGAATATTTTAAAACTTTAATCCTTATATCTTTATGTTTAGGCACTAAACACCATCTTTAACATGCATGCTTTTACCTTTTATCCATGTGGAAATCCACTTGATAGTGGTCGGTAATTTTAGTTTGACATATACATTGGAAGGATAATGATTTGTTTTTAATAAAAGTCTTTTCCATGAATGCTTATCATTATTATTATTATTATTATTATTATTATCTTTTCCACTATTTCTTCCACTTGTAAATAGTTTTGGTTGGAACTTATATTATTTTGATGGAAGATAACAGTATATGGAAAGTGGTTATGATATTTTCTTTTAATAAATAATTTATTTGGCATGCTTTACCTTGGCACCATCTCTTTCCTCCCATGTAGAATCCTACCCACTTCAGTTTTGGTGGGAACATGAAATGATATTTATGGGAAGTGTTTTGATAAATTAATCATGGAGTTTCAACCTCTCATAAATTATGAGATTCATTCCTGAAATAAGAAATTCAATGCCTTATTGTTAAGATGAAATCCCAATTTTTAAAAATGATTAGTGCCTAGATAATATATAAAGGTAGGGAAAACTAGAAAAGATTACTTAGTGCAAATCTGATATCTAATTCCTAGCTAATGCCACAGAGGAATTGAGAAATATAAACTTCATATGTTTTCATAGAGGTAGTGGTAGATTTTTTACATAGGGAACAATGTACATGAATATATAGAGGTGTGTATTTTTTGGTACAGAGGTTGTGTATTTTTTTTAGTACAGAGTTTATGTATTTTTTGGTATATAGGTTGAATCATTTTTTAATCTATGTAAATTATGGAGGGATTTATTACTATAAGTTTTCCTATAAAATTTTTGAGAGTGTTTTCCTCCTTGAAGAGAGAGAGAAATTACCCATTTCAGAAATATATATTTGTAGGTGATCATTTTGGAATCAAAGGACATTTGTGATCTATGATTTGAGTTCTTTAAAGGTTAATCAACTAATTGAAAATTATTCAAGGATGTAAGTTTAATCCTTATATATATATATATATATATATATATATATATATATATATATATATATATATATATATATATATATATATATATATATATATAAAAATTTAAATGAAATGGTTTGAATGAACCTAGGGATGTAGCCTTTTGGTGAACACCATAAATAATCTCTAGTCTCTATTTTATTTTCAATTTTCCCTTATTATCGATTTTTAAATTATTATTGATATTTTGGAAAATAAATTAAAAAAAATTAATTAAGATATTTTTTATAGAGATAGAATAATTATGGAATGTTTTAAATGAACAATAGAGTTATGTGATTTTACCAAATCGCTCATATTCAAAATTATTTAGACAATTTTTACATTCTGATTAAAAAATCATTTTTATTTATAAAATTGTTGAAAATTGTCTTTTTATATTAAAATCCATTTTTAAATAAATTATTATTTATTAATAGGGGCTAATTGTTTTTCACAGATTAATTTGAATATTAAATCCATTTCCTATTTTATTTAATTAGGAAATTGAGAATTTTGTATCCAATTCTATTTCATTTAAGAAATTGAGATTTTCAATGTCTGTTTAAAAAACTATGTAATTTATCTATAGGGGTAAATTTGCTTTTCATATCAAGATGAGTCCAATACAAAACATGAGACAGATCAAGAATATACTTTCTCAATAAATCAACATGAAAAACATTGTGAATATGAGATTAAAAAGTTAGGAAGGGCTAGTTGGTAGGCAACATGACTAATTTTATCCAAAATTTCAAAGGGTCCTACAACTCAAAGAGCTAATTTGGAATACTTTCCCTATTTAATTTAACTTTTATGTGGTCTAACACATAGGTAAACCCTATCTCCCACTTTTAATTCATGTGGTGTCCTTTTTAAATTAGCATAACTCATTTTTCTATCAAATGCAACCTTTAAATTTTTCCTTATAGTTTTCATTTACCTATCATACTCTTGTAAAATATCAAGATCAACAACTATCCTATTTTTTAAACTTTCCTACCCAAGTTGAGTTCTACACTTGTGTCCATACAAAGCTTTAAAATGAGTCATTCTGATCAGTAAATGATAGATGTTATTATAAGACAATTTAATTAAGTGTAAATAATCATCCCATATACTATTAATCCATCTCCTAGATGCTTAACATGTCTTCCAAAAATTGATTTAATATTTCTATCTAACCATCTATTTATAGGTGATTAGATGAACTAAAATTTAACCTTGTGCTAAAAGTAGCAGTTAGGTTTCCAAAACTTTGAAGTAAAAAGTTTATCTCTATCTTAAATAATAACTTTAGACATGCCACACGATCATACTATTTCTTTAATAAACCATGAATCAAGCATAGATGCATCATCATTCAATTTTACATCAATTAAATGACCAACTTTGGTAAATTTATCTATCACAACCAGAATAATATTATGTTTATGTTTAGATTTTGGCAAACTAGCTATGAAATCAAAATAAATCATAGTCCACTTATGTTCTGGTACATCATGAGGCTACATCAATCCTCCTAGATGGAAATGTTTAGCTTTCACACACTGATATTCAAAACATCTTAACATAGAGTCAAAAATTCATGTTTTATTCTAAGGTAATAATACAACCTTTTCAGTTCATGTGTCATTTTCATGACACCTGATGAGTAAAATTAGGTGATCAATGCACTTATTTCATTAAAATTTTCCTTAAATCACCAAACTCAAGTACATGAATTATATTTTTATGTCTGAATAAACAATCAAAATCAATATAATTTTTTTTTAAACAAGCTTGTCACACAAATTTTTATTTACATCTTGGTAAAAGTTATCAAAATGTTGATGTTCCAAAATTTTAGTTTTTAAATTATTATGAATAAATAGATAATACAAAGAGATACATGTGTTGATAATTTCATCAATAACATGATTCTCATTACCTTTCACATATGAAATATTTATATCAAAATTAAATTCTAGGCATATTCATTAATGCACATTCAGATCATCCGAGGAAAACAAATATTTCAAACTACAATGGTTATATATTACCTCAAAATACTTTCCTATAAAAAAAAGTGTTTCCATTGCTTCAAATCATGAACAATGGAAACAAGCTCAAGGTCATGAGTGGGTTGATTATTCTCATGGTATTTTAGTTTCCATGGATCATAAGCCACAACTAAACTATCATGAGTTAACACACCACCTAATCCTTCTTTGGATGAATCATCTTGCATTTCAAAAAAAAATCTCAGACTAGGTACAATAAGTATAGTTTCCAAATTCAATAACTCTTTAAGCTTTAGTAAATCTTGTTCAAATTCTAAAGTCCACATAAAATTCTCACCTTTGCACTACAAAGAAGTTATTGTGTTATCAAATTTAGGAAAAAAAATCAGCAAATCTTGTATAATAACCAGCTAGTCCCATAAAATTACATAATTCATGTGCATTTTTAGGAGTAGGCAACTCTTGAATAGCTTTAATATTTTCTAGATCAAATTCAATGTGAGCCTTAAATATAATATGACCAAGATAGTGAAACTTAGATTGAAATAAAAAATATTTAGATAATTTACCAAATAGTTTATGTTGCATTTACCTTTTTATCACTAAGCATAAATGATGATTATGTTTAACTACATTCTTAGAATAGATCAATATATCATCAAGGAATAAAAGAATAGACTTGTCTAGAAAATCCTAGAACAGAATATTCATTAAATTCATAAATGAGTAGATGCATTATGTAAATCAAAAGTCATTACTTTAAACTCATAATGTTTATACGTAAATCTACAAATAGTCTTATGGATGTCTTCTTCTTTGATCCTCATTTGGTGATGGCCTAATCACAAGTCTATATTCAAAAATATTTGATCAAATATATCATCTATCCTTAGTAAAATATAATGATTCTTAATGGTAACCCTGTTAAGCATGAAATAGTCAACAAACAATCATAAGGTTCCATCCTTATTTTTCACAAAGACCACTGATGCACCCCAACGTGACACACTTGGTCTAATACTTTTATTTTGTAGTAGTTCTTATAGTTGATATTTTGTCTCCTTCAACTCTAATATATTCATACACTAAGGTTATTTAGATACAGGGGATACCCCTAGTGTTACATCAATAGAAAAATCAAATTCACATTTAGGAGGTAAACTGAGCATTTTTTTTAAGAAAAACATTCAAAAATTATTGAAAAAATGGATATTATTTAAATGTTGATTCTATTACAAGTGAGATTTCTTTCTTCTAAATAACATGCAATTTTTAACCCTTATGCACTACTTTCTTTACTTGCAAAGAATATAGAAATTTGCATACTTTTTATTTATGCATACCTTGAATTTATATAGGTTTTCTTTAATCATTACAAAAATATTTATTTTGATATAGCAGTCCAAATTTTCTTTATGTTACTTCAACCAATCCATGCGTAGATTAATATCAAAATATCTAAGAGGAGCTAAAAATATATTAACTTGGGTCTAAAAATTTCTTGAGTCTAAGCTTATATTGTCAAGACACTAAGTAATTGATACTCTTTTTCCTGAGTTGAACTTAGCATCCCAACCATCCTTCAAAGTCACCAGATTCAACTTACATAATATTACTAACTTAGGATCTATAAAACTATCTATTGATCCTAAATGAAATAAAATTAAAACAAAAAAAATCATTTATTTTACATTTGATTTTAGTAATTGTTTAGAAATCTACATTTTTTTTATCCACAACTGCATACACTCTACTATTAGCTTATTAACCTTATTTTAACTTAGGGAAATCTTTATGATTATGGTTATCTCCACATTCCCATTATACTATAGTCCTTTATGGAATTATCATAATGATATTTACTTTAGTAGCAGGCACATTTTAATTAATTTGGGTTAGATTTTTTTGAAAATTAGTAGAATTAGAAGAATTTAGATTCTTGAAATTTTTATTTTCCCCTTGGAATGTGTTGAAACCACTCATACTCTTGATAAATCTATGGTTTGAGTGAATTTTATTAAAATTATTAGGCAAGGGGGACAAACTTTTAATCTTAGATTGCTACCTATTCTATTTAAAATCTTGTCTCATTTTTTTATGAGCCTTCTCCTTCTCTTCTACCCCAGGATCAGATTCAATAGTAGTTAGAGTCTTAGTATTTTTCATATTAATATCATGAATTAATATATATTTTAAATGTAATTTAAACTTAATTACTTTGGTCTCTTCATCATCCATGTAGTTAACACGATGTCTTAGATTTAAAAACTTGTTTTCATACTTAGTCACAGTCATATTTTATTGCTCCAACAACTAAAAATTAGTGATTTTTATTCCTTTAACTTAGAATAGAGACACTTCTTCTTGACCTAAATTTCAAAATTAGGATACATAAGAGTCATCATATGCTAACCCTATAGATTACATATATGGTTCCACCAAATATCTCTAACTCCTACTAATTGATAAGCAACCACTCTTGCCTTCACATTAGAGGACATGTTATATAAATTAAAATACTTTCGCATGTGTAATAACTATGCATCAGATGCATCACCTGATTCCTGACCTAAAAAGGTTGGTGGATGTAATGAGACTAGTTTAGATATGCATAAATTAAGACGTAAATAATAGATACAAACATAGAGACAAATTTAAAACCATACAATAAATTATTATGCTCTTACACTATAAAATATATTATATTTACTCTTCATAATCACTCAATCATAATACATATATATTTATAGGAAAAGTCTTTCGTATAAATAGGTAGATCAATATCCCCACAAATAACTCATCATATCCCTATGATTATGGAATCTCCTATAATATATCCTCATACCCTATTTTTACTCACAAATTTATAATCATAATATTTTTATAACTCATAATAATATTACAACCAAATAATACATTCTACCTAAATATATCTAATAATGAATTATTACTTTAGTAATTGTTCACATTACAATATACATAAATTAATGTGAGGACTAATTATTTTCTAACATTCCCTCACTTAGGCCTTACATGGTAATTTGTGTTTTATAGGACTTAATGAAAGTAGAGAAGGAACACATCAACCTTTCATCAACTATTCACTATCAAGAACACATCAATCAAATCAGTGTGGTAACTTTAAATAAGTACATCTACCATCAGCCATTCATTGATGGAACCACATAGACCTATATAGTGTGGGAATCACAAGAAGGAAGTATCTATTCAAATTTTACTCCTATATCTCCTAAACACCTTTTTTATGTAGTACACTATGTGGGAAAATAAGAAATACACATTTTATTTATCGCACATATAAATAAGTGATGAAAATAAAATATATATATGTATCACTATATCAAATGTGTCCCTTCATTAGTGGGTAATTAGAGGCATATAAATCCTCTATCCTCTAGTGTCCTCTAACCTCCAATGTGGGAAGCTACTTACTCGAAACAAATGTCGATGAAGCTCATTTTGTCATTTTTGATAATACAATCCCCCATACATATAACTGACATATTTGACTCAATATGTCATGTTTTCTTGATAATTTAACCTTTACAAGGATGGGTTTTTCACCTAACACTATGACTTAATATACTTTATTGATGTAAAAATGACTTTTTGACTCATTTTTTGACATACTTGACTTGACCCTAATGTTGATGACATACTAAAAATGAATAATAATGATTTTAATAAAATCATATGATTAATAAACATCATAGACAATATAATCTTTAAATTACTTGACAAGACTCTTTATGACTTTGAAAACTCAACATAATTTAAAAATGATTCTTTTGACATAAAAAATATGAATCTTTTTAGATATATATCCAATAATACTAGACTCATAAAGCTCACAAAATATAAAAAATGACATAAAAATCACCTCAAATGCTTTAAATGGTGTATAATACATAGGAATTTTGAAGAAGGTAGTGATTGAATTGCAAAGTTTAGAGAATCCCATGAAACCATGACATGAAGCTGAAGGAACCTCATATAGAGTCCTCGAAACCTAGATGTATATAATGTTCACTAATGGAAAACTCAAGAATGAGCAAGAAATGGTAAGAATGAAGTAGATCTAATGTTAATGTTTGGATTGAACATATAATGTGTCATCACATATCAATGCAAATGTAATAAAATTGCATATTTTCATAGAAATGGTTGATTTGTTTAAATTTGAGTAGGTTTTCTTGGAGATGAAAGACACATGGGTGAAGTAATTATATATAGATGGCCCTATAAAAGAATAATTTGGCCAAACAAATATGTTGAGCTCCAGGAATTAGCTTCACCATGGTCAAGAGATCAAATACCACTTTTTATTTATTCTCTAAAGAATAAGTCCTTGGTACTTTAAAATTCACATGATTCTAACAAGAATCACTAGTTGCATGCAAATATTGATAAGAAAAACTATAATCAAAAGTTTCATTAAATAGCATAGTTGTATAATAAAAATGTGTAGTAATATAGTGATATAATAGGAAGAAATTATAGACCAAGCACTTGATGAGCACATCAGAAGTGTATTTAAAGCTATTAGAATTGCCTCACCATAGCCATATTGTTGATGATATTAGTGTTTCACCAAGGTTCCTCTAGACATCATAAATAGTGCAATGATGATGACTGAACAAAACTTAACATGATGTAAATATGATTAACATATATGATCAAGATCATATATGGTACTAATGAAATATAACATCATATGAAATTGATGCCACTTTTATGACCACAAATTTTGCTTTTAAAAGGATGGATTGGGCCACTATGGATCCAAATGCTTCCAACACAAAGTAAAATTTTCTAAATCACTTCTAAATACTAAACTCCCATTCTCATATTGAATAATGAATCTCATAGGTATCATAACCATAGCTTGAAGTAGATCTACCCCTTCACATATTAATAGGCCATTACTAATCCCAATCTAATACCAAACAATGAGACTAGTTCATATTTCCATAAATTAATACATAAATAATGAATCCAAACATAGAGACTAATTTAAAATCATATAATATACTATTATATTATCACACTATAAAATATATTTTATTCACTCTACATAATTACTCAATCACATTACATATATATAGGGAAAGTCTTTCGTATAAACAAGTAGATTAATATCTCCATAAATAACTCACCATATCCCTATGATTATGTAATATCTTATAATATCTTCTCATAGCCTATTTTTAATCACAAACGTATAATCTTAATATTGTTGTAACTCACAATAATATTACAATTTAATAATATGTTATTGCCTAATATATCTAATACTGTATTATTACTTTCATAATTATTCACATTATAATATACACAAATTAATGTGAGGACTAATTATTTCCTAACAATATGTAGCTTCTTCAAATCTTTAATGAAATGATTAACCACATTAACATTGTTATTTTGAAGTTCTTGTTCACCAACATGCATTTTTTCTCTAATTAGAAGTTATTCAGCTAAAACACCTTCTAGATTATTCAACCTTTATTATTGGGTGTCTAGTTTACTTTAAAGTGAGTTCAATATAGTCAAAATTCCATTCAAAACTACCTCCTAGTTATTATTGGTATTATTTTATTCATGGTTAAGGGCTACAACATTATTAACATGTGGTTTCTATCTTTCATGAATATTGGCCCTATGAGCTTGACTTCTTCCTCTATCTGTCTTAAAATTATTTGGGTTGTTATCTATTATTCCATATCTCATCCTCACCATACTATGGTGAAATAAATAACTCGATCAAAAATTAGCAAGAAACATTCCCTAAAATTCCCTACATTAGTAAACCATGCTCTGAGACCAATATCTTATAGCAATAATTTTTTGATATATAATAAAACAATAATTGTGGAACAAATTTTCAACAAGAGTTTAGCACAAAATACATAATGAGATATATAACTATGTTATAGCCAACATATGAATTAGAAAAATTACATAACTCATCAATGACTTCATTAGGAAGCATTTTAACCACTTAGTATTTGGATATATGTGGGTTGATGTGGTCATACCTACTCACTCCTATCTACATACATCACTATGGCCTTACTATAAAAATAGTTATTGACTTATGCCCTTACTCAAATACCTATATAGGCTATATAAAAACTAGTACCTCAATAATTAATTCAATAAAGTTTTATAAATAATGAAAGAGTGAGAACAAATTCAATAGAAGAATCATTATACTAAGATTTCTTAAGCAAGATATACCAATTCACAAGTATAAGATAAAGATCAAGGGAAAATAACTATTTCCAAAGTCAATTCAAATCCTTCGAACACCTTTTGAATTCACAACCAAATAGAGGCATGATGTTTTGCATGAACTACTTTAGGAACTATGAAAGCTTCATGATATATTTCAAAAACCATGTTTATATTCTATTTTGGAACATCCTACATTACTAAAAGTAGGGTATGAACACATTACAAGGCATACCTAAGTGTCTTACATTATCCATACACTCCTAATCATTACTAATATTAATATCATATTATTTGAAGGGACTCAATACCAATTAATAATTCTAGGGTCTAAGTATACTCATACTAGGTTTTGTTTGTAATCTCATTCTTACAAAGTTAAACCTTTATCTTATGTTCAAAACCTTAGCCTATGCATATTTTTATTTATTTAAACTTTAAATTAGAACTTATTTGTTCTTCTCTTCCATAAGAAAATTATTAATACAAACTCAATAATATAATTCCATTAACCTCCTTTTACATTATAAAGACTAACTTAAATATTCCAATGATCAATTCTAAACATGGAGAAATTGTAACTATATCACAGTATTCCTTAGTTAGGAATAAACATTTAATTTTTACAACAATAAATGAAGTATATTATTTTCCATGTTACTTAAAAAAAAATTCATAAGATTTATATAATTTTATTATTATTCAATTCCAAGGAGTTATAAGGAGATGTCCATAACAGTCCATCACACTTTGACAGTCCTTATCAATTTCAAAGTGAAAGGTTTGCCTCCTAATAAACTTTAGGATATCTATACAACTTTGCTTAAGTATTTTTCCCATTTTAATCCCTAATAGAGATTATGAAAATAATTACAACCTCATGTATAAGGTTTTTGATGATTATAATTTATTTAAGTTACCAGATTATAAATAAAAGGATTTCATTATATTAATCCATGTATGTTATTATCTTAAAGTCTTCATTTGATGTCTTAATTAAATTCTCATTAATTAATTCATCTATTAATTAAGTTTTGAATAGATTAAGGTATTTGAAAATTCCTTAAAAACATAACTTATAAGTCACATCATAATAATATATTATAATGCTCAACACAAATTAACTTGTTTAATGAATAGTCATCACTTAGGTTTTACAAGAATAATGTTAATTCCATAAGAAGTATGCAGAGTAGCTTAAATTTCAATATTACTCTTTGAGATGAGTTTGAAACATATAAACATTACTTTCCAAATCTCATTCAGTCATTTTCATTAAAATAATCATGTAAAAACCATGAGTAATTTTTACAAATAGATTCTAATACAACTATCCATGTCCTCAAATAAATAATTAGTTTGATACCACAAACCTAATAACAAACAAGTATAAACAAAGTTATGAATATATTTTCACGTTATAATTCAAATAATAATCAATAAAAATATAGCAAATAAAATGCCATAGGTTTCTTATATTTGTTAAATCTACTTATTCCAAAATAAGAGACTAACTAAAACTACATGTTAAAATCACATAACTAAGTTTTTTTTATCAAATGTTCTAATGAACCAATGGAATTATATGTATAAATCACAATACAAAGAATAAATGATCAACTATAATCATAATCATAGAATAATATTACATGACAAACATAATAGAAATTGTATTAAATACAACTATAATGAATAAAATAAATTACATAAAAATTTTAGTTTATCTATGGATAACTTTCTGAACTCGAGATAAATAATAAGTATATCAAAATATTTCACATGCAAACTAATGAAATTAAACCCACCTCACTAGTCCCAATGAGCCCAACCATAACTGACCCTAAAACACCTCAACCATTAGTTGGATATAGATCAAGGTAATATAGAAATGGTTCAGAAAGGGAAAATAAAATGTACTAAACTTGATAACAACAAATCAATTAAACAACATATAATAAATGAACCACACAAATCCATCTTACCAAGAGCCCTTTACTTGATACCTAATTATGACCATATCTTATTTTACTGAGCATGTTTTTTTATGATCCATATTTTACTTGAAGAATATAATATGGGCCATAAATCTTATGAAATGCATTGATTAAGTAGTCATCCTTACACACTAATTTAATAGATATTAATGTGTTAAAATAAAAACTTATAAAAAGAAACCACAACATTAGCCCATCAAAAATGATAATTTAAAGCCCTACATAAATCTATGGGTCAAAATTTGATTGAAATAGACTTTACCAAAAATAGAAAAAGATTAAATATAAACTATAATGATATAATGTAATTATAAGAAAAAAATAATCATCTGATCATTATTTTCATATGTAATTTAACTAATAATAATGTCAATTATTTCAAACATCATTACCAAAATCAAAACAATAATTCCAACATGATTTTACAAAATGGCGTCAACTAAATAATGACTAAATTATAAAATGAAAGTCAACATAATCATGCAAATAAACATAATAATAAAATATTACTTTCCCTTAAAACCCTAATATTCATTGCAAACCCTATCGAGAGTTCATAACATCATTTCCCCCAAGTTTATGACTGTGGTCTCAAAATAACTACAAGCTTAAATAACACAAAACAAAGTTTCCAAAAACTTGTGTAAACCTAGTCAGTGTTCTAAACCATGTAATGAATTTAAAATACACCATAGTCATAATAATACATAATTGTATCCATAAGATAAAAATATTGTATAAAAAAACTAACCCTAACTATAAGAAATAAAATTAAATGTATATATATCAAACATATATGTATTGTATCTATCCAGCATAGTCATGATAGCAAATATAAAAATATATATCCATAGTTATATCCTAAAATTCATGACCATGATGTATAATGGTTACCGTGAAACAACATAGAAAATAAAAGCCATCGACCCAGTTAGGGTTTTAGCTATAAATACCATGATAAAGTTAGAATACAAATGCAAAGTTTTATGTCTAAAAAATAGTTAGTTCAATATTAAAAAAATTAAAAGATACATACTCATAATTTTAAAACACCACTTACATGAAATCTAGAAAATCGACCATCAAAAAATACTTTATTCATTTATAGGCTCCCAAATTATTATGCAAAAATGGGCATCTAAAATACACATACCTTAACCAAAACTATTTAACCGTATAAATTGGATTGAACCCTATTTAAATCTGCCAAACTCCTACATGGCCAACAAGATCAATAATTAACTATAGTTTAAGCTCCTTGAAAAACCTCATGCACAAACTACATTTTATTTCCCTTGGTTGCCATTTCATAATTTTTAATAGATTTTCCCCAAGGCACATATATCCTTGAAAAAATAAGCCAATTTGACCAAATTAAAATATAAAAATCATTTGTAAGAGTCTCAACCCATTCACATGGTAATTCAAGCCAATGCCATGACTCTAATGTCATATGGCTAAACAAAACATCAAACTAATACCAATGCCCCAAGGTGGTCATGACCTAACTACCTTAGCACAAACCCAAGCTAAACTTGGATATAACAACAATGAATTATAGATGAATAAACATAAAAACAAAATCCTTCATGAATAAAAATTAAATTATACACCACATAGAATACATTTTATAATGCCTTCAACTATAGCATAGGTTGATATTAAACATTAAATAAAAATAACATCAAGATAATCCAACAAGGTAATAAAGATTCAACACTAAAAAAATTTATTTAGAACATAGAGAAAAAAGTGACTAAAATCCATGTCAAACATGATAATCATTAAGTCAATGAAAACATAATGAACCATAATGACTAAAAATGTTGACATTAACAAGAAATCAATAGTTGTAGGACTAATCATGACTCACAAAAGCTGACAAGTACTGACATCAACAACATCAAATAAATTAATGTTTATATAAATGTTAAAAATGACTAAACTTAGTCAATAATGAAATTAAACATAAAATTATAACACTCAACACTAAAATTGTGTAAATCAATTGACTTAATCAATAGTACCATCCAGCTCAATTTTTATAATAGAATTTATTATTTCAGTTCATCCATGTCATTTTTCCATGTTTCTATGCTTCTCATGTTCATATATAACCTAGCTCAATTAATTGTACCTATTTTGAACAAATAGACCATCAATAGTATCTAGACATCTAAATATAACTAAAACATTTAAATAATACATCTGAACTAAAAAGTAAATTAGTACTCATTAAGCATAAATATCTAATGATGTAATAAAAAGTGTATCAATAACTATCTTGACAATAATAATATGAATTAACACACATCATATAAATTTAATACCATAGTAAAATAAATAAAATATGTCTCAAATAGTTCATAACTAACTATATCAAAAAATTGAAATAAATGTAGGTCAAATAGGGTTATGATGGTTACTCTATGTAATTGATTATCACACATTATACCCTTATGGACACATAGACCAACACATAGTGGATAACTATGCAATTCTAAGTCCCTCTTCAAAGTATTGGCTATGTAGGTAGTGTTGATTGACATAGAGATCCTTGGAGTAGCTCAATACCATGTGCACAATAACCCATTTTTCTCATAATCATTCTAATGGTGACAAATTTATTGTTTGATAATTTGACAAAGAGAGACATCATATGTGTGCAATCTGAACACATCAAAATAAAGGTGCTAAAAAATCTACAAGGCTATAGGTGTCACATCTTGATCCAATCAATATTGCATACTAGACACCTATGTACACTTTATATAATGTCAATGCAATAATCCAGATCTAATGCAAGTATCCAAGGCCACATAATTAAAAATTATATAATTTGATGACTATTTTAGAATCATGATCTAATCCAATTCTAACATGTTTTATCCCATATTTGCATATACATATTGAACTAGCTAAGTACTATTGTTTTTAGATTATTATAATATCAACAAATAGATTTGATTTATATTTTTGGCATATCTCAATTTTTAAATTCATAATATTGTTTATTTAAGTTGAAAATAATTGTCCTAATATATATCTATTTATAACCATTTTTCTTATTCATTTATATATTCTTCACCCTATTGGTAACCTCTATACCTACCAAATTTAGGGTTAAAAGGAAGCCTAAAATGATTGACTTGAGTGATGAAGTATTCAATGTAATGATATTTAATTTGGAATTAGAGTAGTGAGATTATTTTCTATATGGCATATCCTCAACTTACTATGATTTCCAAAAATGTTCTCCAAGGTGGTTCAGCCTTTATAAGATTCCATGATGCCTTATAAATGAAACTTCAAATCATGGGATACTAACCAACCAAGGGTGACTCTTTCTTTGTTATAACAATTTTTCAATTTTTTTTGTTTGATAAAATCTAAAGGTTTTGATTATTCATTCATTTTAATGTGGTAGAGACCCTTGCTAAGGATCACATAAATAATGTATCCTTTCTAGTTGAAGTAGTTTGAATTTGAAATAATTAATTTTTTATACCATGGTGTAGCACAAAAACATATTATAGGTATTTTTTATAAAATATATCAAAAGGTATTTATAATTTAAACTTTTTATCAAACACACCCTTTGCTCTATCCTTTTACTATTCTTGTTAAAAAATTGAATATGAAGGCAGAGTTGCTGAACTATGTCTTAAATAGGTGTAATTTAATTAAATAGGTATTTTTATATTATAATTGAAAATAAAAATTATATGAATAAATATATGACAATAGTGTTTAAAACTTTCATGTATACCTTATATTTCTCAAAAATTACTAGGTTTTATGTGTTTGATATAAAGGCTCCTTGATATACTAACCCCAGGCATAAATAGTTAACATGGCCCAAATGGAACTAACTAGGAATAGTTCCACTTGCGTATAGTTTAGCTATCTTATCACTAAGGTATACAAAGATTAACATCTTGGGGTTAACCTCTTACTGATGCACTATAGAACTAGATAACTGAGAGGATTCTTATTAGCAAAAATAAAAATCCTAGGCACTTCTTATATGTTGTGAGGTGCATCATAGATAAAATATTTATAAAATGTGATATATTTTCTTGAGAATATGGATAATACCCCTCATAGCATGAATCAATTAAAATTTATTACCACTTTACCCAGAATTATAGTTCCTTTTAATTTTACAACCAATGTAATATAGTTATAACCTAAGAGGTTTCCACTAAAAAAAACAATTTGTGTCCAAAGAATTTGGAATATATTAAAAATAGTAGGGATTAAAAAAATATTATTAGAAGACAAAATTTATTAAAAACACATAATATACATACCTACAAAAAATTCACCCCACCTAAAAATTTATTTGTTTTTAGCATAAAATTTGATGTCACTAAAAACATAAAAAATATGTTGAATCTATATCTAACATACAGAGTTTTCTATAAGTTCCAAGATATACCTACCATTTTGTGATATTTTATTTCGGAAATATCACTTTTATTTTCCCACAAATCGAAAGGTATCCAAAACTATACTACATACACCAAATCAACACTTGATATAGAAGGATAATTTTATTTAAAGGCCAAGATATATTATCCGATAAAATCTTAGGTCAAAATAAACACTTTAATTTTTAACATGATTCCTAAGGTGGCCCAAAATGTCATAGAAAATGTAATTCATAACTTTATGTAGAAGGATAATTTATTTTAGAGGCCAATAAACTACCATTTGGTATATTTTTGGATCCAATATTTTAAAAATCCTTAGTATCCATTTATGTTCAGCAATTTCTAATCAATTAATATCCCCTAAGAAAAATTCAAGATCATAAGATTAGGTATTTGTAGTAGGCAAACAAAATATGGGCTTGAAAGTCAAAATAAAACTAAATATTTGAAAATGAAACCTACATTTAGAAGGAGGTGAATCTTATATAACTCTGATAGAATATTAAATTGTCTAGATAGGGTCCAAAATCATGTTAGATACCATTAGACATACACATACATGAAATAACATAAATTAATTATATATTTAAATAATATTAATATAAAAAATTACCATAGGAAAAATGAATAGATCTTAAGATGTAAATCCCCTGGCCTAAATTTATATAATAACATTAACTCCCGTCCACAATGAATTCCTCAATCAATATATCTCTATGATCTTATATAGATAAGAAAGAGGTTATTGATAGGGTATGAAGAGTAGATAACTTGTGGAATAAATTTTATTAACATAAGACTTTATTATTAATAGTGGAATTAAATAAATTTAGTAACTTGATTAATGTTATTCTCTAATAATAGTTTGTGGATAATTTTTCACCAATTATTGAATATCCATGAATTATATTACAATAAATACTATAAGTGTTTATGAAAACCATAAAATAGTGTATAAATTCACTAGCATTACATATTTGGTTCAATGAAGGATGTAGTTTAGTGAAATCAAGATCCATGAACATAATTGTGACCCCATGATCCAAGATGATCCCCAAACCTATTTGATAAAATGGTCTAAAACCCTATTTGAAATATCCCAACATCAAATATCTCATTGAGATGAATCTAGTGCATTTTAAATGGGTTCAAATGTACATCAAACATAAAATTTATGACATTTTAAAGCAAACAAGTTATAATGATGATGTTATCATGGTGTAAAAATCAACTCAATTGTTACATAGTCCATGGAGGACACATCATACACTTATCATGTCAAGTCAACATAAGCTTTACATCCTTATCCACATAGTCTTCCTTGACCACTTAATAAGGCTTGAGAAATGAATTTTAAATATAGGTTTATCTCTATAACCTCAAATGTGGGATTAAATCCTACCCAAAATATGTGGGAATATTATCCAAGCCTTAAAACAAGGAAATAGAAGAGGGGGTAGGATTCCCAACATATCACATGAAGTGACAAGGATTAAACTTATAATTTTAGGCCATGGGAACACTATATAATCCCATGAGCCTCATTTTTAAATTAATTCCAATTTTTTGGTGTGTGAGCTCTCTTTCGAAGGAAAAAAATTAAGAAACAAAAAGCAAAGAGAAACACCCATATAAAAAAATATTGTAGAGACTTATTAAAGGTAGTGTAGAGGTTATTTTTATATACCAAAATCATATTTTGGTATAAGTAGTGTATGAAAATTGTATTTTGCACCATTTAATAGATATATTTGAGTGATTTTTAGATCTAAAGATGTATCCCCTCAAACGGTGAACTCCATTAACAAATTTGGTTTCCAATTTTTTCCATTTTATAAATTACTTGCTATGATTCAATCATTTTAAAATATGGTTTTTCATTATCATGCCAATATTTATGACTTTTATGGTAAATTGAGAAATAGTGTTTTATGTATCTATAGCCATATAAAATGTGAAATTTGATCACTTAGGCATGGCTAATATCACCCAACATATAGGTCCTTTATTTTGCTCACACAACCCTTCTCAATTAGTTTTTCACTGATTCCCAGTCATCTATATCTTTCCAGACTAAGATTTTTGAGACCCAAGTAGCCCTCTTAGGCCCAAATATATACACCCTAGTCTCATCCTCTTAGGAGAATAACACCCAAATTGGATAGGAGTGTTGGAACCTAAGGTGTCTTATTTCTAGTGTTATTGCCCTAGTGCATTTTTACCTCTAATGGTTTTATTTTCTTAAATCCTTATCTTTTTCCCTGTCAGCCTAATATATGTTCATTTAACCCATAATAATTAACTACCCTATAAAATGCCATTCAAATTCCATTTAAAGGGGTTAGAACTCATTTACAAGAAAAATGCAATAATACGAGCAAGCACACTCAAGCAATGTTCCATATTCCCTACATACAGCCTTCTAAGATCATTTCAAGCCTATACAAGCACTCATACCAGTCCTCAATAATCCAAAGTACATCTAATTTTACATCTAGTTACATAAATCACACATTATTTCACCAAAAACTTTATTGAGAGAACTACATTACATTGATCCCTCTTTAGAGTATTGGTATGTAGCTAGCATGCCCACACATGGGGTGTGAAGTGAATCCATTGTATCCTTTACACACTAACCCCTTATCTTATTTCCATAAGTTTTAATTAAATTTTAAGAACTAGGAGATCCTAAGGGTTTAAAATATTGAATCAAACACATAGTGAACTTTATAGACTTCTAGGCCTCAAAATTCCATAGACAGTGTAACATACACCTACCAAATAGAACCCAAAAAGCTTCAAACCTCTGGAAAACAATGTCATAAAGGACTATACCATAGTATAACAAGGTGTAAACTTTTGGAACTCTTTTCCAAGTTAGAAATAAATTTCAAGAACCTGTTCTAGCCTATTTTCTCATCCTACTCCTCTAGTTTCAGAGTTTGTGTCAGTCTATATCAATTAGAGTAAGCTAAGTTCTAATTTCTCTCACATGCTCTTATATTTATAAAAAGACAAAATAATATTTGTTTAAAAAAATAAATAGGTTAATTAAATAATATCTATTTACTAATTTATATTACTTAGACCCTTTATTTACATATGAAATTAAACACCTAATTTCCTAAAAAGAATATTTTTTTTGGTGAACTTGACTTACTTCAAATTTTTACATAAAAAACATAGAAACCCTAGGGATAATTATTTATAATTTTTTCCATAATTTCCTAAATTTTCATAAATTTAAAAATAATAAAGATACCAATTCATTGTCAAAACATCATATATTTTGTTCAAACTCTAGTTAGCACATATTAGGTCCTTTTTGCATACAAACACTTTTCAAACACTAGGAAAAATATATTGCTAATTTTAGAAATATTTTTTGATTTTTCCTAAATTTTTCAAGAAAAATTATAAAAATTTATCTAAAATTTTAAAATTATTATATTAATTATGAAACAAATAATTCAAAACCATAGTTGCATCAACTAGGTCTCAATAATTTTCCAATCATTTTCTAAATTTTTTGTTGCATATTAAAATTAGAAAATCACTTTAAATTTACAAAATGATTCTCACTTATGTAAAAATGTTTCTTAAATTTATTTTAAATAAAAATGAAACCATAGTGGGCCTTATCATGTATATGAATGATGAAGTATATCATATGTTAATATAAAGCTTCATCCTTTGAATTTCATGTTTATGTTTCATTATATTCGATGATATTACAAACTTCATTGAAAAAAATGCACAAGACTTCAAATTTTTTTTTTTATATTCTCTTTTTATCATATGGAATAATTACCAAATCAATTTTGCTAAATGCATTCAAAATATTATGTTGCATGTCAAAAATTTATATGCCTTTATTGAAAAATCCATGTTTTCTATCCTTTTCTTTCTATTCCTCATGTGGAAAAAGTTTCAAGATTACCATGATAAAAACATTATAAATGTTATAGCACATGCCAAAGTTTCTTATACATTCATTCAAAAATTAATGCTTTCTATCACTTGCTCTCTATCTCTCATGTGGAAAACATTTCAAGTTTATCATGCCAAACACATTAGAAATGTCATATCACATATCAAATTTCAAAATGTATGCACACACAATGTCATGCTCTCTATTATGTACTTTCTCTCTCTCATGAGGAAAAATTTTCAAGACTATCTTTTAAAACATATTAGAAATGTCATGATTCAAGTCAAAGTTTTCTATGTATTAATGCATAATTCCATGTTCTCTATCCCTTATTTTCTATATATTATGTGGAATGTTCCTTATAAACATATTGATATACATGCTTTATACTAAATTGTATCAAATATTTGACTAATTTTAATTATATCCCTATCACTACTAGACACAAGAACACACTAGTGGTTATATCTATCCCTCATCTCTTCAAACTTGGTTCATCTAGCTTTTATCCTATACCTACTACCAACGTTATGCCTATCATAGATTATGAGTACATGATATCAATAAAATTTATAAAGATAGGAAGTTTGATTACACAAATGGTTATAGCTTTTTCACTTAGGTTATCAACCCTTCTAATCTAGTTTTATCTCCTCCACCTTTTACATTTCTTCCTCCAGTCCAAATTCAGCCACAATCAAGACCTTCATCACCAGCAAAGAGAGTTCATGCACCTATACAAATTCATGATTATATATAGATTTAAAATACCATATTCACACCCAAGGAAGTCTCATTAATATCTCATATAGTTACATAGAGATAACCTATTCAAAGATCCCCTTCTACTTCTATATGGGTCACTAAGATCGCTACAAGTGCATCTTCTTTTTAGAGTTATAGAGAGACCCAATGTTTGGATTCAAATTTAGATATTTTAGAGGAGTTACAACATACATATATTTCAGCTTCACAATCTTATACATGCACCTATGCCTCATGATCATGAAAAATTTAATTATTTGATATAGGACATCATGATAGGGATTCTCATCAAAGACTCATCAATTAATATCATTTCTTCCTGTTATTTCATTTACATATCTTATATAAAAATAAAAAAACATTCAATACATATCAAAAATACCAAAAACATTTAGATTATATGTATTATCCATGCTTTACATTACTACTATCATGCTAGTTCTTACATTCACTATTTCATGCTATTGTATGTATATTTTCTATGTTACCATGCTTCACTTGATCTTCTTTGAGTGTGTGTAGTGACATCCAGCTTCTTGATCACTTCATTCTACCCACTAAAGGGGCATTCCTACTTATACATTCAAGACACACATTGTTATACACAACCATTGGGGGAATCTTCTACATGACTACACCATCTAGGTTATGTCATTATTACACCCCACACTCTAAGTTATTACACTACTATACATTAATTTATAGCTTACATAGAATATTATATCAACATTTCACTATTATCTATAACTCTTATATCTCTTAGAATATATCTATTCTTGTACTAAACATGTTTTGCATACTCTCACATTTTCTTTGATTACTTAGATGTGCTTGTATCTTTCCAATTCTTACATGCTTACTCTGCTTTATTAGTGTAACTTGTGTTATTGCATTTACAATTCCAACCTATCTCCTACTTATTCCTTAGGACATTTTCTAATGTCTTTTACTTCTATTCATGTGTGTAACTTAGGACATTTTCTAGTGTCCTTTATTTGTACTATTCTATATTCTTGTGGCCCTTGTACTAACTTTTCTTGTTCACTTGTATGTGTATGTGGAATTTGAACATGCCTTCAATTCTTGTCTTCTAGATTGACTGACATGCTTACATCTCCCTTATTTGCATGGACACTTAGCAATCCTTCTATGATTTTTTCTTGTTGCTTGATTTATTTTTTACTTCTCGTTATGTGTAATGACATGATCCACATCATGCATTTACCTTGCTTTCTTGGATTCCATGATGGACATCATACTTCATCCCTCCAACTAACAACCAAACAACTAACATCTAAAATTTCTAGTTTAGTATTTTTTAAATGATTTCACATTATTATATCTATCTAGGCATAGCCCTATTAATTTAGAATACTCATAATACAAATATTGTTATATCTAAAGATATATTTTCAAACATAAATGGTATATCATATATTTATACAACTTAACACACTTGAAAGAATCTCTTCTTTTGAGGGTAGTCAGTTTAGGTTCATCATTCCTAACCTTAAAAGAGGGGGAATAAAATAGGGGTTTTATCATGCAGATAAAACCTCCTAATTGTTAAAACAATATCATTAATAACTCTTAGCATAGAATTTAGATGTCAAACTGTCAAATTACAGCAAAAAATAGTGACATTTTTTTAATCAATAGTCAATTTTCACACTAAAAATAGTTTTGTAAATGGATAGTAGTGCCAAAAATAGGGGTTCCCATAATTTTAAACTCTTATCTAGGCAAAAAAAACACTCAGGGTCTCCATAAATAGTCAAAAAAATTAGTTTAGGGATAATTTTTGCACTTCTAGATCAATTAGATTTAGTAGTTTCATCATAGTTTTCTTAGATATAAGGGGTTATCATGCACAACATGATGGTTTTCACATAAAATTCATATTAGGTAGTTGGAATAACTTCTATATTAGAATCCATGTTATATACATTAGTGATTGGGGGAAATGTGCATGACACATTGATATTATTTTATTTTTGTGGTTCAATTTTCTTGAAGTATTCTCAATAGTTGTGTGCCTTACTCCATCTACATGTTATTGACATAACATTCAAGATGAAATTTCATACAAGTTTAAATTTTCAATTACTCAAGTTCCTGAGTTGGCATTAATATAAGCCTAGTACACTAGTTTGGAGTGGCTTTCATATAAGCCTAACCTCCATCTTTTAAAATGGCCAAGAGTGTCCTAGTTTCTACCACACATTCATGCTATCCATGCCACATTTTTAGATCTCCAGAACATCAATGGGTTCCATGAGCCATCTTATATGACATCTATTCTATACTAATATCACTTCATATCTTTATTTCATAGGGCAATTATGGATCTAAAGGACCATCCTTTATATTCTTGAGCCACGTATTCAGAGGGATTGGACACACAGTCTAAAAATCAATTAACACACACATGATTAATTAAATTCACTTAATTGGTGATGATGGATCTAAAGGGCTAGCCTTTGAATTATTGATCCATATTTTAGGGAATTGATCACTCATTTTTTTCATGATATTACTCTTGATTTAACACATACTCAACACAATCCAACATGATAATAGGTTTTGTATTGGTTCATGTACTTGGTGAGGTGTATTTGTTCATTTCTCTTCCTCTTACTTAGCTTTGTACATTCTTATTTTAGATATAGCACATATATTAATAACTGATATACTTTATGTTTTCATTTCAAAATTCATAATTCATAGTATGATCTCTATATTTACATCTAACATCACACAACTTCATGAGCTTCTCCCTTATAGGTAAGTTTAGGTATGCTTTCTATTTTTCCTTTATCCTAGTAATTTGTTTTACTACATCACTAGAATAAAGGGGGGTAAATTTAGTCATATAAAATGATAAATTGGATGAGTTAGGCATGGATATTAACACCGAACCTATAGGTCATCTTTCTTTCTCACACAACCCTTCTCAGTTAGTCTTTCATTGATTCCCAATCATCTATAACTTTCTAGACTAAGATTTTTGAGACCTAGGTAGCCCTCTAAGGCCCAGATGTATCCCCCTAGGTCTCATACCCTTAGGAAAATATCATATAAATTGGATAGGAGCATTAGAAACTAGGGTTTCTAATTTTTGGCATTATTGTCCAAGTGCATTTTTACCTCTAATGGTTAGATTTTCCCAAATCCTTATCTTTTTCCTTGTTGGCCTAATACAAGTGCATTTAACCCATGATCATTAATTACCATATAAAAGGCCATTCAATGTCCATTTAGAGTGTTTGGTACTCATTTATAGGAAAGAGGTAAGAATACAATCAAGTACACTCAAGTAATCTTTGCTATTCTCTACATATAGCCTTTTAATATCATTTTAAGCCTATTCAAGCACTCATACTAGTCCATGGTCATCTAAAGTACATCTAGTTATATACATCATTTATTATTGTATAAATCACTTCAATGGGAGAGCTAAATTATCTTGATGCCTCTTCAAAGTATTGGTATGTAGGCATCATGCCCACACATGGGGTTTGAAGTGTGTCCAGCGTATCCTTTACATACTAACCCCTTATTTTCATTCCTTAAGTTTTAATTCAAGTTCAAGAACTATGATTTCCTAAGGGTTTAAAATATTGAATCAAACACACCATGAGCTCTATATTCTTCTAGGCCTCAAAATCACATAGATAGGGTAACATAAACCTACTGGATAGAACCTAGAAAGCTTTTAGCCTTAGGACAATAGTGCTAGAATAGGTAGTGCTAGTCAATAGTGTGTCCACTTTTGTCACTCCTATCTAACTCAAAAATGAATTTTAGGAACCTATTCTTGCCTATTTTCTAGTCTTGTCCCTCCAATATTAGACTCTATCTCAGTCCAAATTAGTTGGAATAAGTTAAGTTTTAATTTCTCTCGCATGTTATATTTAGAAAAAAAAAATACTACCTATTTACACAAATCATTAGGTTTATAAAAGAATATATATTTACTAATTTATATTACTCATACCCTTTATCTACATAGGAATTAAACACCTAATTTATTAAAAAGAATAAAACAATATCTAAAATTGGAAAAAATTGAATTTCTAAGTATAATATTACATTTTAGATCAACTCTCGTATCAGAGTAGCTGAACAAGGATATTCTAACATGGTTTTTATAATTACAAGTATATATTTTTCATTCGAACTAGGTCTATGTCAAAGTATGGTCAAGGATCACCTAAATATTATAACCTTGAAAGTGGTGTAATACATCTAATTCAAGCTATGCATTCTCCTAGAGGATAATGATAATTAGAAGTAGCCTTCTATCAATACTTTATTGAGATGAAGATCATGATGGAAGAGTTGTATCATGAAATAAAAATATGAAGTGAAGGTAAAAAAGAAGAATAACCCTCATCTAGTGGTAAGTTTAAAGGATAAGAATATCTTAAATCTCTTCCATCTAAACTTCTACTTATTTTTATGATGATAAGAAAAATAAAGTTTTTGATTATGTATCTTTTAGGGTTAAGCTTGATGTTAAATTTGTTTTACCAACTTATAATGGAGAGATTAGTGCAGAATAGTTAGATAATTAGATCAAGAAAATGGAAGTATATTACAGGGTTTATAATATTGATGATGGGGATGAAATTTTTTAGCTATATATTTTTTGGTTAAGTGGTACAACACTCACATAATGGGAGAATAAGACACAAGAGTATCTCCTTAAGCATGGTGAAGTGATATCTTCTTGGGTGGATTTTTTTCTACATTAAAAAATAAATTCTATCCATTATGTTATATATAATAACCTATTATGGATTGGCAAAATTGAAGGCAAGGTAAGGGTCAAAGTATACATGATTACACTAAGGATTTTAGAAAGAGGGATTTAGTGCTAGGCATTCCTCTTTACACTTAAGAGACTCTTTTGAAATATATTGGTGGGTTACATAGTTATTTAAGGCATATAATACTTATGTTTAACCCAACTAATATTGAATAATTTTATGTCCATGATACCCATATTTAATCAAGGGGTAAAGTTACAATGGATAGGGAACACTTCACAAAGAAGCTAAGCAAACCACTTGAAGGATAAGGTAAATGAAAAGGAAATGGTAAGAGACAAAATACTTCCACAATCAAGAAAGAGGATTGGAAGGATTTTTTATATCATTTCAATACATAAATCCATGTATATGATAGGTGTTGGAAGCTCCACCTAGAACATAGTCCAAAATGGATCTAAAACAAGAATTGTAAGAAGATTACTACAATAGTATAATAAGATCTTGGCTCCAATTATGGTGATCATACTAAGGTTACTACCATGGGAATGATAGGTCATCTTCTTCCTCTTCTATTATTAAATTTGTTAATTCTCACCCTTATTTACAATCTAAATCTATTCATGATGAAAATAAAATAAATGAGGTATTCCACATTAGAATGATTTCTAAGCATACTAAAATAAATACTCTTTTTGATAGTGGATCTCAAGATAATTTAATTTATGATGAAGTTATGAAAAATTTGGTCCTTTAAATGAAACCACATCCTAAACCATATGCTTTAGTATGGGTATGTGATGATGTTAAATTACAATTCATGAAAACATGCAGGTTAAGATTTCTACTCACCTATAAGTTCATCCATGAGGTAGAGTTAGATGTGCTTCCACTTGATATTTATGGTATTATACTTGGAAGTCCTTATTTATATGATATAAAATTAATCTTGTATAAGGAAGATGATAAATATTTGCTTGTGAAATATGGGGTTAAATACATTATTATAGCCAATTGGATAAAAGAAAACTTATCACTTGTATCTATAAGTTAGATGAAAATGCTTGTCAATGCAAGGAATAACTTTTTACTCATAATATTAAAATCTAAGGATGATGATAAATTCAAGGATCTAAAATTCTATTATCCTAAACATGGGATTGAAATAGTTAATATCATGTCTAACTATAATGATGTTTTTCTTGATCCACAAGGTTTGCCTACTAAAAGACATATACAATATGAGATACAAATATAATAAGAAACATCTCTTACTAATATTAGAATGTCTAGGATGTCCTTAGTGTAGAATTAATAAATAAAGAATCAAGTTCAAAAGTTGCTCATTAAAGGGGTCATTCAACCAAACACTTATCTATGTGGTTTACCAATTATTTTGGTGCCAAAGAAATATGGAACTTGGTAGATGTGCATGGATTTCTAAGGTTTGGATAAGATTATAGCTAAAAACCACTACCCTCTTCTTCACATTGATTATTTTTTAGATAGATTAAAAAATGTTTGTTTATTTCACTAAGCTAGAATTAAGAAATGGTTATCACCAAGTTATAATTAGTGAAGGTGATATTTGGAAAACTAATTTTAAAACTAAGGTCTTTTTGAATGGATTGTTATACATTTTAGGATTTGTAATGCACTTTCCATTCATGTTAGTTACGAATGGAATATTTTGGCCATTCATAGATTATTTTTTAATATCCTACATAGATGATATTTTTATCTTTATTCAAACTAGGGAAGATCTTGTAAATCATATTAATAAATTCTTAGAAACATTTCAAAATAATAAATCGTATCCAAATATGTTTAAATGTGAATTTGGTAAAACATATTTAGTATATTTAGGCTATGTTTTAGAGTATGGTAAATTAAAAATCAATTCCTCTAAAGTTGGATCCATAATGAAATGGATTAAGCCTAATAATGTAACTAAATTTAGAAGCTTCCTATTGGTAGTCAAATTTGGAAGAAGTTTATTATTAACTTCTTATTGATTACATCTCATTTTCCTAATTTGACAAGTAATAAACATGTTTCTTGGTGAGGATTAAAGAACCAAATGCCCTTAGACATGATGAAATAAAATATAAGCACATCCCCAATGTTATCACTTATATACTTAAAATAACCATTTGAGATTGAAACTGATGCATGAGATATGTCATAGGTAAATTATTGATTTAAAAGCATAAACTAGTGTGTTACCATTTAGAAACCTTCATATGTATGGAAAGGAACTATCCTGACTATGATAAATACTTGTATTCTTTGGTTTAAAGTGTCAAAAAAAGGAACACTATGTAATGGGTAAAGAGACAATCATCCATATGGATTACTAGCCTTTACAATATTTATAATAATAGTCAAGGAACTTTTGTTGGATGGGATTTATATAACAATTTCATATTGTAATTAGATAAAATAAATATACATAAAAGAAGGTAATTGATATGCTTTCAAGACCTATTGTAACATCTATTATATCTCAACATAATTCTTTGATGCATGAAATTTATAAGGAATAAAAAGCTATAAATGTTGATTTTAAGGATTTATATGAAGATATAACACAGGTTAATAAGGTAGAATAATTAGACTATCATATGTATGATGGATTATTGAATCATCTTGTTTAAGTTTTTCATTCCACAAGATGAAAGATTACATTTGATTAAGGAATCACATATTTATCTTATTTCATTTCATTTTTTCATTGGGAAAATAGTTGAAATGTTGTAAATATTTTTCTATTGGCCTTATATTCATGAAAATGTGTCCAAATATATAAAATGTTATATTTTTTGTGCCTCTATTAAGCCTAATAATAGTAAGTTGGAATTGTTTATCCCACATCCCATATCAACCCATCCATGGCAGAGTGTTTCTATGGATTTTATGGGTGGTTTGTATATGTCTAGAAAGAATCATGAGTATTTTTATGTGGTTGTAGATGGATTTATCAAAATGTGGTTTTTGGCACCATATAAAAAGACTAACACAGGCAAGGAAAATACACACTTATTCTTCAACAATGTTTGGGTCCATTTTTATTTACCTGGATCTATTATTTTTGATTAATATTCTTAATTTATTAGGAACTTTTGGTAAGATTTGTGGGAAAAAACTCAAGAATATAGTTACATTTCATCCAAAAACTAATGGTCAAACAAAAGTGGTCAACCATTCAATGGTTCATTTGATCTAAGGGTATTGCTATAAGCATACCAATATTTTGGATGAGCACTTGTGTTTTGTGTAACATGTTTTTAATAGTGTCATACATTATTATACATGTAAATATCATTTTGATACTTGTTTCAGTAATTTTCCTAAGTCTCCCTTAGTGTTCACTTTTGGAAAAGAAATAATGATGAATAGAAGTAAGTATGAATACAAATCCAAGAGGTTCATCTAGAAGGTCAAATCCATTCTTTACATTTTCTAAGAGTATTCAAAAAAGAACTAAGAAAAGTATAAGGCTAGGAATGATAAGCATCATGTTGATTATCAATTGAAAGTTGGTGATCTAGTTTGGATTCACATAAGAAAAAATGCCTCAAAATTGAAGGTAAAAATATAAAACCAATCAGGTATGGCCCATTTAAGATTTTTGAGAAGATTGATAATAATTATTTTTAGATATAATAACCACCTTATATCCAGATGTATTCAATAGTAAATGTTGAAAACTTGAATTTGTATGAGCCACCTATGATCATAGATCAAGGTGAGAATATTTAAGTACCCTATACAGATAATTTTTCTCTTGAATATCTTGATGAGTTATAGTAAGAAATTATTCTTGATAGGAAGGTAAGGACATCATGAAGAGGAAATGTTTATATCTATGATTTGGAATAAAATGAAAAAATGAAAGTAGGGTAAGGTGGATGGAAACTAGAAAATTGAGGGAGATGTACCCTCACTTGTTTTTAGAATAAAACTAGACTTTTAGTGGTCCAAAATATTTTTAATGGGGAGGAGTGATCCAGGATGATTTCGACACCAATATGATCAGATTATATTAAACCCTATTGGAAATATACCAACATCTAATTTCTCATTTAGATGAATCCAACACATTTTGAACAGGGTCAAACATACATTAGATGTAAAATTTATGACCCATTAAAGCAAACAAGGTATAGTGATGATGTTAGCATGGTGCCATAATATAGTCAACTACCACATATTCCATGGAGGACACATATACACCAATCATATGGAGTCCACATAATCTTGGAACTAAATTACACATAGTCTTATTTAACAACTTCATAAAGCTTGATAAATGGATTTCAAAGCCATGCTTATCTCTATCCCCAAAAAACTGGGATTAAATCCCATCTTAAGTGTGTGGGAGTATTGTCTCACCCTTAAAACAAGGAAATAAAAGAGGGGATATGACTCACAACATATTGTATGAAGTGATAAGGTGTAAAACCATAATTTTAGTCTTGAGAACACTATATAGTCACATAGGCCTCTTTTCTAAATTCATTCCATGATTTTTTTTATAGTTCTCTTGTGAAGGAAATAAAGTAAGAAAAAAACAAGTAATAACATATACCAGACATGATATTATTGTAGAGACTTATTAAAGGTAGAGTAGAGGTTTTTTTTTGTATACTAAAATCATATTTGGTATAAATAGTGTATGCAAAGTGTATTTTGAACAATTTAATAGATCAATTCGAGTTTTTTTCCAACTCATAGATGTAGCCACTCAAAGGGTGAACTTGATTAATGAATTTGGTTTGAATTTTCTTCATTTTATCAATTACTTTCTATGTCTCAATCAATTTAAAATATTTTTTTATTATTATGTTAATTTTTATGACACTTATGGTAAATTGAGAAAAAGTTTTTTAAGTATCCAAAATTGGCAAAATTAAATTTATAAGTATAATATTGCATTTTAGATCACCCCATAATGTGATTTAGGAGTCAATATTACCCAAATTAGTCTATAATTTAACTAATTACTTAGTTGGCTCAATCAGGGATAAAATTTTGGGAAATCGATTCCTAGGAACCTAATTATAGTGACATAATGTGATTAAGTGACAAACTTACCCAAATTGAGTATATGATTGAACACATTACTCATTTGATATAATGCGTGATGTATTTTGGGGCCTAATTTATCATAGTGAGCCTAATTTCATCTACATAATGTGATTTGGATCTTAATTTGTTCTAATTGATTCCCTATTAGGACTAATTATTTATTTTATGTTAGGTTGTGGAGCTAAAAGCTTCACTGTATGTAGACATGGAGGAGTTACTGAGTGTCACAGTCACCAACATTAGTTAGGCTAATCAACATTGGTCAGGGGTAGATAGGAAGGCAACTGACATTGGCAGATGTCAGCCGACGTTAGTCATCTCTAGGCAGACAGGGACCGACGTTGGTCACCTGTGCGGTTCTAGAACTGTTCATTGCATGAATAGTTAGTTTGTTAAACTGATTGTTTGCATGTAAAGAATATTTTTGGTCCTGGATTTGCGAGTCTAATTATTGTAAATTAGAAGTCTAAGTTATTGTTTAGTATGGGATCTATTTTTAGACTCATTGTCATGTATTGTAATTAAGGATCAAGGAAGGCAAGGTAGATCCTTCCAATTGTAAGAACAAGTTGATCTACAGGTGGCAGCAAGATTAGGGAGAAGTTCTACATGGTAAGTAAGATCATTTGAGTTGTAAGTTGTTGCAAGTTCATGGGAGATCTACTTGAAGTACTTTGAGTACTTGTGTACTGGTAGGGTTATTACAGACTGGTTGGAGGTGAACACCAACTCTGTGTTTGAGTTGTGTGTTGGGACCATTTTTGGTAAGAGAGTGAACTCTTAAGGGAAAGAGATCTGTACATCTGAGAGGTGTGGAAGATTATGGCATATTTATTGTATTTCCTTCTGGCATGAGTATTAATACAAGATTGTGTATTGTCTCTCATATTCTATGTCATTTGTGCATTCTAGTTACTTGTTAATTCTAGTATAATTTTGTGATTAGTTGCTTATACAAGGTAATCATATTGTGCTCTCATTAAGGAGCAAGATCCTGACAAGTGGTATCAGAGCTTTTGGTTGGGTTACTAACAGGTTGTATTAGATCTGGTTAGTGTTTGTTGATTACAGGTCACTCACAGGGGTTTTTGTTTGAGTGGGAGTATAGTAATGGAAAAAGAAAGTAAGCTATGAATGGAGAAGTTTAATGGCAATAACTATCAATTATGAAGGATGCATATTGAAGATTATATGTATTAGAAAGATTTTTACTTACCATTGGGTGGGGTTACATGCAAGCCCATGGATATGAAGGATGACGAATGGGAGGTTCTTGATCGGAAGGCTATGGGATCTATAAGGTTGAGCCTTGCATCATCTATGATTTCCAATTTATCTCAGGCTAAGACAATGGTAGAGTTTATGGAATATTTGGAAACTTTATATGAAAAACCCTCAGCTTCGAATAAGGTATTTATTATGAAGTAATTATTTAATTTACAAATGTTGGAAGGTGGATCTGTTCATAGTTATCTTAGTGATTTCCAAGGTTTGGTAAACTAGTTAAATTCAATCAATATTGTTTTTGATGATGAAATTAAGGCTCTCTTAATCTTAAGCCCATTACCTGAAAGTTGGGAGAGTTTGGTAATGGCAGTTAGTAATACTGCGTCTGCTTCAAAAATCTTAAAAGTGGATGATGTTGTGAGTGTAATCTTGAATGAATAAATTCATAGGAAAAACATAGGTGAATCATCAGGGAATGCTTTGAGTGTGGAAATTATGGGAAGGCAAAGAGAGAAGATCGAGCATGGGAGATCAAGGTCAAAGATAGGCCATAGATCCAAGTCTAAGTATGGCAAAATAACCTATTGGAAATGTGGAAAGCAAGGGCATGTAAAGAGAGATTGTTGGTTGGTTGAAGATCTACAAGAAGGAACTAAAGAAGCAGATGATGTAGATGTTGTAGGTATTGTTGCAGGTATTGTTGAATAGGATGCTCTGGTATGTTCTTTGGATAAAGTAGAATCTTGGGTTTTAGATTCTGGTGCCTCTTTCCATGCATCCCCAAATGGGGAATTTTTTCATGAATATGTCCAGGGAGACTTTGGAGAAATTTATTTAGGGGATGGTAAGCCTTTTCAAATGGTTGGCAAAGGGAAAGTGAAGCTAAAATTGCAGATGGGTAACACAAGGGTGTTGAAGGAGGTCATGCATATCCCACTCCTAAAGTAGAATTTGATTTCTATTGGAAAGTTGGGTGATGAGGGTTGCACAATAACTCTCACAATGGACTCTTGGAAGGTTACCAAGGGTGCACTTGTTGTAGCAAGAGGTAAGAAAGTAGGTACGCTTTATCTATCTACTTGTATTATTGATTCTCCTTCTAGTTTATCTACTTCAGCTATAGATTCAAAGATGTGGCTTAATAGGCTTGGTCACATGAATAAGAAGGGGATGCATGTTATTGAGTCAAAGGGGATGCTTTCAGATTTGAAAAGCATGGATCAAAATTTTTGTAAGTAAATGAATAAAGTGACATTTCTTGAGAAATCTGATGTTCATGACAAGAACAAGAAAGCCTTGGTTTTTAAGGAGAAGATGATAGATAGAGATCAGTGCAAGGGACTAAAGAATTCTAAGCAGAGTAAGGTTGATATGGAGAATGGTTTGATCTAAAAGGAGCTCATAGGTAGAAGTCATCACTCATAAGTAAAACACAAAGACCAATGTCTATTAGAAAATTGGCATCGACATCTAGACAGGGACCGACATCAGCTATGTACAGCCTAACATCGATGACTCTAGATAGGTAAACACTAGCATTAGTTAGGGGGAACCAACGTCAGTGATGAGGTAGTCACATGGAACTGACATTGGTCAGGTGCAGATTGAGATGTGATTGGCATCGGTCACTGAGACAGATTTTGCATGGATAGCAAGCTGTCAAGGAGTCTCAAGCACCCATATGGAGGACTTAAAGGGTATGTAAGCCTCAAATTCATCATTTCCCTTATTTACACTACTTGTTGCTCATTGATGGTCAAGAACTAGGAAGTTATTAAAGAAGCAGAGCAGGTAGATCTAGGAAACAGTGGGAGCTTGGCATGGATGAAGGATGTGATTCCTTGGAGAAGAACCAAATGGGAGTTTTTTGGTGGAGTTTCCAATTGGAAGAAAGCACTGAGAGACAAATGGATGTTCAGTATAAAGAAGAGTGGGAATGGATATGTGAGATGGAAGGCTAGGGTATATGGTCTTGTGTTAGCTACAACATAATGGAGGTTTGACAATTGTGTTTCTCTTTACCAGGTTAGATAATATTAGCTACATTATCCTATTTCTATATTGTGTGCTTGTTGCAAGATTACATATATAAGGAGTTGTTAAACTAAAGGTAAAGTTAGTTCAGAGGTGTGTCATGAAGAATCTTGGAGCAGTAAGGTTCTTTGGCATGAGTGTGTTCTAGGGACATGGAAGGTCATTAGTTGATTTTGTCTCCAGATGATTATGTGAAACCAGTTAGCACGCTGATGGTTAAACAATTCTATGAACAGTGTCTTGATTCACATAATGAGGTTAAGTGCATGGTATGTACTAGACCTAAGATTTCCCAAGCAGTGGGAGTTCTCAGCAAGCTTGGGTCAATCTAGGAAAGAAGCACTGGAGGGTAGTTCAGTTGATTCTCAGGTTTCTAAGAGGGACCAGTAGTAGGTCAACATGCTATGCAGGGTCAAGTTCTTTTCTACATGGGTTTGTAGATGCAAATGTGGCAAGGTGATTTGGATGATAGGAGTTGCACCACAAGATTTGTGGTGGTTGGTCTTCAAAAGTGATCTTGAAGAGGGATACAATGCCAAGAAACAAACTAGATGGTGTATAGGTACAAGTATAGGTGCAGCTATTTATCTCCAAGTGGGAGATTTTTAGGTTGTGAAGCTAAAAGCTTCACTATATGCAGACATGGAGGAGTATCTGAGTGTCACAGTCACCAGTGTCGATTAGGCCAACCGACATTGGTCAGGGGTAGACAAGAAGGTAACTGACATTGGCAGAAGTTAGCCGACATCAGTCATCTCTTGGTAGATAGGGACTGATGTCGATCACCTGTGCGGTTCCAAAACTATTCATTGCATGAATAGTGAGTTTGTTGAACCGATTGTTTACATGTAAAGACTATTTTTGGTCTTCGAGTTGTGAGTCTAATTATTGTAAAGTAGAAGTCTAAGTTATTGTTTAGTATGGGATCTATTTATAGACTCATTGGCATGTATTGTAATTAAGGATCAAGGAAGGTAATGTAGATCCTTCTAATTGCAAGAACAAGTTGATCTGTAGGTGGTAGCAAGATCAAGGAGAAGTTTTACATGGTAAGTAAGATTATTTGAGTTGTAGGTTGTTTCAAGTTCATGGGAGATCTACTTGAAGTACTTTGAGTACTTGTGTACTGGCAGGGTTATTACTGACTGGTTGGAGGTGAACACCAACTTTGTGTTTGAGTTGTGTGTTAGGACCATTTTTGGTAGGAGAGTGAACTCTTGAGGGAAAGAGATCTATACATCTGAGAGGTGTGGAAGATTGTGGCATCTTCATTATATTTCCTTCTGGCATGAGTATTAATACACGATTATGTATTGTCTCTCATATTCTGTGTCATTTGTACATTCTAGTTACTTGTTAATTTTGGTATAATTATGTGATTACTTGCTTATACAAGGTAATCATATTGTGCTCTCATCAAGGAGCAAGATCCTGACATTGTACTCCATTAGGGATGTAATTTTGGGAAATAAATCCCAATGAACCTAATTACAACTAGATTATGTGATTAGGGTCTCCACTTTCCTGAAGTATGTCCCTGATTGAACTAATCATTCATTTGGTTCAACGAGGGACATAATTTTGGGTGATCACACCTTGTGAACTCAAATGTGACTATATAATGTGATATGGGGTTCATTTTTACCTAGTTGAGTCGTTCATTGAGCCAATTATTTATTTAATTCAATAAGTGATGTAGTTTTAGATAATTAGGCATTGTAAGATTAAATGTTACCAAAAAATGTTATTTAGGGATCACTTAAAAAAATATTCCATAAATTAATCAACTATTATTTTTTCAATAACAAATGTAATTTTTTCCAATCGAGCTTAGTTAACATTATTAGGACCTAATAATCTAATTTGGGCCTCAATTTTCCCCAATTAAGTCCTTAATTATATATATTAGTTATTTTGTTCAATGAGTGATGAAACTTTTGTTATTAAATCCTTAATAAATTAGATTATGACCACATAATGTAATTTAAGGTTCAATTTCCTCCAATTGAGTCCTTGATCGAACTAATTACCTGATTAGTTTGATGAGGGATGCAATTTTTTTCATCAGACACTATCAACCTAATTGTGTTGAAATAATGTGATTTTAGGCTATATTTTTTCCAATTGTATTAAATAATAAAATCAAATGATGACTTAATGAAAAATGGTGTTAAGTATAAGTGAAATGTCTCTAATTTTATCTACATCAAATTTATGCAAATTCACGTGTCAATATCCTCATGGCTACGACTATCTCTAAGATATGCAAGCTTTGTAAATTCATTTTTTGCATACATTAAAATACTAAAAAATTCATAAATTAATAAGGCATATAAACCTATATAAAAAATATTGTCTTGCTCGAAATAAATGATAGGTGCAAATTTTACACCTAGAAAACATTGTGTTCAATACTGAAATATTGAAAATGATTAAGTAATTATCATATTGGATTTTAAATAACTATTGTAAATCCTAACACATTTTAAACTAATTTCAAAATACTTAGAGTGATACTATTTTTTTATATTTAATAAATAAATTTAACATATGAAAATATAAAATGTAATAAAAATTTAAATGTAATCTTTATACATTATTACTAAATATAAAAACCCATATTCATAGCTCCCCAAAATATATATCCATTTAAAAATTGATATATTCCCATAATGAATTTCCATTTAGAATGGATATCCATTCATAATGAATATTCATTTTAGATGGATATATATTTTCATTTCA
>JARHVA010004728.1:1450000-1452500 GCA_037957365.1 Torreya grandis | reverse complement strand
TGTCTTAATGTTTGTATAGTGGCACAAAATTCAACATCATATGCAAAATAATTATTTTCTACATCATTAAATTTCCCATAAAAATATTCTATTTGCCTTCCTTTTTAACTCAATATATAACCAAATCCCACATGTGGATAATTAAAATACACATCAAACATTTTTATAAAATATGTTAATGCTAAAATAGGTTTTTTCTATAATATTCTTCTTCAACAATTGAAATATTATTGTTGATAACTTTGTCAATACAATTATTTTTATCTAATGCAATACACTATTAGTGGAATAATACAAATAAAAAAATTAATAATTTTTTTGTAAAAATTTGATAAACCATGAAAAATCTTACCTTTGTGGTACTCTTTGGAATAGGCCACTAAAAATTTTACTTTAGCTTTTATTTATCCATTTTGACACCAAATGATGAAACTACAAACCCAAAAAATACCAAACTATTATACATAAACTTGGATTGCTTTATATTGGCATAAATCATATCCTTTAAAAAAAATTATAATAACATTCTCAACTACTTTAAGTGTTTTTATTTACTCCTACTAAATATCATTGTCATAAAAATAACTCACTACAAATTTACCAATGTAATCTCATAGCACCGTGTTTATCACCCTCATAAATGTGATGGGTGAATTGGATATTATGGATGGTTTCACCATCAACTCATATAATCCATCCATAGTCTTGAAGGTTTTTTTCCAATCATCTCCTTCATGAATTTGAATATGATAGTATTCACTTCCTAAATCAATCTTAGTAAACTATTTTTATACTGTAAACATAATTATCATATCTTCTAAATGAGGTAGGAAATTTTTATTTCGTAGTTATTTTATTGATTGCTCTATTATCAACACACATCCTCTATGTTTCAGATTTATTTAAAGTTAACAATGTTGGTGTTGCACATGGACTCGTACTCTGCCTAGCTACATTTTTCTCACCAATTGAGTTATCTGTTTATACAATTATTCATGTTCTATTGTAGCAATCCTATAATCTCTCTGATTGGGTATATATGATCCTAGAATTAAATCAATATGATGTTGAATGTATCTCTTTGGTGGTATACCGTATGGTAACTTATCAAATATAGCATCCACATATTATTTCAATGATTATGTTTATATTTGAATGACTTTCATATCCTCTTTATATATTATTAATGCATAAAACATCCTATCACCTTCATGTCTTTTATAAATTATTTTATCGAAACCATGATTTATACTTAGTCATATTTTTAAAGAGGTAACAAAGATACCTTTTTATCACCTTTATAAAAAGTATATGTATTATTTTCTACTTTATTAATTACTTTATTTCATATTTAGATGGCCTTCCAAACAATACATGATATACATCCATCGGAAAAACATCATACCATATTTCATCTTTTAAATTTTTTCCTATATAAATCTCTATTCAACACATTTTTGTATTGTCACTATATTACATTTCTCAAACCATGAAATCTGATAAGGATAAGGATGCTTCTCAAATTACAAACCTAGTTTCTCTACAATTTATTTATAAACTACTTTTTTCAAAATTAACACCATCTATAATTAATGTGCATAGATTACTTACTAAAGTAAACCTTGTTAAAAAAATATTTGTATACAGCCATGTCTAACCACTTTATTTTCTTTCCACACATTATTTTCTTATAACTAACATTCTACTCATCATGATATTTTATGATGTATATTAATACAACTTTTGTATTTATTCTTTTCATTTTATCCTCCATAAAATTTATTCTTGATGATATTATTACATCCTTTATTTATAATTATAGTGCAAAAATTCAAACACTCTATGTCTTTCTTCTCAACATTTATAAAAAAATGTAAGTTTTATGTGGACCATTCCATCTTATACCACTTCCATAGCCTCTAACTATATAAAATCATATTCCTCTTTTTTGATATTGAAACCATCCTCTAGTATCCAAATTTATTTATTTACCTCAAGTTATCCTCCTCCAATCGAATTAAACACACCCCACTTTCATACTGGAGGTGATTTTCTTCTTCTTTTTCTAGTTGATCTTCTAAAATATTATCTATTTTATTTCTATCCTTCCATAAAATATAATTTATAATATTCAGCCACGAAAAGTGCTATATGTATGCTCAATTATTTTCCAATATGAAATTTTAATAAAAAATTAAATATATTGCATTTATATTTTTTTATGTTTCATCAAGTTCCACTCCTATGGAAAGCTTGTAAAAATCATCTATATATTCTTATATATGGCGATATTTTTACTTAAATTTTGGAATATTTTTTATATGGTTTATGCATAATATATTGGAATAAATATCTCCCTCAACTTATTCTCCATCTTGGTCTAAGTTTTTACTTTTCCTTTACACTTTATATGTATTCTTTTTTAAGGTGACCCCACCAGATAGTTTCATGGCCCTTGAATTTTGTACATGTATTCTTTTCTTTCTTATCTTAGATTTTT
>JARHVA010004728.1:1420000-1445000 GCA_037957365.1 Torreya grandis | reverse complement strand
TCATAATTAGGGAAAATTTTAGTTTCTTACATTTAAAAAAACATGGTGTTTAATAGGCAAATCAGTTTCACAATGTTGGTGAAGCAAGTTGAAATGCATACAATAATGTAGTCAAATTATGAGGTAGCATGCGATAAATGTAATACTAAGAGTAGTCACCCAACTATATACTACAAGCATTCGACTGTATAATCACATTATATTACTACATAATATAATCGTCTAAATTTATAATGTAACCATCTAACTACACTATGTAGTCATCCAACATTATTATGCAATTGTCTATTTACATGATGCAATCATCTAACTACCTGGCATAGTCATATGACTATATCCTATACTTGTTTAGCTATGCCTTAAAGTCTTCAGATTGCACCTTATATTATTTTCATTGTTATCTACCACCTTTTTGTTGTTGACCATGATGTGGTTACTATCACCTAACTGCTGGTTGCAAAAGTATCATAGTGGATACTAGCGCTTGAGATAGTTTATCCACTAGGAGTGAATACCATATATATAGTGGAAAAAACCTTTGGATTGGATTTTTTTGTACTAACAATATACATTTATAATGGGAAATTTATTTCAAAAAGTTGTCAAGTTGACCCTCAAATTTAAATTTAAATTCTACCCTAAAATTTAGGTGATCCCATGTTGTTGGCTACTCCATAAAATCTCCAATTGTTGACTTCAAAAAATGGAATATTTTTGAATTAATGAATATTCTTGACTAAAATAATCCTTGATCATAATATAAAGGGACCTTTAGGCAAAAAACATATTTTAAAAAACATTTTTTAATGATGTGTCCTCGTTGCTATTAAGGGAAACAAATCATGACAAATGTGCTACAAAAAAATAAGCTTGACCAAAACACAAGGTCCACTAAAATCAGCCTAAGAACAAAAATAGATACCACTCGATTGTGATATATAAAAACATAAAAATATATCAAGGTGTATATAAATATATAGGTATATAACAAAAACAATGATAGAAAATTTGAATTTGAAATAAAAATAAATAAATAAATAAATAAAAGAAACCATCCACGTCAAGACAAAGATAAAAATATGTTTTTCCCTATGCCATGTTGTTTATAGAATTAGTACCAAAATATAAACATTATCAATGTATCTAAGGAGTCTAATATAAAAAACCAAAAAAATAATATATGAAACTTGTTATTCCATCACCTTGTGGCTTAGTGATTATTGACATATTTTTTCCTTTGGACATACATGATATTTATTCACCTAGAAATAATATATAAAAATAAAACAAAATATTTCTAGTGTCGTATAATTATATAAACATTATTCGAAGATAAAAAAAAGAATGCTCTATTAATTCATTACCGCAACCCCAAAGGAGAAATTTTATTTTTTAGACTACAATTTCACATGATATTTAACCCCATGATTGTGATGGCCTAATATAACAACAAATCCAATAATTTATAACACAAAAAGAAAACAATAAAAACAAACACCCTGACTATGTCACACTTTCTCCCCATAATTCTTTCAAACTTAATATTATCAAAAAAAAAGAAACATAATCAAATAATTATTTCAAATAATAAACACAATTGTAATTAGAAAAATCTAACATACACATCAGATTTAAAGAAGAAATTAAAGAAAACATACATGTACAATTTGTAGACACAAAGGAAAAAGATTCATCATAACAATGGCTGCTAGTGTTGAGGTGATCTTCCATCGAAAGTGTAAGATTTATTAATATATTAAAATATAACTCTAATAATAAAATAACGTTTATATTGTTTAATACATACCAAAAAAATATCACCATTCAACATTATATACTATAAAAATAAACATAAGTATATTCACCTCTATCTAACTAAAGATTATAACTAAAAGGATATTCTTACCTATTTTACTGATCTATTATATGAACCTCCTACAAAATTTTTTTGAGACAACATTTCCCTAAATGGGAAAGAATAAAATTTAATCAATGTACTACATTTAATATGGTAGAGACATTAATCATAGGAAACTATTTCAATGTGACCAGAAATAAGTCTTTCCTATAGACAAGGATGAACATATTACCTAATTTTGAAAATGATAATATAATATTTACCTAAAAACTATAATCTATAAAAAAAATATTTTCAATAGATACTTCTTCAATAGGAATAGAGAAATGGACTATTATTTTTTAATAGATAAAAGTTGTGAACAAAAATTTTAGTGTCATGTACGAGATATACTAGGCTTCTATATAATGTCTTAGCTCACACTTCCATTAAACAAGCTCAAAATATATATATATATTTTTTTTCCTTCAATAAGATCATTCATTTATTGCATTTCAACCAACCCATTACTACCCTTTAAATGGTTATTTTATTCCTTTAAGTGTCTTCCTCCTTAAGTACCTCCAACACTTGTATGTTTTCCGATTGGAAATGTGAATAAAAATTAAACTGAAGTTTATACAAAAATTTGTTTCCAATGTATTCAATGAGTTATTGACAGTACCCTTGAAAAGCTTGCTAATATTGTGTTAAAATTTTTTATCTATAAATCATAGCTGTGCCAAGAAAAGGTGATAAATTCATAAAAAAGGTGGAGCAACATAAGACAAGCATTGAAGTCATAGTATATGATGACATCCAAACTATTTTGTAGATCTAAGTTATTCTTTGCATGTTATTTATCATTGTTAGGTATGTTTTATCTGAATGAAGGAATTAAGAACTAGTTATCACAAACATTTATACTTCCATCCAAGTAATCCTATATAAACCTTAGTAACTCCCATGAGCTTAGCTCACACTAATTAATTATGTGACAAAATTATTTCATGTAATCTAGCCTCCAACTTATTAATGACCAAGTACTTGAACATCAACATTTATTCCCTCATCATCAACCTCCTTAGTAGATTATTAGTCATTGCATGTTGATCCTTATGTAGCTTCATGGACTATACCTCCTTCATCACAATAACATAATACATATGTAAATATTTTGTCAAAAATTTTAAGTTGGAAAGATTTGGTATGAAATAATATTTGCGAGTTAAGATAATAATATTAAAAATGAATAAAGGGCATCCTCCTAGATACTCCAATCTATTTAAATACAACCAAGGGTTCTATGTTAGAAAAAAATTTAGATGAAAAATAGAAAGGGAAGCTAAGTAGTTTTTAAAAAGTGAAAACTGATAAATGACACTTCAAATTAGATTAAAACCATTAATTCTTGACCAAACTAGAATCTTAGCTTGAGAAAACATCATCATATGTACTCATCAACTATATTCTACCACCATATTATAGAGTTCAGATAATTTTTTAAGAATATGAAATTGTTTTTGGAAAGATAAAAATCATAATTCCCTTGAATATTATTATATATAATTAGGTGATAAAGTATATTATATTTAAAATATGGGCTCATGTGGGATATCAAAGGTTTGTATAATTTGAACACTTCCTTTTATTCAATAAGATGAAAATTTATGGATATTAATAGTCATTTTATCCTCAAAATAGTATATATGTTTTGTAGTTATAAGAGAAGAGGTTTAATTTGAACTGTATTAAAATAGATATCACTATATGGTTATCATTGATTACTCTATTGGTATGTATAATTTTAGTGTGTAATATATTTTGAAGTAATTACATCTTGCTTACAACTGAATTTATTTTGTATATTAGATATTAAATACTTATCTTAATATATAACCACATTCAAAAGAATAAAGAATAATGCAAAGTCTTTGAGTAAAAATTGCACATGACAAAGTATGGTTCTAGATGAATCTTGTTAAAATTTATTGTAGAATATATGTAGTCATTCCAAAAACTCATATAAATTTCTTAAGAATTATATAAAATTTTAACCATTCCTCCTATTTGTCTTCTTACTCTTCACCTAACCATTGGCTCCACCATACCCCCTTCTTTGACAATTGCCCTGATTGAAAAAAATGATGATTTTTAGTTGGGTTCATCTTCTCAACATATTTTAAGATGGATTTGATGGGTTTAATAGATGATCAATAATGTTGACCCTCTAAATATCCTACATAAGTCTTGTCCAATTGTCAAATAACATTCCTTGAGTTCCAACGGAGTACTTGTATGTGAATAGGTAGATCTAACATCCAATAAACCTTTGTGCATAACATTTATAGAAGCTATAACATCAATAAAATAAGGTCATCCTAATTAAATTATAATAAAAAAAGTTAGCCACTGAACCATGTTGCATCAAATACCTTATTATATATCGATAAAGAAGCCTTACAACCATCACTAGTTTAAAAAATTACTACTTGTACAATGGAATTATCTAACCATTTTATAGTCTCTAGGAAAATCTCCCATATCTTAATACATATATCAAAAAGTTATGTAATCCTATCCTTAAAGCTAAGATCTAACTATATCCTAGTCCAAAATTATTTTCCATATCTATCATTAATATTGTTTTAGATAAGGATTTAATTCTATACAAATAATGAAGCTAGAACTAACATCAACTTTTTATTAACCCTAGTGTCCAAGTTTCAATCCTCTCTCTAAATCATTTTTCACTCGACCCATTTGGGTATGCCTACGCTATCCTTCCATTCATTTTTTGTCTCAACCCATCATCAAGTTCATAGGGAAACATATGGTTAGATATTAGTTTACTAACATATCCACCTGACAATTATCCCATACAACTTTTTGTAGAATTTTGATAACCATTAATACATAAAAAATATTCTAGCCTCCATTGACCTGATTATTTAGGATGACTTTTAGACTATAGATTTGAACTATGAAGGGATTAATTTTTAGTGTTTTAGGTGTTTTAATAATTATCATTTGACCTTTGATTTTAGTAACTAGAGCAAAATAAATACAGTATCAAATTGGTGGAAGGATTCCTTTATTGATCTCTTGATAGTGAATGGACATGTTTATTGTTATACTGATTATTTAGAATCATAATAGGAAGCTAATAAGGATGAATAATATATATTTTATGTATTTAGAATGATCATAGAGGTAGATGATTTAGAAGAATTTAAGGTTTTGATTGATTAAACTTCAAATGCTCTTTTAGAAAGAGTAGATAATGAGAGTGAGGTTTTGCACATGGCTCTAAAATTAGCTAAATAATTTAATCCTAGGGTATTGGCACTAGTTATATATACACCAATTCCAAGGTTAGAATATATTTACCTTATAAAATATAAATATGATCCCTTTAAATTAATTGAAATCCATTTACTCTTATCCTTGGTGATTGTGGAAGACAAAGGGGAGTGCCTAAAGTACATAGGACAAAATGTAGAATAAATGTGGTTTAATTGACTTCCAATACGAACCTTCACTAAAGAGGTCTCTAGTTTTATGTAGGTTGTCCATATATTTTGTGGAGATAAAAGTTTAGTAGAATACAATATCTTTTCATTGGGCTATTTGGTATAGTTGGGGCTGCTTCTTTGGTTAGGTTATCATTTAGTTGCATATTGGTTATTTGGTTGCATCTGGGATACTATTATAGGTATCTCATTCAAGCCTAAATAATTTCTATTTTGTAAAAGGTTATATGAACTTACAAAACCTATATTTCATAGTATAAAACTAAAAAAATCCAAAACTCATAAGACACAATAGATGGAAGGTGTTTATGGGTAATTCCATGTAACACTAATAACAAATGGACTTCAAGGGACAATTTATGAGTATATAGGCCCAATATCTCCTATAGAGCTTGATAATTTATAATAAAACTGATTAATCCCATATGCCTAGTTAATAACCATTTACACAACTACCTCTTGGATCTCTTTAATAAAGATAATTTGATCACATTCCACCCATTATCTTTTTATAAAATTAAAATTAACTAATCTAAGTTATTTTTAATAATATTATCCTATTAAAATGTGAAAATTTGATAAAAAAAACACACCATGATAATGGGAAAAAGATGACTTTCAAAATATCATGAATATGTGTAAGATAGGAACTAGTTTATCAAATGGGCTTCACACAATAAAATAATTGTGTTGAATAAAGGAGAGTGAATAATTCCTTCAAATATATTTCTATGATTTTTAACTGGTGTATGCAACCATAAATCTAGGCTTTCAAAACATTATAATTCTATTTTACCTTGAGTTTGTGATGTGATAGGGGAGCCTAATTTTTCAAACATTCATTGATGGGAAAAAGTTACAATTCTTAATAAAAATTAATTATTTCATTGTCTCAATTCAGATGATATTTGTATCAAAAACTAGTTTCTTGTTTGTCATATCTTTTTGAAAAATATGCTTCTCAATTGATTACATTTTTCAAAAACTCAATATCAAGAAAAGCTTGAAAGGGTCAAGGATCAATATTTCAGATTCTAAAGATATTTTTATTGGTTGAACAGTGGTGTAGATGGGTGTTATTGATATAAAATATCATGTTATAATTCCTTAGTTGAGGAGTATACCATTCAATTTAAAATTTGACAAGGAGATGGTTTGAGCTCAAATCATCAAGGATAAATGCCACATAGTGGTTAAAATTATTATTAAAGGTGAAAATAATATTATTGTAATCAAATCACTATCAATTATTTTCAATGGTAATTCGTTTCTTTGTATAAAATTGGGCCATATGAATAAAGGTAAAATTTGGAGGAAATCAATAGTTACAATTAGGATCAAATAATATAATATTATAATTCATTTAAAAAAACCTCTCTTTGGTTGATGGACCACTACATGGGAATTAATTCCTCTTTATCTTATTTTGACTCAATCATATTGGAACACTACATATGATACACTTGGCATGAAGAAGTGAGGTAGCTAGCCAATACCAAAATGATAGCATGTCAACCACATAATTGGATGCATAGATGTTAGAAGTACCAAGGGATTAATTATTAAATTCTATGACAGTCCAGATGAAGTGACAAAAGGGGTATGAACCCAAGGAGACAAAATTAAAGAAAAGGAGGGAATGTTTAATGTTACAAGACACCAACACCCTTTGTCATGGTATGACATATAATAAACAACATTTGGGATAAATAATTATAATGGCGGAAGAGAAAAAAATCATAAATATTAAATTAGTTTAGGCACAAAATCATCTTAATAGATAATTTACATGTATTCTTACAATGTATTTTTTGGTAGTGTAAAAAATGTCCTTGCACATTAAAAGAGTACACAATCGTTAACTAAATTCTATTTCCATAGTGGTTTCCTCATACACCTTAACTAAAATAAATAACCAATTAGGATTGATGGTTACCCTTCATAAAGTCACTTAATTGAAATTATAATAGATTATGTTGCACATAATCAATGCCTTCGAGTGATGGGGATTGATTATGCTCTTGGTGATAAAATGACTTACAATAAAACACCCTAAGATGATCTATTACATCCAGATTTTTCACAAATATGATGGTTAGGAAATCATTAGTTGGATATAGGAGGAAGCTAAACAATTACCACATGTGGGGTGCAAACAATTTATAGTGGCATTGCCTACTAGGTTGAAGGTGTTAGTTTGTTCGTAACCATCGAAGAACCACCTATTAGTTTATACGCATATGCTAGGACCTTTCCCATTTATTATATATTATGTTAATTTTATTATTACTAATATTATTTCATCCATATGAGGACATTTTTGCATTCATATTCACCATAGGAGAGGTTTTGTGTGGTAGAGTTGGCTATCAATGAACATTCATAAATTTGTTGATTTGTGGCCTGTCAATGGAAACAAGTGTTTCTAATATTTATATAAATCATGCTCTATGTTAAACTATTATACCTATTTCACTATCAATTATCTCATTGAAAACCTTTGAGATATGCAATTCAATGTAGACTTGTTTCTCATGTTGGGTTGTATATATCCTTTCTTTTCTCAACCTCAATAAAATGTCATAGTGGATTAATCAAATGATTCACAAAACTAAACAAGAGAAAGGGAAGTCAATGAAACTCTATTGAAACATTAATTTTTAATTCAACATATTTAGTGATGATGAAGTCTAGTCCAATGAAATAACATGATAACATGACTAACATGTTATAGGTAAACCAAGACAATAACCAAAAATGGATTGTTAGTGGCCTTTATTATTAAACAAAACAAATAAAATACTTGGTCATATTTTAGAGTAATTAAAGTTTAACACCATAGGGGATTGTCTATGTATTGTGAACCCAAGATATAAATTATTTTTATAAGGGACCCACCCAAAAGAAAGGTAGTAAGAATATTTTTTTTCTAAATAACATCAAGATTAAGAATTTAATACACTCTAAAATAACAGTGCTTTAACACCATTGTATTCCATAAATTATTAATAAATACCTATGTAAAAAGTTGTTTGAACTGAGGAAGAGACATCAAATATAAATATTAGCTTCCCAAAAAGTGGTGATTGGGTAGATGCAACATAATTAAAGTGACACCATTTATAAAAATTAATAATCTAAGCTTATTACCAATAGTAATAATGGTTTGAAAAGAAAGAATGTGAAAAACACATGAAAATATCTGACCTCAACACCATTCCTTATAAATATTACTCTTATTTAAGTTAGGACCATAAGTAATTTCTTGAAGATTAAAACCAAAAAAAGTATAATATGTAGAAAATGGGACTCTACACTTTTAATTGCAATTATAGGTCATCAAATATTATCGTTATCTATGTTCCTCTTGAAATCAAACAAATCCTTTTTAGTTAAGCGTGCATTATAGGAAGACCAAAATATATGTTTCAATAAGAACATTCCATGCTAGTTTCCTACATAAAAAATCACAAATTTTCAATTATTTTCCCCATTAATATAAGTTTCAACACAATGCATTAATTTGAATTATATATTAGGCAATGAAAAATAAAGAACAAATTTTTTAGATGTAGATTGGCTAATGTATCTATAATGCCACTCAACTTATTATTATCTAAATTTCCTACAAGCAATGTAATAAATTTTAAAACATGTTAAGCACATATTATGCTAAAATATGAATACAAGTAATTAATAATATTTACCTTTTTATTTACAAATATTATTTTGAGAAACTTATAGATAAGATAGACATGTCAAAGCACTGAAATAAGTAGTTAGTTGTCCAAAAAAATTATTGAAAGAAAATATTTTGCTAAAAAAATAAATAAAAGGAAAAGGTTCGTTTAATTCTCAATGATATACATGTAATCAATTGTTGAATGTCCAATGTGTCAAGATAGATCCACTAGATAACAACCTTTGTTTTTAATTCATATATTATGATCAATTATAACAAAGATATGTTTATGCTTCATGATATATTGAATGAATTTAAATAATTTATACATGGATTCCTTTTATATAATGTGTTATGGCACCAAATATATTTTATTAATTTATAATCTCTAATTATACATATAAAAAAGAAAAATACACATAAAAAGCATCACTTGACTCATGAAACATATCTAGTAAATACGTTGAAGAGTGAATTAGCATAATTCTAAATAGGAAGAAATAAAGAATTATTTAAATAGAATGTCTTCAATATGATATAGCAACAAATAATATTTTAGTAATCTCAAATTACAATAATAACATTGAAAATTTATATTTTAAGATAATTATAAGTAGGGTGATGAATATGTGAAATTAATGACATATAACTAGAAAGCATATAGGAAAGTGTCCAATAACAATAACTATATAAAAAAATTTAACATTACAATTGGTCTATAATACCCCCTATCAATGTATCTCTACTTAAGACTATCAAGGTCACCACATTTGTAAACTATACAGTTCTAATTTACTCACTCAGGAAATTTAATTACATAGTTAGGGCTAGTTTAATTCCATATGGAAATTTGATCATGACCTACTATAAACTTCTTCTTACTAAAATGATATATTAGCTCTATAATTGTAGTATATGTTCATGCATTCCCCCAATCACCTTCATCTTTGTCACCTCCAATTTTTTTGAGATTTAATTAAAATTAGCTTAGATAACTTATTTTACAACTAGACCCTGATAAAAAAATTCATTAAGCATCATAACTTACACTTTTAGTGGTACTACAAACTAATGGCCATGGATAATCATATATACAATTGAATATATATTTAGTCTGATGTAACCACTTGAATTTAGATTTAATGTGATTTTAACCATTAGGCTTCTTGGTAACAAAGATAGGACATGTTTTTCATCTCCCTAGTGGTACTAGTGGTTATCTATGGAAATTTTAATTTAAGATAGAGTTACATTTCACATACAGGAGATTGGTATAAGGGACCTATGTAACATTGCATTAAAATTTATCTGCTATCATGTATGGTATAAAACAAATGATAATTCAATAACTTAAAAATGGAAAAAAAACATAGTTGACAGTCTACATTAAAAAAAATTAAGAATGAAGACATCTAATCTTTGAATTTACCAACCCTATTTTGAATATTTAATGTGGTATCAAGTGCATACATTCTAGTTACATAATTATTATCTCCAATAGGTGCATTTGGTCCTATGTAACCAGAATTTTTTTCATAATTTATACATTCTCTAATGCTTGCTTACTCATTATCTTCTCCAAAATGAGAGGAAGAGAAATATTATGGTAGACATGCAAACCCCAAATTAGAGAAAATATCAATATATCAAACAAAAACTCTATAATACATTAGCATAAATTAATGCATGAAATTTTAGATCAATATAATCAAACATCAAAATCTTCATGGAAGATAATCAAATAAAAATATTAAATCAATATAAATAAACAAAATTAATGCCAGGTATACATATTTGAATAATTTAATTCATCAAGTCTCTAATTAAGAATTTATTTTCAATTTATAAACCCATAAACACATATTCATAGTTTATATCCAAACACCCATAATCACAGTCACGTAAATAAGTTGATACACTGTGATCAATTAAAATAGAAAAGTAAAATTTTACATTATAGTAGGAAACAATGAGTGTTATAGTTAACCATGGGAGCTATGTTAATCATCAACCTATAAGTTAAAGTGAAGCACATGAGCAATGTAAAAAAAAAAAAAAAAAAAAAAAAAAAAAAAATCAATGTTAATTCCACTTATTAGAAATATAGCATCATTAGGCACAATAAAGCCAATAGAAATATACCTGATATTTCTTTTATCAAGCATCAAGATCCATATGGATGAACCAAAATCACACAAATTCATGCATGACCTATGGCATAGGAGACTCCATCTCTAAGACCAAATGGTTACCCCCTAAAAAAATCTTATCCATCCCTATAAGTATCATACAATGTGTTGAAGAAGAATCGAGTGGAGGCGTTATTGATATTCACAAATTTTTTTTTAGGGGATTGATGAAATAATCATTTGGATCCTTGGTAGGAAGACATACATACATACATACATACATTAATACACACACACACACACATGTGATGTGTGTGTGTGTGTGTGTGTGTGTGTGTGTGTGTGTGTGTGTGAGAGAGAGAGAGAGAGAGAGAGAGAGAGAGAGAGAGAGAGAGAGAGAGAGAGAGAGAGAGAGAGAGAGAGAGAGAGAGAGAGAGAGAGAGAGAGAGAGAGAGAGAGAGAGAGAGAGAGAGAGAGAGAGAGATTCACATAAAATCATGTGGCCCACAAAAGGGCTAACAAATTTGAAATAAATTTAGAAAACCTTTCAAATACAACATATGAAATCAAATTGATTTTAAAACTATGTTTTTTCTTTCCTATCGATATGCGAATATGCAGTTCATTTTTAAAATGGGTTTATTTTATTATGGGTATATGAATAATGTGACGAGTTATATTTTATCCCTCCCATTATTTCATAGATGTAGAATTTTTTGACATAAAAGTGTAATCACAAACTAGTCAAACATTTTCATACCCAAAAATAAGCAATCAAACAATTAAAAATGAAAGAAAAATTCTCCAAAACTTCATAAACATCTTAAAACTCAGAGAGAAATGCATAAAACAAGTTATCCATAAATTTAATCAATCCAAAACAATGATCCCTTTTGTTTTATGGACCTCAACATTATCGAACAAGTCACATTACAGGTGGCCTTCCAAGTATAGGAAGAAGAAAAAATAGTTTAGAACAAACACTAGATCCACAATCATAGATCATGCTCATAGATAGTGCCCTATTGAAATAAATATTTTGCATATGAACAAACTACCAACAGATTTTTTTGTCGCAAGCTTTCATTATTGTTGGTACATTTTTCATTGCCTGCCATGGAGAACAATTATTGAATTCCATGTTCTCTACACATATTTATTGGAGTACTCTATTCAAAATGAATAAACCCAACATTTAATGAGGAATAATCAAATACATTTATCAACTCTGGGTGAATAAATATAACATTCAATGATGAATAACATTTGCACTAGTGTAATAATGTAACTCTGATGATAAAGCAACAGCTAGAATGGATGAACATTAAAGAATATATTTGTCATTACACATTCGTTACGAAATGGTGGTACAGACAGGGGTCAAATGAAGCCATTACCTTGATTGATGGGAAACCATAAATCACATATAAATATTTTGACCAATCAACTCAAAAAATAATATTATATGATAGTTGCAAAAATTGCAATTAACATTGCAAAATGTTCACATATTTTTTCGCACGTAAAATAATAGAATTTGATTGGTTAAGAAAGTAAAAACTAATTACATGTTAAATCAAAACTAATATAACATTCAATGATGAATAACATTTGCACTGGTGCAATAATGTAACTTTGATGATAAAGCAACAACTAGAATGGATGAACATTAAAAAAAATGTTTGTCATTACACATTCATTACGAAATGGTGGTACAGATAGGGGTCAAATGAAGCCATTACCTTGATTGATGTGAAACCATAAATCACATAAATATTTTGACCAATCAACTCAAAAAATAATATTATTTTATATGATCAATTAAAAAATTTGCAATTAACATTGCAAAATGTTCATATATTTTTCGCACGTAAAATAATAGAATTTGATTGGTTAAGAAAGTAAAAACTAATTACATGTTAAAGCAAAATGAAACAAATAGTTATCCTTTCAAGACATACATATTGTAAATATTTCAAATTATATACATGTGTATTATGTGTGTATTCACAACAATTGGTATGTTACCTCAATCTTTTATAAGATACAATTTTGTGGTCTTACTGGACAATAAGATAAATGATGATTAAATACATTGATAGACATATTCATTTGTACTCTTAACTCAGAATAGAAAATTAAAACAATGATTATAACAATAATTTTGATGATTATAACATATATCTAAAATATATTGCATAATATTATGTTGATTTCGAAAATTTTGAGTTGTCATACTTTCTCATTGTTTTATGTATAAAATGATGTTTTCCTTCAACAAGAAATATAAACCATAAATTCCAATTGACAGAATTATTGTTATAACCGTTGTTTTAATTTAATATTCCTATTTAGAGTACGAATCGGTATGTTTATCAGTGTGTCTAGTCATCCCTTAACTTACCGTCTCGCCAGACCACAAAATTGTATCTTATAAGAGATCGAGGCAAAAAAACCAATTGTTGAGATTTAGTGTCAGCAAGTAAACTCATTTTTTAAAATTAGATAAATTTGAGTATGATTTTAAATAAACTTTTTTCGTTTGAAATAAAAACTGATCTAACATTTTATGATTGCGATTCTTCTGTAAAAATTTGACGTTAAATAGTGATGAGTATATGTATGGGGAATGTCAGAAATCAACTTGCCCACTTGCATGTCCATGCTCATCCAATCAAATCATCTATCACAGCATCATATCCCCGGAAATATTTGAAAGTTAATCCGTTGCATGCCCATGCATTTATACAATTCCCGATATATCATTTCCTTCAACTTAATGAGAATTAATCCTTGATCTGGAGCATATACGTCATCTTTTTTTATATTTATTTGCCATGAGCAGAGACCTCAAGAATGGTCAGAATCAATGACTCTTTAACATTTTCTTAAACATTCTACGGTTTCATATTGCAAAGAAATGCTTACATTTGTAGCGATTTTAATTAAATTTTTGCATTACAAAATAGGCGATATGCTTCTTTTCCTCCCTCGTCACTCATATTATATATAACGAGCGTGACATTTTCATATCTACAAGTCAGCCTGACAACTTTTTCCTCCTACGTCATTTTTGTGAATAGTCTATGTTTAAAAACATTAGTCTTCAATGTTTATAACGGAAATTCAAAGGTCTAACCACTAACGGAGGAAGCGAACAAGACTGCTATTTATTAAACTTTTGATTGCCGTCTTTCATTCAATCCTCCCCTTGTGATTTTCTTCTAGTCTTCTGGAAATTCATTTAAGGATTACATGCACGTTTTCCATCTCTTTGATATCTTCGAATTTCGGAAACATAAACTCAACTCCGCTTGCTATATTTGATTATATAGGAAAAAGAATTCTGTTGAAGTAGATATCGTTCATATAGAAAAACAAAAACCATTGCGGCAGCTTTAACACATTGCTTGCCACCAGCCATTCTTCTCGCGCTGTATCCGGCTAAATAATACAGCCGAGCAATAACATCACAACGACCATACGAATTGTGTTCATTTCTCCACCCAAGATTATAAAAACGCAGCCGGTCAATTTTCGCGCCATCGTTCAGAAGCGCACTGTAAGGCAATCCGGCCGGTCATCCAAAAAATTCGAAGCCCAAGAAGTTGAATCCTTTTGTGAGCGCCGAGATGATTCCCGATTCTACTTATTTTAGAAAGAAGAGTATAGTCCAAGTTGAATCTCCGGCTGATCATTCCCTGGCCCCAACTGATGTCAATCATTTGAGTTCAAGGCAGGCGGAGCAAACCAAATTTGTGTGGTACCAAGACGATTGTGTGGGTCCTCTTGCAAACATCAAGACAGAATGTCAAGATGAGGACAATGTAATGCCGTATGAAAATTAGCAGGAAATGTTGAGGGATATGGAGAGCTTGATATCTTTACTACCCGGCTGGATTCAGGTATGATCCTATTTGAATTGCCTACAATGAGTCCTCCTACCGCCGATCAGACTGATCATCACCCTTCTATTTTGAAGCAACTACAAAGTGGTGGTTGATTTAGTGATTTTTATGGGCAATTTCTTTTTCAGCAGCTCTTTGAGAGTTCTTCGTTTCCACTGTTGCATCCTCAGCTAAATAGATATAGATATATATGAAAGACGGTGCTGCAATTCACCAAAACATCTTTATATTTCTTCCGCGTATAAATATCTCGTGAAATCAATATTTCACTTCAAACTGTGTTCAGATTTATTTTCAGTGAATTGAATGTGTATTATAAAAATGGATTTCAATCAAATTGATGAAGAGGAAGAAGAAGAAAATAAAATAAAAAATAAAACATAAAAAAACAAAAACAACAATTACGCTTAAACATATGTAAACAAGAATTTTTGACAGATCTGGAAGTTTTACAATGAAAATTATAATTTTGTGGCAGCATGGGCGGAACCCTAAAAACACGTTAGGAACAACCCATCTTGTCCAAACCGCCAAATTCTATTCCTTGGCCATCACAGTAGTGTTAATACGTCTACGTAGTGTTAGGCAGGTATATTTTTTTCGATATATTATTTTTATCAGTTTCGGTACTCCGAAAACATTATTCAGTTTTCTAAAACTTCCTTATGATCACTAAGGAAATATTTTTCCTTCTATTTGTTCTAATTTGGCATCAAGAATTGAAAATGATAAAAAGAAGAAAATGTGTTTTCATGCCTTTGTTATACCAAGGTATAGTTTAGTTTCCTTAATATTTTTTTATCTTCTCAACAGTATATAATATTGAAAACAATACTTTAAGAATTATGGTATCTCATCAGCCTACAAAACTAGTGCAATGTAATGCATTAAATTCTTTCTTAAGTTTTCTACATTGCTTGTAGATGATCAATAGATTCATGTCAAGAATTAATGTTAGATGTTTTTTTAAAATGATATATAACTACCTAAATGTATTAAAATCTAAGAATATTTATAGATAGATTGAATTCAAATTTAGACCAAATTGTCATGCAAACCATATTCAAGTGGCCAAAGAGAAAAACATGATAAGAACACAATATATGGGTGCACCCCAAAGGGCTAGGATTGCACATTACAACCCAAATGCACAAAGTATGATTGTAGTTGTTCTAACAAGGAGACACCATTGAATATTGTGATCCTTCTGTCTCAAATTTTGAAATCTTATGTATAGGGTGTACTCATAATCCACAAGAAGAAATTTATCCCTATACTCATTCTTAATCTTTTCCCATTAATTTATATTCTCTTTAGCTTTTCTCTATCTTTCTTCTTGCTGGTGATCCCACCAAATAATTGTGTGACCCTTCAACTTCGTGCATGTAAACTTTCCCTCCTTGTCTTCTCTCATAGTTTTTCTATTCGAAAAACTTATCCATATAATTCATCTAATCTATCAACTCCTCTGGTTTTAAACTTCCTCTATAATCTGGAACGTCAACCTTGACTCCTTTTTTCGTTCCTTATGAAGATTTAATTATCATATCTTTCATTGATGGAAGTTGTTCTTGATGCTCCACTGGTAGAACTTCTTCTTCATTATTTGTGTCATCTTCTACATCATTGTTTGCTCTCCTTTGTCTTTGATTTGCAATGGTCTCAGTTAATTATTTTACTTACCTCTGCATCTCTTACATAGTCCAGTTCATTTGAGTTATTCTTCCTCATCCTCTCACCATGTCTTACACTTCCAAGATTCAAACATGCTCTGATTCCAAATAATGAACCCAAATACTATCAAGACAAAGAAAAATCTAGTAGGCCAAGATTCTGAACAATAATTAGTATTGATTCATATTAAATATTTCAATTAATTATGAACCATGCATAAAGAAGCCTCAATTCAAAATTTAATTTCACATGTAAAATTTTGAACTCTAAAAATAAATAAAAATTGAAATGTTATTTTTAATAAGTTTTGTATGCAAACGTGGGCAGCTTAAAATTATTCATAAATAAACCAAACAATAAAATTAACACATCAGATAAATTTGATATAAAGTTCACATATGATTTTAAAAATAGATAATTTACAAAATTAGAAAACCCCAAAAATAAAATGAAACTATAATTTGGGACCCTCGGATGGTCATGTATGGCCTCCATAAAATATCAAAAACATGTCATATCTAGAAAGCCATGTTATGGAAGCATTGTTTTTTTGAACCAATTATTTTGGCATGAATATGGGCTCAAACAAAGATATGGATCAAAATTTATGGCCTCGAAAGGTTTAGCCTCTTTTTATACATAATTTTCGTCTGGATGAAAACAACTTAAACCATGTGAGTTGTTCTAATTGTATTCCTACAATTTGTTCTTATCAATCTTATTCAGTGGCCATTATGTAATTTAAATGTTGTTCTCTTATTCTAATCCTTCCCACTATATAAAATACCTTTCATAACTTCCTTGTATTGTGTTTATTGTCTTCCTATCCAAAAATTACACTATCTTTTAAGTCTTCTTATTTTACCCTAGTTGCTTCCAATCTACTTCTTCATCTTATTCACCTTATCCATGGAAACCATATAAATATGAAACATTAAATACTAGAGATATATCAAAATTATGCGATAAACTAACCTCATAAGCATTACATCATTGATTTTTTTAACAATTTTGCATGATCTAATTTTCTTGTACTTTAACTTATCATCTATGACTTTTATAAATCTCTCTTTCCTCAAGTAAACCATCACTAAATCTCTTTATTTGAATATCTATGACCTTCTTGTAATGTTTTTTTGCTTTATACTTCTCATTTATATTTTTCAACTTACTTCTTACTTATTTTAACTATTGTATATGTTTTGCAAAAGCTTCTACATTATCACTAACTCATTTTGTAATTACTAACTATAGTGAATCTAAAACATTCATAATATTTCTCACATAAAATATTAGAAATGTTAATTCTCCTATTAACCTATTCACTAAACTATTATATACAAACTCAACTTGTGACAAATCCATTCCCCATTGCTTGGTCTTTTCTCCAACTATGCATCTCAACAAATCTTCTAGTCTCCTATTTACATCTTATATTTATCCATTTGTTTGGGTATGGTTTGCACTATTAATTTGTAGCTTAGTGCCCATCTTCCTCCATAAATTTCTTAAAAAAATTACTTAGGAATTTCATGTCCCTATTTGATGTAATAATTTTTGGAACATCATGCAATCTCACAATATCCTTAATAAATAGTTTTTCAACTTTATTTGCATCATCGGTTTACTTACATGTAATAAAATGAATCATCTTAAAAAACCTAAATAAAAACCAAAAATTTAATCATTACATTTTTGTTTGTTTAGTAATCTTATTAAAAAATTCATAATCAAATCTATTCATGGTCTTCTTGAAACTATTAATGGCATGTATAACCATTTATTTTATGTATGTCTTTTTGCTACCTGACATATCATGAACCTTGAAATATATATTTTCACATCTTTATTCATATTTGGCCAAAATTACTTCTCTTCCACCAATGACATTATTTTTGTCTTACTAAAATGTCAGTCCAAACCACCACTATGCAATTCTATTATTATAATATCTCTTAGAAACCAAATTAGAATACATAATTGTTTCCATTTGATGAGATAATGATATCGTATAATATACATTTCATAACATTACATGTATCCCTCATTAATGGATTCCTACATTGCTCAACTATCTTAAGAAAATACGGAATAGTATCATATACTTCTTTAATAAATTCAAATCCAACTAATTCACTCACCATATTAGTTATGAATGCTACTCACCTACTCAAAACATTATATACCTAATTATGTTTTCCTGATTTGTGGTTATGTATAACCTTGCAATAAAGATACCAAATTTTCATGCTTACTATTTAACATCTTTTGAGTGTTCACATACTTTAAAGTCCCATGATCACCAAATAAGATAAAATCATTAGATACCATGAAATGCATGTAATGTCTTAATGTTTGTATAGTGACATAAAATTTAACATCAAACGTATATTCCTTTATTTTTATCTCATTCAATATATCACTAAACTATGTTATTCCCTTCTTAACTCAACATGGCACTAATTCCCACAAAAGAAGCACCACTATCAACCTCGAATAATTTGTAAAAATTTGGTAATGCTAAATTAGGCTTTTCTTTAATTTTTATCTTCAATAGCATAAATTTTTCTGTTGTTGTCCTTGTCCATGAAATTCTTTTCCTCTCATACAATTTTTTACTTGTGCAAAAACACTACTTAAATTGTTAATAAACATTCTACAAAAAGTTCATAAACCATGAAAATTTCTTACGTCTAGGACATTTTTTGGGTGAGGCCATTTGATAATTCCCTTTAATTTTTCATAACCCATTATTAAACCACCTATTAAAATTGAAAATTCTAAAACTAACAAACTATTCTACATAAACTTGAACTTATTCAAATTTGCATAGAGATTTTCTTTTCTTAATAATTCTAATTCCACTTTAAAATGTTATAAGCGATCTTTTTTACGGTTATTAATCTTAAAATATCATAAAAATAAACCACCATAATCTTACCACTATTTTCTCATATCACTATGTTCATCACCCTCATAAATTTGGTAGGTGCATTAGATAACCTAAATGTTATCACCATTCACTCATATAAACCATATCTAGTCTTGAATGCTATTTCCTCTTCATCCCCTTCATAAATTTGAATCTAATAGTAACCACTCCTTAGATCAATCTTGGTAAAATACTTTTCTCCTACAAGAACATCCATCATATCATCTAAATAAGGTAGAAAACATGTAATTGATTATAATTCTATTGATTTATCTACTATCCACACACATAGTACGCCCTCCATCTTTCTTTATATTTATAAATTATAGTACTACACATGCTCTCATGATGTCTCTTACTACACCCTTCATCACTAATTAAGTAGCCTATTTATTCAATTCTACATGTTGTATTGGACTCATCCTATAAGTTGGTTGATTGGGTAGAGATGATCCTAAAATAAAATCAATATGATGTTGAATATATCTTTTTGGTGGTAAAGTATATAGTAACTCATCATTTATTACATCTATAAATTCTTTCAACAATACTTCTACTTCTCTGGGTATTTTCACCACATATGTATCTTATTTAATTGATACTAATGCATAGTATCAACCTATCATCTTCATGTCCTTGATAAATTAGTTTATAGTCAGCATATTTTCAACCTACCTTTCTTCTTTAAGAGATAACAAAACTACCTTCATACAAATTTTACAGAAACTATGTGTTCTTGGATCAATCATGAAATTATTTTATATCCAACTACCATGGCCTTTCCAATAACACATGGTATACATCCATTGGTATTACATCACACCATGTTTCATCCTTGTATGTTTTACATATATAAAACCTTATTAAACATGTTTTATCTACTGTAAATTTATTCTCTTTCTTAAACAAAGAAATCCAATAACTAGTAGGATATTTTTCACACTACAAACCTAGTTTCTCAATCATATCTTTACAAACCATATTTTAAAAACTACCATCATCTAAAATTACTTTGAATATCTTACCTCCTTATGTACACCTTATTCCAAATATATTTATTCGTACTCATACATCATAACCTTATTTATTATCCACATGTTATTTCCTTGGAGAAACCATTGTTGTTCTCATCTTGAAATGTTTTTCCAATAGCTGTTGCTATAACTTTAGTATTTTGCTCTTTTATTTAAGCTTAAACTAAATTCACTATTAGGTGATCCTCTTACCTCCTTTATTTAAATTGGTAGTGTGGACACTCAAACACTCTATGGCCTTACTCTATACATCTATAAAAAAATATCAGAAATGTGTTGATTTGTAAATCATTCTTTACCACCATCATAGATTTGTCCTCTATAAAATCCTAGTCTTCTTTGTTGGTTTTAAAATCCTTATTTGTTATCTTCTTGTCTTTCTGCATCGTGTGATAATTCTAATTTAGTGGTATTAAATCCAAATCTATTTGTATTAAATCCATGTCATCCCATTATTATAGGTTTTTATACTATTCTTATCCCAACAGATGTTCTTTTAGAATTTTATCTATTTTATTTCTCTTCTTCATTGAAAGCTAACTAATAATATTATTATATGAAAATTATTATATGCATGTTTAATTCATTTTGAATAGATAACTAAAAACCATTTTCATACCTTGAATCCATAAACTCCTATGTCTCATCATGTTTAATGTATATCGAAAGATTGTAAAACTCATATGTACACTCTTGTATAGTGTGATTCTTTTATCTTAAATATTAAAATTTTATTTATATGGTTTGTGCATAATCCACATGAAGAAAATTTTCCCTAAAATTATTTTCCATATTTTTCCATAAATTGACTTTAATTTACCTTTTTCTATCTTTGTTTGTGCTAGTTATCCCACCAAATCATTGCATGATCCTTCAATTTTGTGTATGAAAACTCTACATTTTTGTCTTCTCTCATAGTTATCTATTGAAAAAAATTATATATGTTTTTCATCCTATCTATCAATTATTCTAGTTTTAAACTTCCTTTGTAATCTAGAATGTCAACCTTGATTCCTTCATTTCTTCCTTACAAATTACTAACCATCATCTTTTTTAGTGATGGTGGATATTCCTATTACTTCTATTAAATAATTTATTCTTCGTGATCTTTTGCATCTTCTACATAATATTTTTCTCTCATATATCTTTGATTCACAATGATCTCAATTAATTAATCTACTTGACACTACAACTCTTATATAGTCTGGTTCATCTAAGTAATTCCTCATTGTCCTCTCACGATTTCTTCTACTTCTAAGATTTAAACTTTCTCTAACACTAGATAATAAACATGAATATTATTAAGATAAATAAACATGTAATAGGCCAAGTATTTGATCAAAAACAAGTACTAATTCATATCAAATAATTTAAATACTTAAAATCCATTCATAAATAAACCTCAAATTATAATTATAGTTGAGATTTAAAATTTAAAACTCTAAAAATAAATAAAACTATACATACTATTTATAGTATGTTTTTCATGCAAGCATCTGCAGTTCTAAAAATAAACTAAACATTAAAAATAAGATATTGGATGAATTTTAATTTAATTTCAAGTCTGATTTAAAAAATAGATAATTTTTGGATTTAGAAAAAAATAAGAAAATAAAATAAAACTTTAATTTTGGACTTTGATATGGTCACAAATAAACTCCTAAAAATATTGAAAATATCCTAGAACTGGAATAGAGGGTTATGTAGCATTGAACTTTTCAATATAGTCATTTTGGCATGAAAATGGGCTCAAATTGACCTACCAATGAAAAGTTATGGCCTCCAAAATTTTGGCCTCTTTTTATACATCAATTAAAATGCATGGATATTTATAGATGGCTTGAATTTAAACTAGGACCATATATTCATGCAAACCATTATCAAGTTATTAGAAAAAATAACATGATACGAACACAAGATATGGGTGCACCCCAATGGGACAGGATTGCACACCAGCATCAAAATTCACATATTATGTTTATTCTTTTGATTTTTAATTAGGTTATTATCATTGTTTGGATTTAAATAAGTTTCTTATTCAAATGTTTATGCATATTTAGTATATTTTATTATCTTTGTTTCATTTTGAAGTAATTTATTATTATTATATTTTTTAATCTTTAAAGTAATTTAATAATATTCATTTGTTTACCTTAAAAGTTATTCTTATAGTATTATTCTTGTTTAGATATTAAGACAAAGGTCCACTCTATTATAATTTTGAGTAGATATCAAACATATCTTTTATTTTTAAATCTTTCTTATTATATTTAAATAAAGCTTTGTTTTTTAAACTTGATTAATTATATGAATTTAGTAAAGAATAAATTGCTTTATTAAAATACACATTTTCATTAAAATTGGTGGATTATCCCAAAGATTGAATCCTCCATGTGAGTATGTTATATCACATCAAGTTATATTCAACATGTACCATTGAATAAGACCAATCTATTATAAGTGTAGATTCAAGATAAGATATATATTTGACTATCCTAAATTAGAAATAAGACATTAAAAAAAAAATCACATAGAAGGAGGAATAATGGATTTATCAAACCTAGTATAGGCAATGCTCTAAGTGGATTTGGAAACATAAATGGCTAAAATTATGACACAATTATTGTAAATTCTCTAGTAAATAATAAGAAACACACTTGTAGTTTTAGAAAGTATACCCTTCCCATGGTCGATAACCTTTAAGGTATATTAAATAAGTATTTATAACATGAGGTTTGAAGTTAAGATAGAAGTGGATGTCCTTATAAATTGGATCACAAAATTGGAGTCATAATTTTCTATACACACTCTCCTAATTTAAGAGATAATAACATTTCATATACTAAAGTATGAACCCCAAGTATGGAAAATTTTGGGAGGATCACCTTGATAAATATAATGAAGATGTAGAGGATGAATGCATAGTCATAAAAAATCCATCTTAGAGTGATTTTTTTGATGTTATTATAAATTAGTATTTTACATAAGATGCATATGAGGAAATGTACATGTATTCAAAATTACTAAAACAAAAGAAGGATAAATATTTGTAAGATTGTAAAAATAATTTGCATTCTCTATCAATGGAGCTTGACATCAACGTTTTTAGAAAGTATAAATAAATAACATACAAAAGTGGATTGCATCGATATTTACAAATAAAGACATGAATCTTATCTATTGAATTGATGTGAGCTACAACCCATTAGTATGAATTAAAGAGTGACAAAAATGTAAATTTTATAGGGAATATTCTTTCATAGAGTATGCAATATTAGATTATAGATTAAAATCAAGTAGGCAAGTAGGCAATTGAGTAGAGAGGCTTTGTAGTAAAGGGAAAATTCAATATTCCAATTCTGATGATTTTCTATGAGAAAATTGAACATTAGTAGACCAAAAAAATCTTTGAGATCTATGTAAGTATTAATCAATCCATAGATGAATTCCACTCCAAGAGGTCAGATTTTATTGTAACATGAATTTGATAAGATAAAGGTATTGTTTAAGTATTATCACTAGTTGTAGAGGTATTAAATATGGATTATCACCCATATTCCAATGTTCGTACAACACTGATTTAAACAACATCATTTGAGGAAGTATAATTCATCTTTAACAACATAGATGTGGGTTCAAGTGTAATTAATGCACTTTACTATGGAAATACAGTGTGAAAAATAAATCATATATGCAAAATATATATGAAATATGAGTATAAAAACATCTTGTTCACAAAATTACTCAATCATAAAGTAGGGGAATTGGTGTTAGTTAATAGTGTATAACTCTATAGACAACCAAACCATATAGAGATGAGATTTTTTGTGATGGGGATCCTTTGGAGGTGTGTGAAATTTTTCTTTGACATCTATACATATGGAAATGATATGAGATTTACAAATTTGAGTCTTGTAGTTTCATCATCACTTTGGGAAATAAATTCTAAGGTTAAAATAGGGTCCCTCAAAAGAATATAATATGACAATTTAGTGGAAAGAAGTGTAACCACATGGTTTTTCTCACTAGAGAGTTCATCCCAATTTTCAATAAACTATGAAGTCCTCAATAGGTTGTTATAGTAACACAGGTTGTTATATAGAGTCACACTATACAACAACATGTGAACTAGGTCATAAATTACTACATAATTATCTTCACTACACCTGCTACATGTCTTTTCATGGCTAGGTTACACTATATTGAATTTATCACAAAGAAAACCTTTGAAGATGGACTTTTATAAAATTACATGGTGCAAGAGAATGCAA